>JAAONU010000018.1:32562930-33165186 GCA_012932295.1 Cyclina sinensis
TCAGTAGGTCTCCATAATGTGAATAATTAAATACAATGTAACAGTTGTTTTTATGGTCAGACTTAGAAGAAAACATTGTGCTTCTCTATACCTTATAAACCCATTAAGTCGGGTGAGCTTTGAAGTGAATATTAGACATTTCTTGAAACTCCCATGGTAAAGGTGTCTTATATAGATTATATTTTGTCCTAAGATAGTATATATCTTAATCAAGCTCAATTCAATGAGTGCTGACAAAATATTTATTAGTATTCTAATACCTTAAAGGAGAATGTTATATTTGGTGCTTTTATGTATATATTTTATAATTAGATACGTTAGATCTATTCTTAAAATGGAAGAGAAACGTACGTTTTCTGTTTATGTTTGTCAACTTAACCAGTTCTTTCACAAGCTTCGAGGAAGAACGATGAAATCTCGTCCATTCAAGAGGGTATGACATTGCACACTGGAAGTTACCTCATTTGAACCGTAGCACCGACGGCAGTTGAGGTGCGCGTTTAGTAGCCGTGTGAAAAATAGCAAACTGGACAGTCAGTGTTTACCGGAAAATAAAGATCTTGGTCATGATAATGCAATAGGATCAACTTTTTACTAGAGTTATCATGTCAAGGTGGATTAGGTTTAGTAATCTTACAGTATTTTAAAGAGTTTCCCTCAGACCAGTAATGTGATACAGCTACACAGCAACTACCGAAATGAGATGTTCCGAGGAAACAAAAAGATTCTGGATGTTAGTCTGGAGAATATCTGGAGGCAGATTTGTAAACTTCATGGGAGGATATATGAGCCACGGAAACATAGTGACAAAATGTCATCGATAGGGAATTACCGACCCCAATTTTCAGAGAATAATATTGCCGTTCTTGATGTTTCTAAGTGTTTTCAGACTATTTCGCAGCGTGTCTACGCTCACGGTCGTTGAGAACGGACACGCTAGTATAAGTCTTTATTTAGCATTCTAACACTATCTGTATTTTGTCTACAATTAACAAAGAAGAAATTGAGCGTGATATATCTTACACGTTATATCACGCAGAACACAAGCGCGCGACCGCTGACGTCACTGCGAACGTCACTGTTAAATAGTGCACATACTTGCGCCCCTTATAAATATACGTATGTGTAAGAATGGAAATAGATTTTAAAATTTTCCTGATCTACCGTCGTATATATCACAGTATCTCGTTCATATGCGTAATTATTATTAAACACTCAGGCCTAAGGCCTTCGTAATTAAATTACTACGCATCTGAACTCGACACCGTGATAAATTCGACGGTATATCACACAAACTTAAAATCCATTTCCTAATTTTACAACTCAAAATATTTTTATGCATAATATGTAATTTTACATTTTACAAATTGTTAATTTAAAGATTTATGATTAAGAGCAGTTAGTGTCGTTTTCTACATGTAAAAATAAAACTTCCCTCAGCAGGTAAATATTGAACAACTGATTTTGTAATTACATTTTACTATGCTGTTTTCAGAATAAAGAATTACGTTAGCAAAAAAATGAGAATTTAATGTGAAAAAGAAATTATAACCGCTTACACATTAAATTAATTCGCCTTTGGATCTATTGAATCAAAATTTTTGTTTGTTTGCAACATATCGGCAAAAGAATTCACGATACGTTCCGTGGTGTCTATCCATAAAAATATCCTTACGTGTTAGCTATCACTTCATTGAAAAAAACAAATGCACATTCAACAACAGCATTGCGTGCTGGAATGTTCTCAATGGGACCATCATGAAGTTTATCTATTTCTAGGAAAGACAAGTAAAAGAAGCATTTTTTTTCACCGAAGAATGTTTTTACAGTGTAAGCTACCCAAAAACACTTTACTCGGCCGAATTCCTTCATTTCGATATTTTGGTCGTTTGGAAAATCTACGACACTTTGAGAGACAAAAAGGGCATCTCTAGAAAGCATGAAACGGTCGTATATGACAAAACAAAAAAGAAGAAAAATGGGAAAAAAAGGGTTACTTGTTGAAAAAGTCAGACTTCCGTGGCCATGTTCCCGTGGTGCTTATCATTTTTGATTACGTGATTCCCAGCCCTGGTAGTAGAAAATGTTATTTATTAATATCTCGTTGGAAGAGTTGATTCCTATGAAAAATTTTCGTTAGCAGACCGTACGCCGAGTTATAAATGCAAAGTTGACGTAAGTAATCAACTACTCAAGCCTATTTGCCCCATGGACATGCACAATCATTGATAAAAAAAAACTTTCGCGAGAGTCTAAGTTGTGTATATTTCATGCCACCTTCAAACTATTTGCCTGCAAGAGATGACTCGCTATTAATATATTAATACTTATTTTATGTTGTTCGACTCTAAGCCTACGTATAAGACCAATCAAAGGCGTAGAAACAGAAGAAACGAATACAAGATTCCAAAGCAGTGATTTCCTGAATTTAATGACATTGACGAAACATTATTCAGAACAAGCAGGTTATAGAAATCAAGAAATGTGTGGTAAGTAAATAATACTACTATTGTTTAACTGAACAAATAAGGATTTCTAATGAATATCATACCGAATATATATTATTGAGATTTGTGAGATGTTGAATTTGTGAATTTGGCCACCTATTTTACTAGTATCAGCGTTACATTTCCATTTTCCTTTTCTGCGTCTGCAGCACTGTGAACAGAACAATTTTCTGTTTCAGGAATGAAATAAGCTTATTCACGAGGAGAGGCCAGACTAAGAGTCCTTTTACATGTACTGTGACGATATTAACTTGTTTTCGGGACTTTTTATGTTACAGTTGGAACTTCGTTTTCGGAATAATGCATGTGAAGTCATTTGTGGCTATACTGCATCAAAGCCAACAAAAGAAAAATTTACATTTTAAGGAGCAAGAAAGTTGGCCGTTTTTATCCCACTTTTAACACCTGTCAAAATGTGGTTGAAGTTCCTACGGTGTGCATCGGGCAAAATGAAAATAATATTCAAATATAAAGGACTGCTGGATTGCTTGAGTAAGTAGGTAGTTTGTTTGGGAGCAGGTTTTCCATAAGAAAGTAAAAATATGGACGCCGATCATAGTTGTAATATTAATAAAAAGGAAACAGAGGTGTGTCAAAACAAAGTCGGTACTATTCATGAAATGTTTTTCTGGTACATGATTCATGAGCCTTAGGGACTTCAACACATACAGATAGGCGTACGTATTTATTTAACACATAATTTCTCTCTCTCTGTTTTATTTTGCAGGGTTTATAACATAATACACGCAAAGAAATGCAAAAGTTGGAATAACAATAAAACAAAATTGTAAAGAAATTGCAAAGAATTGCTTATATCTTTTCAGAAGATGCCTTTAAGAATATGTAAGTGATTCTTTTACTATATTCTTTCAATAAATGACTACAAAACACGTTCGTATTTGGTTAAGAATATAGGCATAAAGTCTTGCTTATGTCGCATAAGATAATAGCTACATCAAGTCTGCGTACACCTTGTACTAATTCTGTATCACTTGATTCGTGCAACCTTCTGAATTAGTTCATTTAACACTGGGTGCTAATGAAACAGTCACTGGATCTCAGCCTCACTCAAGTCTTTTACTTGTAGCCTAACTGGGTCTATGTAATGCAAAACTTGGCATCTTTCTTTAAAAAAATAAGGCCAAAGGAGCATTTTGAAATCAAAGTCTTTATTCTGAAATACTCCTGCCTCATCAAGCTGAGGTTTTCCTATCTATTGCTTTTGTGTCCATATCTTTCATAGCAGCTTTAAATTTGTCAGCAAAGTTTGCCACTACAGCGAACAACTGGTCTGATTTCTGATACAGGGGTTCTCCGAACCGCGTCTGGAAAAAAAAAAACACAGGTAATTAAATCAGTCATGTGTCAATGAAACGTTCTGAATTTTGGCACACATACTATTTAGTACTATAGGAATGGAGTTACACCGTTACGTTCTTCATGAGTAAAGACTGCTTGTAAACACTACACTGTATTAAACTGAAAGATTGTTGAAACAAGAATTTAACTCCATGAATATCAAAATGTCTAAATGTCAAGTAAAAACCATGTTCTTGTCTTTCGTCTGTGGTCAGTTTGTTGAATTGTGAGTTTTTACATCCTCTTCTCTTTAATTTTTTTTCTCAAAATTACCCCATCGTCGGAACCCACTGTATATATTCCGTGTCCACTACATTATGAAGCGTAGCGTATTAAGCGAACGTGGGTTCCTACGATGAATTACCCCTATATGCATTTTGTCAGTCCATACAAATGATCGTCAGTATTTTGAATAAAATGCAGTCACTGACTTGGAATTATTTTACATGTATTTACTACTTACTAGTATTTTCCTGTATTTGTTATGTAATTCACCACCACGTCTGTCTAACTTCTCAAGTTTCATCTCGTATTCAACCGTCAGGTTCTGTAAAAAATGTAGTTTTTTTTCTTTAAAACAACTCTTAAAAAATTTAAAAAAAGCATTTTTTCTAACATTTAATTTATGATGACTCTCAAGTTAACACAGTGAGGGCAAATATTGATAATTAGATTTATACATATTTGTAACATTTGTTAACAAACATTAGCCTTAATTTTAAGCAGGGTCTTTCAAATAGCTATTTGAAAAACCCTGTTTTAAGGGGCCATGACCTTAAACTCTATGTAAAGAAAGTTCGCATTACGGATAATCTAGTTTTCCCTAGAAACTTGAAAATGCATACAAAAATAAAAATAACAAACAAACAGCAAAAATGCATACAATCGTTTCTGTGAAAAACTTTCATTGCATTTATAATAATTATGTAAAGTTATAATAAATATGCATTTATAATAAATATGTAAAGTACAGAGAGTAACAAAACCAATAAGAGAACGGGGAACACACCTGGGCATCTTGTTGAAATTTATTGTCTTGTCTTGAACAGTAAATTGCCTGGGCCTTTAAAGTTTTTAAATGCCTCTTCACTTTTGCCAAGTCACCTTTCAGTACTAAAAGAGAAGTTACAGCGAAAATTAAGGCTAATAAAAGTATATGGATATACAAAATATAGAGCTGATACGTTAGTTAGGTGCTGATGACGGATACAACAACACTGAACATTCTTGATAGAAATATCTTACATGTTCTTTTAGAACGGAATCCTATAGATTATAATTTTCATGAATTAAAAACATCATCTATAACGCTACATAAACACTAATGACGAAGACACAAACCAGCCGATGACTTGTTAATTCAAACAGTTTAGAAAGTTTTCATATCATCACCTTCACTTTCAGCTGCCACAGATTTTACAGAAATCTGCTCGCATTTCTTCACCATCTGAACAGTTTCCGTCCATCGTACCAAACCTGGATCGGACATGCGCAGTTGTTCAACAAGGAAATGTACCAAGGTGTAGCCTGTATCCTTTCCACGGAGGCTCAAAATCTAAAATATATCAGATTCGAGTAAAAAAAATTTCATAAACTATTAATTGTTCCTTTTGTCTTTGAATTATTCACGTTAAAATATCATGATATTTACGTGTCTCGGAAATAAAACTAAGTGTTGCGTTAAAGATGTGTAATGTCATCAAAGCTGTGTTATGTCGGTGAAGATGTGTAATGTCGTTTGGAATGTGTAATGTCGTTGAAGATGAGTAATGTCATTAAAAATGTGTAATGTTAAATATGTGTTATGTCGTTAAAGATTCAGTAAAAGAAGTGTAATGTCCTCAAAGATGACTGTGTAATGTCGTCAAAAATGTGTATTGTAGTTAAAGAAGTTTAATGCCGTTCGTGATGACTGTTCAAAGTCGTCAAAGATGTATTTATATTGTCGTTAAAGAAGTGTAATGTCGTTAAAGATGAGTAATATCGTAATAGTTGTCGTTAAAGATGAGTGATGTCATGACAGATGTCGATAAAGAAGTGTGATGAAGTCGAATAAGGTAAGAAAGATTAAAAGTAAGATCATAAATATTGTTAAAGAATATTGACAGAAAGGTCTTTGATTACGTTGTAATATCAGAGTAGAACAATGCAGATAAATTCGTAATGTTATGGTAAAATTATATGTGAAATCAATATAATCTCGATGACTGAGAATTGAATATCATCTAGTGAATATACATCTACAGTGAATATTCCTTGAATATATATTTTTATTTACATGTAAAATTTAGGAAAATGTTATGTAAAATGTAGGAAAATAAAAAAATCAAGTAAACATGAGCTAAAATGATAACTTTTTACTGCTATACCTTATCTAATGACGTGATCTGGAAACCTGAAGTGACGTGACTCTCAGACCAGTTCCTGTTCAGATGGTTCCCGATTGCTAACAAATATTCAAGTACAAGCACAAACATCTGGCTGTTTAACAGTTCATCACAAGCCGCATGTACTTGGTCTACAAGCTGAAACAAACCAGAAACCGAATTTATTTTCCTCTGACTTTACCACAGACGTTCTCTTTAGTAGGAAAACAACGTCTTTCAAGAGTTTAACGTGACTGGTAACATTGCTAATAAGTGCCACAATAAAACCGTTAGTATTCTTACCTGACAAGTCGATTCATACTGCCATGGGAATTCCCACAATGTAAGGCAGATATCTATTCTAATACTCAGGCATGGGATTTCACACAACTCGAGCATAAATTGGTCCACTGGATGGAGTTCATGTTTTTTGTGGGCATATGCTTTGTACATGTCGATTTCGTCCTCACTTGGCTGATACCTAGTTCCAATAAAATAAGTTAACATTGCAAGTATGACTGTGATATGTGGGGTTACAGACTTTCAAATCAGATTCCTCACTAGTGCTTGATACTGTCCATCCGTTACTGAGAAAACCATTACATTTGGATAGAATATTCACACTTATTCACTGGTGAATACAAAAATATTTTCTCTGAAATCTACAAATCGACGAAAAATTCACTAAAATGATGTTAAGAAAACTTATTTTTAGTATTTACAATTCTTAAAACTAAGACAAAACGAAAGTGTTTGTATAGATATTACAGTCAGACCAAAACGTCTTTCAAGGAACCCTGAGGAACAGATCATCAACAATTTACCTTCTGATTGTATTCAGTTTTTCAGCTGGGAAGCTGTCATCCTCTGTAACACTGTTCAGCACATCAATAAGCTTTCTTGTGCCTTCGTTTTTAAGACCAGACATGAAAATGTCCAAGATCTGTGCTCGCTTTGCGTCCACTAGAAGCTGTTTACCACCACTCCCTGGCGACTTTGGACCTTCAAATGAAAATGGTGGGCTAAATGAATACCGTGATATAAACTTTGGGCTTAATTTATTGAAATATCAGCTAAGAAGTTAAATGCTGTTACAAAGGCAGTCTTAACTTAGCAATGGGCAGTACACATCACCATGTTAGGAAATAAAGACTCTACATGTGTTGTAATCCTGTCATAAAGCTATCGTAAAAAATGAAAATACGATAGAATATAAAGTGTTAAAACCAAGAAAGAAGATGCACAAACACAATTGTTTGCGATAGTAACAGCTGTACATTTAAAAAACATTTATATCCCTAAATCAGAAGGTTGATACACGAATGAACATACCATAATTCTCTCTACATTATGATAATAAAGTGAGTACGAACAGGTTTCACAGTGCCATTCTTTGCTATCTGAATCGTCGTTTTCGAAGACTGGAATAAATTTATCTGTAAATCTTACCTGGTGTAGGAGGTGTATCTCTCTCTTTTAAAGAAAACTGTTCCTCAAGAAGTCTGAGATTCAGCTTGGGTGTCATATCATGAGGACGTTCCCATATCGAATTCTGTACCTAAAGAAGATCATTAAGTGATACGGATTATCTAGTACATATACACACGATAGGACGAAATTTACGTTTTGAAAAAGCTAAAACATTAATCTACACTTTGTTTTTATCAACCGTTTCTAGGCAGTTACATTTCATACCAATATTGAAGACTCATTTTAGATTTATGAAATTATAAATGCATAAAATAAATAACTTTCCAGTGAAGAAAAGAATTGATGAGAATGTTTGATTAAAATAAGCGAATGTCTTTTGGTAAATTTGTAGAGAATATAAAGGCAGTTCCTGTCTTACCAAAGGTTTTGGTGTTCGACTCCAGTGCACCTGTTTCAATCTTCCCTTTACTTGTTTCGTAAACGATAACGGAGGCGGCACAGCTGGAGGAGCTGGGGCGCTACAAGGTGGAGGTGCCGGAGGAATATTGCTCAGAGGGGGAGGGGGTGCACGCTTTGGTCCCGTTGGGGGCGGCGGCGGAAACCTAGTTTTATCTCTTGGACTTGGTATTTTGTCTCTTGAGCTGGGCATTTTATCGGATTTCTCGTCATATCTTTCTTTTGTTTCATTCATGTATGTATTCTCGATATTTTCCTGCTTTTGTTTTACAGAAAATGTATTGTTTGTGTCCTTCTCTTGATCAACATTTAAAGAATTACGAGAGTTTCTGTCTCTAGCATTAGTTCTTTCAGAGTCATTTAATGTTTCAGTTGTGTCTTTAGATCCAACTCTTCGCAATTTCGGGATTTCTGTAAAGTTAGACATTACATTTACTGCACCAGGGGCTGGTTTTATAGCTTTTGTGTATTCCCCGGATGACCGTTTAGACTGCGGCTCAGTTCGAATGACCTGATTATATTTCCCAGATTCACGACTGTCAAAGCCTGATTTCTCACTGCTTGAATCGCTCCTGGTTATAACTTGTTTGTACACACCGGAAGTTTGTCTGTCTCTTTGTATCAAACCTATCCCTGGTGGCGAACCACTGGTTGGAGATTGTGGCGGAGAATAATCAGGTTCTGGGATAAAGTCGTATGTTGGTTGTTCCGTTGCGTCTTCTGATTTAAAGCTTCCTTTCATGCCGCCGATTGCAGGTGGCCGAGCTCGACCCTTGGCAGGTGTGACCAAAAAGGGACTGGTCTTCTCAACCACACTGAGAGAGATGTTTCTGTATGCATTCCTATAGAAACAAAACGTAACTATCAAACTGTATGACTGCAAAATAAAACGCGCTTCTTTTCTATGCACATTCAAAAAATCACACACATACACACTTATAAAACCATAAAGATTCATATAATACATGGTACATTTCAGTCGGATTCCAAAAGATAAACGCAAAAACTATCAAGAAATAACGCATTCCTAAAGACAAACAAACCAAATAGTTCTACATGATACGTACTTTTTCCTTTTAATGACATATCTAAGAAAAAATTAATTTGCCAGACTGTTTCCACTGACTTAATGGCACTCGCAGCAATCGCCGTTTTTAAATAATAATAAGACATTTATTAAATGACCTGTGATTCACATCAGCTGATTTAAGTAAAGTAATAAAGTGGCATTTAACAAAAATTGTCAGGCAAATTATCTTTACAGATGGTCAATGTAACTTCTGAAATGAATTAAACGCAAGTATAAAAGATCAAAGTTTACAATGAGACATGTATATAATTAATGGGCTTACCCAGTGGCCGACTCTTCGTTGAGGACCTCATCCAGTTCGTTTATCACCTGAATAGAACAACATAAACACCATCTTACTGTTTCCATTCTGAATAAGTACACACGTGTAGGTTGTGTTACGGGCCATTGACCATATTGAGAAAAGTGTAAGAACAAGCTGAGGTAATCCAGAAATGAGTTTGAAATAAAAAAAAAAGATCTACTATCCTTCTAACAAAGAATGTTGATGGTGAAAATTGCTCTTGCAAACTGGCAAACTAGCAAACTTCCTATCCCGTGTTTTGGTTACTATGTTAACAACTGTTCTACTTCGTTCTTTCTTGTCAAAAGTTGTGAAAGTATTTTCCTCAAAAATGAAATGTTTTAGAAACCAAAACTTTCCAAACGATGTCGCAGATGAATCATTTTAAGATGCTCGTGAAAAAAATAGTAAAAGTGTATCTAAATTCTACCATTTTCTATTGTTTGCATTTAGTATCCTTTGCTCAGTGGACTTAGAAATATGGCTATAGACTGTTTGATTGGTCTTCTGCGTGGAAATATTCAGTAAAAGGCGGAAGAATTACACGTGAATTTCTGAAAACCTTTGAAAAGAGGACACCGACTTAATGTTAAAACCATTTGAAGACTTGACTAGTACGTTGAAAAATGTGCTGAATAAGAATGAAAGCAGACTGTAAAATATCTGTGATGTAATTCTAGTAAGCTACAAGCTACACATGAATAGAGTGAACAAAATCCACTGTTTTCTTATGTAAGTTGTCTGGCAACGACGGTGTTTAAATGTCGTTTTATCTTTTGCCTAAAAGGAATTAATGGTCATATTTTTTCTACAACTTAGTGTAGTGTAAGTATACTTAATATGCAATGTTTCAATTCAGTCGTTTCGCATCATGTTTAGATCTGGCAATTCAAGCATAGCAACAGTTTCTTGTTCTTGAATGAAAACATAAGTAAACAAACTTTGGTACAATATAATATCACCATTGATTTGACAATTCTAGTATAGCACCAGTTCTTCTTTCTTGAATGAAAACAAGTTAACTAACTCTCTGATAAAAATAATAACGCCTTTTATTTGGCAATTCTGACTTAGCACGTGTTCTATATTCTTGACTGAAAACATAAGTAAACTATTTTTTATTCACAATATAATATCACATTTGATTTGGCAATTAAAGCATAGCACCAGTTCCTTTTTCTTGATTAAAAACTAAAGTTAACTCATTTTCTCACATCTAAATATTACCTTTGATTTGGCAATTCTAACATCGCACCAATTTCTTATTAATGATTGAAAACTTACGTTAATCAACCTTCTTACAATTTAATATCACCTTTGATTTGGCAATTCTAGCATAGCTCAAGTATCTTATTCTTGATTGCAACACAAGTTTAATGACTTTCTTACAAATACAATATGACCTTTGATTGGGTAGTTCTAGCATACCACTTGTTCTTTATTCTTTATTGAAAACATAAGTTAACTTATTTTAACAAAACAATATCACCTTCGACTCTGCTATTCTAGCATTGCAACAGTTGCCTATTCTTGACTTGAATCCTAAGTTTACTTACTTTCTCACAATACAATATCACATTTTATTTGGCAATTCTAGCTTAGCACTAGTTCGTTTTTCTTGATTAAAAACAAGTTTACTAACTTTGTCACAATAAAATATCACCTTTGATTTGGCAATACTAGAATAGCTCCAGTTCTTTATTCGTGACTGAAAATATAAGCTAACTAACTTTCTCACAATACAATATCACCTTTAATTTGTCAATTTTAGCCCAGCACCAGTTCCCTATTCTTGACTGAAAACATAAATTCACTAACTTTCTCAATATACAGTATTACCTTTAATTTGGCAATTCTAGCACCGCTTCAGTTCAATGTTATTGACTGAAAATATATGGTCAACTTGCATTTTCACAATATAATATCACCTTTGACTTGGCAATTCTACCATAGAACTAGTTCCCTTTTCTTGACTGAAACTTAAGTTAACTAACTCTCTCACAGTATAATATCACCTTTGACTTGGTAATTCTTCCGTAGCTTCAGTTTCTAGTCTGACAATGACCGACATGAAAGCGTCAGATTAACTAGTGCCAGAATAAAGAGCCTATAGCAATAAAGCAAGACTACAGGGCCACATTTCTGCAATGTTCAAAGCTCCATAATGACGTTGGCTTGTATTTTTTGCAAAATATAAGTTTTGAAATTAACATGAAATCGAAGGCGTTATCAAACAGCCAGGTTATTTTTGCTACTTTTTTGGTTCAACTTATTACAAAAGTTCATTCTTTTGGTCTATCATGTTCGTCCTTCCAATATGTTTATTGTATATAAGTAATCATCAAAGTCATCTTTTTAGGAAAATATTCGACCTACAAATCAAACTTACAATATATTCCTAGAGTACTTTTTTCTCTTGAACTGCTATTACATGTATACAATTTATCATTTTACATATCTAAGACTGGAGACCCTTGGTGTAACTGCACAACAAATAGCCTGAAATTTGTCAGTGTGGAGAGACATGCTCTTCAAATTTTATACACAGCTAAACAAATACAAGAATTTTAATCATAAGTAGTTTCGTGTCATAGAGTGTCTCTGGAACTTGGACGCTCTGTGCATATTGCAAAAGATCTAATATTGCTAAATACTTCTGGGACCATTGCTTCAATAGGCAACCAATACCATTTGTTTAAACAAGCAAATGGATAGGAATAAAGAAAGGTACACGTCGGCCATGGCTTGATAACAAAACCATGGTTCAGCAAAGCCTGCATTTTGGCCTCATATAGGTTACGATCACCTTTTAGAGTATTGTATTTGTATAACCAGAAAGAAAACATCTAACAGGTAACATAAACAGGATCTTTCTGGATACAGTCCAGGAATACATAAGCATATCAAATAACGCAGACTATGTGGAGTTATATTCTTTATAGGAAACCAACGGTATTACTTACACAACTTGCTGTGCTCTGAAAAAATCACATGCATTTATAATCTAACGTATCCCCTTTTGTTTGCTTATATGGGTGAGTATGTTTTGATTATGTACAGCTACTAGTGATTCAGTATGTTTACTTTAAACTGAAGGGTTAGCAGAAGTTACCAGTTTATTGTTTCTCTTTTTTGCACAGGTCTACCATGTTTTGGAACAGTATTTCATGTTTGACTATTGCACCGAGTCCAGTCTTTTATTATAGATCCCAGGAACATAACGCATAGACAGATCAATTTTTAAGGGGAACGGGCAATAGCCCACTGGGAAAATAGCCCACTAGGATAATATCCCACTGGACAATAGTCCACTGCTTATCAAAAAGGGTGCAGATGTAATAAACTAATAATATAGATGTTTAATTATTTTAGTATTCACATCTAAATATTTTAAATACAAATTCAATCCTTTGTCTGCATTAATTTTCATATTCAATTATACAGTGTGTTTTACTCATTTATACTCTATATGAGTAAAAAGTATAGAGCTGGTAAAAAAAAATCCATTGGATCTGGATCTGCTGTTTGTTTAAATAGAAATGTCGTCTTCACTGTTGACTTATGAATACTTATATTTCAAGCTCCTTACATACTCAATTCTTAATTAAATGCATTATTATGCAACTAAGTGGGCTATTGTCCTAGTGGGCCTTTGTCCCAGTGGGCTATTGTCCTAGTGGGATATTGTCGTACATTCAATTTTTAAGGAGGAAAAAGGGAAAAGAAAATCGTCTCCCATTTCTTTGATAGTGCATCTATCAGATAAAGATATGACCCATGCTGATTTCCAATGATTACTTTATCCGATGGTCGTCTCACATTAGCCAAAGTTTCGTTAACTTCTAAGAACGTTCTACAAAACTGCACTAGAAAATCCCAGAAACAAATGCTGAGAACTTTGCTTACTTGTCAAAGTTATGACACTTAAAGAGCGATCTCACCAAATTCTGGGATTTTCTAGTGCAGGTTTGGAGAATGTTCTAAGAAAGTGACGAAACTTTGGCGAATGTGAAACGACTATTGGATAAAGTAATCATAGAAGATCAGCATGAGTCATATCTTTATCTGATATATTTGCATTATCGAAGGAATGCGAGACGATTTTTTACCTCAGTACCTTGTTTTCCTCCTTAAAAAATATCTATTCATGCGTTTTTCCCCTGGAATCTATACTGAACGATTGGACTCGGTGTATTCTGTTGATTACATGTTAGAGGCATATATATTCATGTTTATAACACCGCAGATAAATTTGACGACTCTTGATTGGATAAGTTCATCCGTATACGAAACCGTATATACCGTGAGGAAAACCCGTAAACCGTGAGCAAGCGTTTTCCCTTAAGAGCCTAGACACTTTCTCGATTTCTGATTGGATACTCATTCACATTGTTTTGTTTACGAACACACAAAAAGAAACGCAGCCATCTTTTCTTTCGATAGAAAAATTGAAGCAGCAATAACTTCACATTAATAGTCTCTTAGGCATGAGTTTGTTCAGTATTCAAGACAATGAAAAGAAATCCAAAATATAACTATATTTTGTGTGATTAAGGACTACCGTATAGAATACTAGACATAACAATCTAAGTTAAGCCTATTCTTGCTTCAGGTCAAAATGAACGAACAAAATTTATTTTTTGTGTCCCATTCACAAACAATGAAGATCTTTCATCTCATCAAACCTTTGAATAGACTTATGTTGCCTGTTATTATCAGCTGCATTGTCCTTTTCTTGGTCTCTCAGATGACACATATGAAAGTCATTTCTGAAGTGGCAGTATTGCTGTATTTTCAGGGTAGTAAGTACATGTTAGATAACTTTGTATAATTATTCTTAGTATTCATAGTAGAAATTCAAATAGTGGAAACTTTTACGGGTCAGTTGAACTCATTTCATCTCTGGATAACCTCTGCAGGATATCTGCTGTGAGAACAAAGGAGTAGCATGTAGCACCATAAATAATGACTAGGCTACACCTGTAGCATTGTAGCATTCTCTGTAGGCTAACATTTGATATATTATGCTACACTCCTTATTGGGAAGGAGATGACAGACTTATGATGCTACACCCCTTATTTGGAGGGAAGGGTATATATATACTGGAGCAAACAGATATTCTGGGTCTTTGTATCTGCTTTTATATCATACTTTTCTTTGTAACAGGTCTTTATACCAAACAGCTTATCATTAGTATTTTGCTAGAAATATTACCATTGAGATGGATTTTACTTAGAGTGTAGTCAACTTTGAGCTAAGTGTGAGAGAATTTCATCTTTGGATTTATTACTGTAAATAATATATATATACCTAGCCTAGAATTAAATCAGTAAAATGGACATATTGCTTTGTTGCTCATTTTGGTTAGTTGGACTTTCCATATTTAAGGACTAATTAAATGACTCAACAACACCACTGATGGCCATGCTGTCGCTAATATCACAACCAACCTCCTCTCCCCGGAATTGTTAGAATTTTGGTGGCAGCAATACCCATATGTTCAAAAGTATTTTACAACAGCATAAATGCACACTGGATTACTTTAAATAAGTATAATTGCAGAATTACATTTCAATTCATACCGTCCTACGCCCAACACAGAGCGTAAATCTTTTACTTTTGCATTCAGTGGCCAGTCAGACTTTTAATCCACAGTAACAAGCAATTTTCAAGTAAAAGTTCTACTGGTTTCATCAATGGAATCATAAATGTGACACTATAATGACGCCATTAAAGTTTTTACAAGAGATAGCAATGCATATTTTTTATATTTTATTTATTTATTTATTTAATTTATTTATTTATTTATTTATTTTTAGAAATAAATAAATCTGAATAGAAACATTGACGATAAGATTCTGAAATATCTATAGCAAAATCAAAAATAAATTGTTTGTGAACAAAAACACGCTCATGTCACGGAAGAGGATCAAAGAAAGAGGTCGGGCCCAGCACACAGATAAGACCAAATGGCCATATTGTGTGTAGAAAATAGACCAGATTTTGTTTTTTAAAATAATCTGCGGTATTATAAATTAGTAATATAGACCCTTTGCTGGGTATAAGGCCTCGTATAGCCAGTCCTTTATAATCCCTCGCCTGTCTATTCGACTAGGATATACGAGGCCCTATACCCAGCCAAGAAACTATATAACCAATAGTATAAAGTTAGTTCCTTATTCCTTTTCTGAATGAAGAACCAGTTCCTTATTCCTTACTCAAATCCGAATACTAGTAAGAAACTGAAGAAGCTACGCAAATAAATGAGGCAATTACAACTCCCTATTTAAAGGGGATAAGAATAGCAATAAACTATCATCAAAATGAATGCATAAAGCTTCTGCATCAAAACATTTGGGGTGGGGGGGATGGGGGGAAATCTACAAGTTAAATTAGGAATAAGGAACTGACTTTATATACATTATATATCCATATCTTCCACAATATCACTCCCAAATGATGTAATTTCAATAATACCAGAGGAGAAAAATGAAATGCGATGTATTGTTAGGAAGTTTTAGCAATTGTTGTAATCGTACCAATGCCGTTTTTATATGGCAAGAAATACTTTCAAAAGGTATCAGATATTTCATACTTCCAGAAACAAAGAAACTTCAGCTGTTTATATCGATGAATAAAGTTCTTTACCTCGAGCCCTTCCAGAATCTCTCTGCTCGAGTCTGAGTCACTAGATGACATAGTTGATTGACTCGTGTTTTGATTGTAGTAGCTAACGTCTTCATTCTCGTCAATCGGAGTGGTTGGTAATGCCATACCTATTGAATAAAACAACATACAAAGGTTACAAATATGTATTTCGTACATGTTGCCAAAATATTCCTACCACAATGGAAATAAGGGTTATACAAAAACCCTTTTTTGTGTTATCCCAGTGGTGAATTGTTGTGTTGACATGGTAGATCTGTACTCTTGTTATGCTTTTAAGCCATTCTTCTGTATTAATTTAATAGTATTTATGTATTTTTATAGTTATATTTCATATTATTGTTTTATTGTATTTACCATGTAAATGCAAACTCTTCTAAATAAATGTTATTATTATTATTGTCAGAAGTGTGTTTCAACAAGCAGCTGTCAGAGACCAGTATGTCTCCCACTATAGTTGTAGATTGCAGCACTTAATTCGATTGTAAATTTTAGTATCCTCTTTTCAGAGGATTTCAGAAATAAGTTTGTAGACTCATTGATTGTTCCACTGCACGGAAATCTTTAGTAAAAGGCGAAAGATTTATTCGTGACTGTAGTGAAACCAGAGTGATGAAAATGGATTCTCGTCACATAATAAAGCAAATATATCAAACAATTACATAGTTAATTTACTTTCAAAAGAAGAGTTTACAAAATAATGATTTAATATTGTATTATGTAAAAAAATGAAATATGATAAAAGTTTTAATTATAAAGACAAGAACAAACTAGAAGAAAATAAAATTCAGATTTTATTCAAAAAGGGAGGTAATAAATCATTCTTATCTTTTATTTTCGAGGGAGGTACAAACCTTGTCTCTGATTAACATATTCGGTATTTTTTGCCATCTCCAAGAGAAGAAAAGTCGCTCTCTTTCGTTGACTTGCTTGTTGAAATGCCTGTTTTATAAAAAAATGCAATGTTATGTTGTAATGATATTAAGACAGAGAATGATTAAATCTGCTAATTGGCTATATAATTGTCTTCACAAAAAATAATGGCTTCTATTATAACCAACAAAAATTAACATGTATGAATAAACTGCTAAAACAAATAATTGCAGGGTATGTATGCTCGCCTAGTATATTTGATTAAGATTCACTCCAACGTTAGTGTCAACCATAGCTCTAAAAATTGTCACTTTTGTAAAGGGGAACAGAGCACATAATTATTATTTTTACTGTACCAGTCCCGTAGTTCATTCACAACGAAAGAAAACAATACCAAAATCTAACCTGAATCCATTTATCCCTTTCAAGTTCCACATTTATGCCTTTCTCGCTCGTCAGTCTGAAACTAAGATAGAAATAAAGACAGACATGTGAAACAATTTCAACATCAAAGGCGTCTAAACGGAAACAAAATCAATCATTTCAATCTGTATATATCAATTTATTTGGTATTGCAATGAAGCTAACTAAATACGGTGATGCAAATGGTTGATGGTGGTGCCAATGATTGTGCTGCTTCTCTGCTGCAACTTATGATGATGATGCTGCTGCTGCTGCTGATGATGATAATGATGATGATGGTGATGATGATGATAAGGAGAAGAAGGATGCTGATTTATGTTGGAAGTAATGCTGTGGTGAAGCTCTGTTGAATGATGACAACTTTATGTTTGTACATGTTGTACTGATGATGACGATGATGAATGTGGTTTCTAAATATGTTTTTAGCATACTGTCTCATTCTTTGGGTTTTTTCAATCAATCTTGATAGCAAAAGGAACCCGATATAAGCAAATCTTAAAACTTACTAGTAAGACCTGTCACGGACCGCAACAACAAATCCATTCTGTCCGTTTCTGCTGACAGACGTTGAGTTTTCCCATAGCTGAACCAAGTTGAGGGCGACCTGTAAACAAAAGAAAGTGTGACGGTTTTGAAAAGACTAAACCATGTCCCTTTCCATTCACGTGCAGAAGTGTTTTATTAGGACGAAAGTGATTCTCCAAACCGTGACAGAAATTGAAAAAAAAAAATTTGAAAAACAAATTTGAAAAAAAAGGAAAAGAAAAACCCTGTTGGACGTCTTTAAATTGTGATGTTTTTCTTTTCAGTCCTGTACAGATTATAACTATTAGACAGTTTAAATTACACTAAGGGCGGAAGAGATACTCAAAACATAAGGAGACTTTGATAATAAAACCCGGGAACGCCTTTTAAGTGGAATGTTTCCCTGTTTATGAAAAAGATTTTAGTACGATCTTACAATCTGTCTGGACTCCATTACAGAAAATCAATTCAAACCTTTAAAATATGTTCTTCTAAAACCGGACTAGGTTGATAATATACAGAAGAATTAAACCAACAGTCGGATCTGGTTCAATTAATTTAATCGTGTGTTGCATTAGTTTCCGCATATTTCATGACAGATTTCGGTAGTTTTTGTGGCAGCGCTATGGACATAGGGAGCCGGTATGTTGAAGGCAAGTAGGCCTATGGTACAGTGATTATTCATTTGATACAATACATGATTCTGTTTTGTGCACCAGTGAAAAACAACTCTTTGAAAAAAAAAAGTCTGTAAACCAAACTTTTAGAAACAAATAATAAAAATATACCTACCTCGTCCCCTGGCTTATAATAGGAAAATTCCCCTGGACATACTTGCAACCTGCGCCTGTAAAAAATGGTGTAACTTATATATCACATCTTACAATTACTGCGACACATATCAATGGAAAAGTAAGTCTAATTACATTATTTCAGTAGAAAAAGAAACACGTTATAGTAGAATTGATATTAAAACGGAAAGGTTAAAGATTCATGTGACTTTGTTGTGACAACTTATTTTTACAGGCGCATTGTGCCATTACTTCATTTTAATAAAAACGTATATTGATTATATATTGAAAATTATAAAAAGAAGTTTGTACAGTCAAATATGTGGCATATAGTTAGACAGACTTAATCATATTTCATTCAGAAATTTAAACATGAGGGCCAAAATTGCAATATATTGCTCACCTGATCATCAAGTGAAACATTCTGACAAAGTTTTATAATGATTAGGTAGAAAATTTGGCCGCTAGATTGTAAATAAGGTTTTTCTAGAATAAAACTTAATGACATAGTTTTTGACCCAACATGACCCATATATAAAAAAAACATGTTATCTAGAAAAACATTCTGACAAAGTTTCATAATGATAGAAAAAGTGACCTCTAGATTGTTTACAAGGCCAATCTGACCTATACTCACGATGTTCTTACGGTTAGCATAGCGATTTTAAGGCTATGATTTAATCAGCTTGTTCATAAAGTTTTCTAAGATTTGACCTGGTGACCTAGTTTTTAGCCCAACATGACCAATATATGAAAGAAACTACAAGTCATCAAAACAAACATTCCGACAAAGTATCATGATGTTTGGATGGAAAATGTGACCTCTGGAGTTTTCATATGGTTTTCCTAAGATTTGACCTGGTGACCTAGTTTTTAGCCCAACATGACCAATATACGAAAGAATCTACAAGTCTTTAAAACAAACATTCCGACAAAGTATCATGATGTTTGGATGGACAATGTGACCTCTGGAGTTTTCATATGGTTTTCCTAGGATTTGACCTGGTGACCTAGTTTTTTACCCTACATGACCCATACATTTAAAAGAATCTAGAAGTCATCAAGCCAAACATTCTGACAAGTTTTTTTTTTACATTTGGTTTAAAAATGTAGCCACTAGAATTTTTATATACTTTTCAAGGATCTGACATGGTGACCTAGCTTTTTTAACCCAAATGACCCATATATATAAAGAACCTAGAAGTCATCAAGGCAAATACTCTCATTAATTTTCAAATTATTTAGTTTGTGGCTTCTAGAATGTTCACAAGATTTTACTATGATTTGACCTGGTGACCCTACATGACCAATATACAAAAAGAACCTGGAAATCATAAGACAGACATTCTGACAAAGTTTCACAGTGATTGGATGGGATTTTTGGCCTTCAGAATGTTCACAAGGAATGTGGGTAGCTAAAATCAGCTATTGTTTGGCATTCCAAGAGCCATAACTCAAAGACCCATGGTGCGATATGGCGATACGACAGACGAAGTGTGTTCACCAAACTTAACCTTGTCACTTCGTGAAAGATCAGCTAAACACACATAAAGAGAGTTATCATATCGTATTGCCTAGCCATGTATAAATAATCCAAGGTTTTGAATTTTAGGTGTTATTAAAAATGTAGTAACGAATGGAGAACTTCCTTGTTTGTTAAATACAACTTTATGTAAAGGAATTCTTTTTCAACTAAATAAACCTTTATGCAAAATATAAACAGCCAATCTCAAATACTTTGTATGTGATTTATGTGTTCAATCTGACATACCGGTAATACACCTTGAACTTTTAAACACTGCGAAGATAAATCCGGTTTCTATTCTGACTGAATGGTTGAAACTACAGGGGGAACTTCCCTGACCTATATGTTATGATCAACATAAACTAGTAAACTAGTTTAATAGGTCCAGGATGGTTGGGTTGTCATTGCCCTTAATGTAGTCGTAATGTTCTGTGTCATAACTTTAAAGGTTGCATAAATCTTCTAAGATTAGCTTTCTAAATGCTCACGACGCTTTAGAAATTTTGCCTAGCTTTTTATTAAAAATATTTGTTGTTATAACTACGCCTTTTCCTCATTATACTTCAGTTTTCGTAAATGGGTATTTTTAAACTCTGTGTAAAAAAGGACTGGTTAAATAGACCTCAAAACTGAGACGGAAATACATATAAAAAACAGGGTTTTTTGTAACAGAAAGCGATTATAGCCCCTTGAAAGTTTTATTTAAAAGAAAATTGTCCTTACCTGGACCAGGTAGGTATTTTTGTGTTTCCTTTCTTGTCCAAAATTCCCTCTTTTAGTATTTGTTTCTTTGTACTTATTATTTCTGCCCCATTTTGGCGAATTTCAGCACCTTTAGAAAAGAAAACCAGTGAAAAACATTTAATGAATTCAATTCTGAATGCTTGTACATTCAAATACGACTCCTCTACACATCCTCTCCATGGTCTCCTGATTTTACTGGTTCAGTTGAGTTCCATGAAAGGCAAGGACTGCAAAGATATTAGTACAGTAACAGCATTCTAGAGTCCTAGCCTAAATTTATGCCGAAAAGGAGAGTGAAGAACAAAATCGGACTCATAACTCGGAGGTCAAATCCCGTCGGTGGATGTAACAGTGATTTCAATACGACGACAGTACTGGTCCAGGGAGAACAGCTAATGATTTACAAAAATCCTGTCTGCAATGCATGTAATTTGTGTACAGAAGTTTATTTTTCTTATCTCAAACTGTAACAGCTTACCATTAGTGTCAACCTGATCTGCGCCTAAAATAATACCCAGCAGACGACAAATTGTGTACTTTTCTTCGGCGGTGTCTGCGTCAAACTCTAGCGTCTTGTTGTTACGGAAACGGATGACAATGTGAAGGTTTTCCTGAAACCATTTTAACTTTTTAATCTAATATTGTAATATCATTTATTACCAGGCAAAAATTTAACCGATTTGTTAAGAAACTGGTAGATATAAAACACATACAAACATAATAGTACTGTAATTACGATTACAAAATCAGTTTAAAAGTTACAGAACTGTGGTTGGTAGAAGTCAGACAACATAAGTTCCTGCTAATCTTTTTCTGAGAGTGTATATTGTAACCAACTTTCTTTGTCCGTCTTAAGTTGAGAATGGAAAGTAACTTACCTCAGAGTCATACTGTTCAAGATGCAGGAAGTCATATGTTTTTGAAAACTTTCCTTTTTCGATAAGACTTATTCTTTTGCACGAAAAGTCGATCTGTAAAAGAGAAAAAATAAATTTAATCAGTTATACGGAACGTACACCAAAAACCTCTTCCTTTGGTTCGGGCTCACTACTGCCATGAGTCAATATGAGAGTAGAATTTACGGTTTCGTAATCCTTAATACACCATATTAAAGTATATTTCTAACATGGACTCCTCATATTTTCAACTTATTGTTTATAGGGGTAATAGATGAAAAAATCCTGATTAAAAATTACAGAACATTATTATATGGGTGTACAGACGTGTTATCATCTGCTGTATTGTCGCCATCAAGATAATGGTAAGTAAAAGAAGATACAGACATTGTTTCCTTCTGTGCATCTATGCTAAATATTTGCCCAAAAATGTTATTTCTTTATAAATTATGGTCCATAGCATCCCATGTTTAACTAGCTATAATTTATGTTAAGAGAACCCAGTGAAGAACTGATTAAACTATCTTAAATGAAAGACAAAACCAATCTATTTTTAAAAGATCAGTTAAGTGATGGTTATATTTCAGCAAACACGTTATAACCGTGATCTATCGCAGCGATTACTCACGATAAATCATAACAAGTACGTCAATGTTATCAGGCTTTAAACTGTTCAACATTACTGAGTGTCTGATTCAAGAGTTATCTGTATAACTGTATAAATTATATTGTGGTAAGGCGGGGCTTATTTTGCCGCGTTATGGTCTGCCCTGAAATTACACATTCATTCTTAGAATTTGATGTTTATGTTTTATTTTTTTATAAAAAATAATGTTAAGAGTGGATTTTCCTTTTTTATTTGCAATAAAGTACCGATCATTAAGAGGAGTCGTTCAAAGAGATTTCAATGAACAATACCGCTAACAACTAGGACTCATTCTAAAATGTAAAATTTTATAGTTCGTTCATACCTTTTATTCAGGCCCCCATGTACGGTAACTCTATTTATTTTCACATGGTATGTGTTGTTCGAGGGCATCCCACAAATTCCTTACAAATATTCGTTCATACCTTTGTTTTATATCTACACCGACTATGTATCATATATAATATACAAATGTAGTACAAAGTCAAACTGGACAAACATTGTTTAGATGATAATACGTCAATAAAGATTTCCATGTTTTCTGCTAAGATGATGAAGTTCTTATTGTAAGAAAAATTATTACTTAAGTTTCTATATTTAGAATTTACCTAAGGATTGTTTTCGTCTGTCTTATTATAAAAGTGTTTGCTTTTTGTAATCTACTTTGGTAAAAGCAAACATAGCATGCCACTGAAAAGATGCATGATACATGCACATACAATTCACAATAACAAAACTGAATTACATGATATGCAAAAATTGAAAACTATCAACACCAGGGATAACATGATAAAGAGGAAATGATTCCTCTTATATCCAGTGTGGTCCCTCTGCCGAGGTGCCACTATTACTCAGGTTGTACAGCAGAGATAACATTGGTATATAGAGGATATTTGTTTGTTTTTGTGGAAGATGAGAATTTATTTCATCGAGTGAACACCATATGTGATATTTTCACGAGTGGCGCAGCCACGAGTGAAAATATCAACATATGGTGTTCACGAGATGAAATAAATTCCCATCTTCCACTAAAAAACAAACAAATGTTCTTTTTATTTTATGCCAACACGTCAAAAATGGGTTTTTTATGACATTTTTAATCAGGGCCTTCAATAAATTCCCCATGGTGAGCCCCAAATCAGTTAATGCGTACTTTGGTTACTCCGCACAAAAAAAGTGCAGACAATCTCCAATACATATGATAACTTTACTTCTGCTGAAATAAACTGAATACACTTTCATCAAATACTATTTATTTTTGTCTACACAGTTTATCAATATTTATTGAATTTTGCCATACATACTTTAATTATAAAAGCGGATTAATACTCAATATTCAATAGTTCGGGCACAAACATGTATTATCAAAATGGTAATTAACTGATTCAAAACAGTGTATTATCACTTTTATCTCACTGATATTTCCCTATATTTCATTGGTAAGCATAAAATAAAAAATAATGTTTCATATGAATTCTGTTAACATTCTTTCTTCCATGAAATCTTTCTACATTTTTATCTAAACTCTCAAAAAAATAAAGACATAAATAAATAATAAATAAATAATAAATAAAACACTGTAACACCTTTTTAACTAAAAGAGTATGTAAAAGTTAGTATAGTATAAACTTTACCTGAAATATAGTCCTTTTCCCGGACTTCGTGTAGATTCCAAAGTTGTGGGCGGAGTTAAGAGTGAACGACTCCCCCATCTTTTTTTCTATTTTTGGATTGTTTAAGAATCTACATCGACGTATTTTGATTTAGCTGTAAAAAGAAAAAAATAAATCATGTTAAAACCGTGCAAAGAATAAGTGATTGAGAACAAAGAAGCGGAATCTAAATGCAGACGGAAGGAATATGTTTTCCTGGCGTTCATTTTTTTTTCAGAAGGAGGCTGACTCTGTATTCAAAAACATTTTATCAAGTGTTTGAAAATAGAATGTGTAAGAATCTCTTAATGTCTTAATCTGTTTTCATTTCCTTGTAAAGATAAAAAATAAACACTGTGAAGTTGATTGATTACATAGTTCACGGCACATATTTTAAACATACCCTTAGTAGACTTTTCCACGTGGCATAAAAAAGACCAGTGCATTCTTAAGCAACCTAACGTTGTTAAGACTGAAATTTAAAAAAATATGGTGACAAAAACTGCGAGTAGATTTAAGTTCCATTCATAAGACCTGTCAAAAAAGAGGTCTTAATGAATCACTCTTAACAGCGGACATTATTTGATAAAAAAAAAAAATAGATTTTGGTTTCTTCAGTTGCTGATTTCGCGTGGTTTTGAAAATATTAAAATGGTTTTAATGGCGGAACTTTACTTTGCAATAAAAAGAAAGGTTCACATGCGCTTTTAAGTAACAGGTGTTTGTTCTTGAATCGCATCAACGCCTATGATAAATATGAGATAGCTTTTGTGGTTGTGGTTGTTGTTGATGATGATGATGATGATGATTTTGATGATGGTGATCTGTTCTTGTGAAAAATATACAGTGAAGATATTTAAGAAAGATACGCAATGGCCAAGGTTATTTTTTTCCCAAGTATGAAACGCCGTCGTCTCATGTTTTGACACATTTTGTAATACATTCCATGTCGCAAATATGTGCTTCCTCTCTAACAAGATATATTGGAAAACACATTAAATCGCCATATGTGATTTAATTTGTTGTTGTCGTTAATTGTTGTTTTGCTTTTTGTTATTTCGCTTTTTTTCCAAGAAACAGCTGAAATAGTAAAAATAGCCCTTTCATATATCCGGGATTCTACTTCATGGCAATGAATACCAAACGTAATAGGTGTATTTGATGTACGACAAAGAAGGCGTTCCTTACAATTTTAAAAAAAGGCAAAAGTACTTCTTTTTCATCGTGTATTCAAAATAGTTAACACTAGATCATTATTCTGTTCAGATAATTTACGGACAAACAATCAATTAACATCAAAAGCATATCCATCATCTATGCATTGAAACACACATTAATGCAAACAAAACGAAGACAATCTTCAAAAATCTGCACCAGGGCTTTTAACAATATCCTGTGCTCAAAACCGATAGTGTTACATCGGTGTACCCTACATTCCCTGATGGCTGTGTTTTGAGATAATAAACTATAATGTTACAACCAACAACAATCCACAAATTATGAGCCTAAAAGAAGACTGTCAAAAAAAGAAAGAAAGAAAGAAAGAATGAAAGAAAGAATGAAAAAAGAAAGAAAGAAAGAAAGAAAGAAGGGAAAAAAGAAAGAAAAGAAAGAAAGAAAACAGGAAAAAAGAAAGAAAGAAAGAAAGAAAACAGGAAAAAGGAAAGAAAGAAAGAAAACCTACAGATGATATCACGTAATAACATGTCCATGTAATATTTGTACAGATCGGTTGTTTACAATGAAAAATGCAATAAAACTTCTCTATCTAAAAACCTAACGACATTTCTGTCCGTAATTCAGTGATTTAAATTTTATGATTTTAAAGCCCATGTTAACATCTGAAGTACTCTAACTGAACAGATTTACGAAAGACAGCTTTTCTTCACATATGTATACTGTATGAATTTTAAAATCTTGGAGGCAAACTTTTTGGGTTATTTAGTTTAAGAAGCTGATACTGAGGGGTCACTTGTTTTACATAGGAAAGTGTTATTTGCCCTTCAGTGGGGTAGTAAGAGAGTTTTCCATATAACAGACTTAATAAGAACTAAGACAATGTTCCGACGATTAGCGGTTTTGAATTCCAGGTCTGCATATAAATGCTTGTAGCTGTTACGTTTTTGAAGATTTTGCATATAAAATACCCGTAAAATAACATGAAATAAACTAGGGCAAACAAGCTATCTACAATAAAATCCGTCTGCTGTACGGTCATTACAGCTCCTATATGTCAACTTTGACTATATACCCTACAGGCAATGCACATCATAACATCGCGTTATCTGCTTATCTTTGTAATCATGCATTTTATGTGATTTCAACAAACATTAATTGATTAATACCTAGTAAGAGTTCAGTTTCAATAATTCTGTAATATAGACGCATTTGGGATCTTGTCAGAACAGTGTGTTCAGATATATTTGCCGCAGGATTCTTGCTTACATGCCTACTGTCATACGTTTCGTGTCTTTCATTTACGCCAATTTCGATTTTCTAGTTCCGCCAACAATGATTTGGTCATTTGCAGACGGCATTGTTGGGAGTGACTGGTTCTCGGATAAATCAAAATAGGAAAATAAGTATGGTGGCCTGCGTGCAGTTTTCAACTTATTTTCACTATCGAACAGTTGAGCTAAAGGGCAGTTTTATTCTTGCGGTTAATGGTACAAAGGAAGTGTTTGGTCTAAAATTTATTTTTGTTGTAGATTGTCTTCACTCCTGTAAAAATAACTATGCTTCTTTATTCCCGGTTAATGCCCTGGGATTATCAGTGAGGTGGTCACACTTAGAGTTGTCTTCGGTTGCTGAATGTCTATTGGAGACTGGTGACTGCCACCTCAAATCACATTTCACAATTACAATTTGAGAATATCAAACTGATAGATGACTAGCAGTAAGAGAAGCTGGATTTATGTTAGATTATCTCTACGTCAAGTTTTATTAAGGGCGTTAGCAGCAGCCATTCATGAACAGTATGGTACGAGAAACATTCTCAATCGTTCTGGATAGTTGTAAAGCAAACGTTTACATGAATGAGAAGGGCATAGTATTCGAACAATATTTCTTTCTTAGTGAATCATTGTAATATAACCATCTTATCAGTGTGCCATTTTGGCCAGTGTCTCGTTTAGTATACGATAACTAACTCCAGTATTAGTTTACACTATCTATTAATGAATGCTCTAACAAGCATGCTGATAAATCAATTAGTTTGTTACCATCTTGCGGTTGCGCCTCCCATAAACAAAGCTTGGGACATACCATTATAGAAATGCATATACTGTAAAGCGGTTATTATATCCAAGGATTTCATTTTTATTCATTTTATCTTCCAGATTCCTAATATTTGTTTTACTTACCCCTCACCATGCTTAATATTTAAAATGGACTTGTCCATGTTTCAATTTGGAAAGAACCAGTAATTGTTTATGGCGGTGCCAATGGAAAATTTTGGCGAATAGTGCAGACCATGATCGGACTGTAAGGATGTGCAGGCTGATCTTGATCTGCACTGGTCGCAAGAGCACATTCGATTGCCCCCAGCATGGTAAATGTTAACCATGGTAACAAATCACTTGAGTAAATATAAAATCTTAAAAATCCTTAGAAAATAATGTTGCAAGCAGTATTTTGGTATGCTCGTATGGATTCGCAGAAGTTTTCATTCCGGAAATAAACAAAAGAGTCCTCTCCAGCACACAGTTCTTGTCGCATTGTCTGTTCCGTTTACAAAGCTTAACAGAACATGATCTAGCCCAATGAAATATAAAGTGAACAGGCACTGAAATTTTAAAGGTGTAAAAACCCTTTTGTGCTTCAATATGATATCAAGGCATGTCGCTAAAAGTAAGTCATTGTATAAAATATACGAACGTTGAAAAAAAAATACAATGTATAAGCATGTGGTTTCACATAATTGCAGTCGATAACACTTAATTTATGCTTTTATCAAATGTGTGTATTTGTTGTGAAAAAGTCATGAAATATTCTAAATATAGATTTATATTTTATGCGTTTTGCACTTATTCGAGCAAAAAGTATAGTATTAATACTATACATGTGCGAACAAGCAGATAAAACTGTCATGTCAAATCTTCACTTCCTCGAATAAAAATAAAGAACAGATTTCACTACTGAGATAAAATCAAGTACGGTTTGAAATCTTTAATAAAATGCATAACTACTATTGATCGTTTCAAATTCGATATAAAAAAAGTTCAGATTAAGATTAGCTATAAACTGGCAAAAAGACAGTCAATATACAAGAACAAAATCGCATAAACCACGCTGACATTTGCGTTAAGCACAGATGTATGGGGACATCGACATGCATTTAGACAGACCAAAGCCATGGAAAGACCAACAGACATGAACAGGCAAACTTATATATGAACATGCAAAGATACATGGTCAGGCAAACAGACATAGACAGACAGATCCGGAGGTCGATATTTTTTCCCACTAGGGCTAGAGTCTTCACTGATTTTACACATTCCACTGTTACGGCGCACGTGCTGGTTTGAACCTAGGAAGCAGACGTCAGTGGAGCTGGGGTTGATAATTACTTGCAAGAACTTGTTTTTCAATTGCTATTTAAGTACTAGTCAGTTAAAAAGAAACAGACAGACAAACTGTCGAACATTGGTATAACTTCATGCCTCCAACAAAATGTCTGCCTTGGGACAGTTACATAAAAATGACATGTCCTCTAGGAATACATTCGACAGTGTTTTGTTGTTGGGTGGTAGTAATTTCACTATATAAAATGCATGCATGTTAACAAAGCGTTGAGATGTTAATGTCCTTATGGTTTCCAAATCTTCAAATTTACATCGGTTACACGGAGCCAATTCATCAATTTTGTCAACAAGTTACCCCAGGCATATATATAATTCGCTGACTAACATTAATGGTCGCGTAAATGTAGATATTGATTTCAATTAAGAAAATAAAACCATATGATTATGTTGAACTGCTGAGGTGAAAAAAAAGCAAAAACAAACAAAGAATGCTTAACTAATGAACATTTAAGGATATATTTCTCTCCATTTTCAGAACGACTCTAAAAAGGATGAGAACTCAGGTGAAAGTATAGCCCTTCCCTCTCTAAGAGGTTATTCAAGATATTTTTTATTTAGATATTATTTGTTTAGTAATGATTTATTTCAGAAAAAAATGTTTCCACTAATAGCAAAGCAATAGTATCCTTAAAAAAACAGGGCAAATGAAACAGTGTGAATACTTAAACACATTTTAATAATGATATAATCCAGGCAAAGTCCCCGAATGTAACAAATCATAAAAATCATACCTTTTTTTCTACGAAAATATATCCTGAATGAATCTTATGTTTTAAAACTATTCACCTGACCACTTGATATCGATTTGTAATCGATAAAACACTACTGAAATCGATCAGGCAACAATATGAAGATATTTCATTTTAAGTATATAATTCATCAACCCAAACTTGACAGATTTAATAGATCCATAGTAAAACCCGTCCTACTGTCGCTATATTAAATCACAACCCGGAAGGTTCGATTCATTTGTTGGTTATCTTACGTAGTTAGTACCTGGGTTTAAAAGCAGTGGCGTAGCAATATCATACATCAGAGAGGGTGATTGTATAGAAGATATAGGTCCAAAAAGGTCAAATCCAAAAAATTGCCAAAACCGAAAAGGCCAGACCGAAAACGGACATCAAAGGAGGTATATTATTCATACCATATAATAATAATCATTTATTTTGTACATAACATTTGAAGATTTGTGTTTACATGTGTATATCACTAAGGTTTTATTCTTATTTATAAATGTTATACTTATGACATTGTTTCTTGCATATACGTATAACATACATTATTTATCGTTGTGGTGTGTATAATTGGCCTTTTTCGTATTGACCTTTTTGGATTTTTAACTTACTGAGTCTCATTTGTAGAGAACATATCTGCTTAAAAAGCGGGTGCGTAGCAAGGTATAACAGTTTTAAGGATGGGTAAGGTGAAGCAAGACACTATCTCAATGTCTTACACGGTACTGCATCAGCACAGTCGCGTATCTAACCCGGGTACTCGGGTGAAGAAGAATTTTCAAAAATCCTCTAGGGTTAGTTGAGGTTGTTTTACATGTGAGTGCTTTATTTCAAGAACGGTCGCGTTAGAGATGGTTCACTGATGTGGAAAGATTTCAGAGACTGGGTGTACAGGATTCGTCCACTTGCTGTCTTATCAACTTTCAAATCATTTATGCATGCAAGCTGCTCTACTGTAGCGACATTGACAAGTTTCTGTTTATGCATCGAAAAAAAACTATATCGATTATCTTATGGAGTTCGAAGAAAATGCGTTTGTTGGAAATGTCCATGCGCACATCAAACTTGGGTGGGGTTGACCTTACTAAACTTTCAACATTAACCAATGAAGAACGACAGATGTTTGTATACATAAATGCCCCCCCCCCCCCCCCAGCGCCATTCTACAGTTATTCATCGGAGACCATTTTGCTTTTCAAGGTCACTGTGACCCTTGATTGTTGACCCAATGACCTGAAACTCGATATTTGCCATCTACAAATCTGATACTGATAATGACAAACCTACATACTAAGTCTGAAGAATCTGGGCCCAAGAATTCCCCAGATATTTAGCAGAAACGGTTTTGCTTTTCTAGGTTACAGAGAACTTGAACTTTGACGTAATAACCCTAAAATCTAAAGAGGTCATCTAATTGTCATGAAGAACCTACCTATGAAGTTTTGAATAGCTGGGCTCAAGTGTTCTGTAGAAATTGATCGGAAACCATTTTGCTATACAAGATAACTGTGACCTTGACCTTTGACCTGGTGACTTAAAAAGATATGCAGATCATTTACTAATCATGGCCAACCAATATACTAAGTTAGAGTCACCTGGGCCTAAGCTTTCTACAGTTGTCAATTGGAAATCATTTTGCTTTTCAAGGGCACTGTGATTTTTGCCTTTGACCTGGTGACCTTAAAAAATAAAGGGGTCATCTACTGGTTAGGACCAACCTATAAACTAACTTTAAACAACTTGCGACCAAGCATTCTATAGTTACTGATCGGAGACTGTTTTGCTTTTCAAGGTCATGGTGACATTGACCTTTGACTTGGTGATCTGCAAAACTATAGGTGTCATCTACTAGTCATGACCAATATACACACTAAGTTTGCTGAACCTGGGATCAAGTCTTCTGTAGTTATTGATCGGAAACCGTTTTGCTTTTCAAGGTCACTGTAACCTTGACCTTTGACTTGATGATTTAAACAGCTTTAGGGGCCATATACCGGTCATGACCAACCTACAAATTAAGTTAAACTTTTTTGGGATTAAGGGTTCCGTAGTTATTGATCGTAAACAGTTTTGCTATTCAAGGTCACTGTGACCTTGGTCTTTGACATGGTCACCTGAAAAACTATAAGGGTCATCTACTGGAATGACCAATCTACATGCTAAGTTTGAAGAACCTCGGACTAAGTGTTCTATAGTTATTGATCGGAAACCGTTTTGATATTCAAGGTCACTGTTACCTTGACTTTTGATCTGGTGACCTGAAAAACTATAGGGGTCATCTACTAGTCATGACCAACCTACATACCAAGTCTGAGGAATGTGGGTATAAGAGTTCTCTAGATATTGATCGGAAACGAAAGTGTCTATTGACCGACCGACATTTCATAAACAACATACACCCTCATCTTCGATGGGGGCATAAAAATATACACGATAGGCAGTTTTGTTTTCACGACAAAAGTATTCATTTTCACTAAGAGCATGCTTTATTAGTCTACCTAGTATGAATGTAAACAGATGTGCACCGCGCTGTAAATGTTATTGCAGTTATTGCACAGTATATCCAAAATACTATTGGCTTGAAACAATCAAATTCCTGTCAGACGTGATACAAATGAAGAAAAAAGACATCCATGTTAAGACTTAAGCGGTTTCTTTATACTGAAAGGTAACACTTCCGTAATTTAATAGTATTATAACTTTGTAAGGAAATAATTTATGTCTTCCTGTTCTATTGATAGTCACTGCTTTCTGTAAGATAACTTATATTCACCGAAATGTTTTTTGTTTCTTGTAGTACAAATTTCCGAATCATCGCCCAATCAACTTATTATATTTAGAAGAAAATTCAAAAGAAAAGAAACTGGAAAAGAATATTAAGAGTTAAGAGGGAAGAATTTCCCATCCCAACAATAAAAAATTAACATCCTCTACAACAACAACAAGAAGATTAACAAAAACAGGCAACATCTTGAAAGTTCTCAAAAAGGAACAAATGTACAAAGGTCCAAAAGGAAAGACACGTGAAAACCGTGATTTTAGACTATAACACTTACTGAGATTGTCCATAAAGTTTTCAAGAAAATCTCTCTCTCTGGCTGCCCATATCACCGACGCCCACTGCAGAGATTAGTTATTTTAAAAAAAATTTTTAGTAAAGAATTATCACAACATGTGAACATTTTTATTCATACAGATTCATCAGAAGACTACGACAAATTACGCCCAAGAAATTAACTAATTGAACATAAATTTTCATACTTCTAAAACAACATACAACATCCCTGACGTCATTTACACCTACGAGGGTGTTGGGGTGGGAGGGGGGGCAAGCAAATGTGAAAACCCTAAATTGGATGGTAAAGAAGAGAACAAGAACACTGGAGTACAAAGAAAGAGATACAGGGAGAAAACCTTTTTTGTTTTTATATTTCTCAACCTCTCGGTAGAGTTACTTGCCCTATCGTATCAGACAGCATGCCCAAGTGACTGTCTCACAAATAAGTTGCAGTTTAAACAGTTTCGGTCTAATCTAAAAATACCAGAAAACCATCTTTTCTGTTTGTTGTAGGATCCAAGAAGAAGGGGCTGGTACTCGACAATGTCGTTTCCTCACTCGAAACTTCAGCCGTGTAGATTTGTTTATCTAAAGTTCGTTCGAAGACTGTTCAAAGGCTCCTAGGAATAGTGATTTTAAGGGCTAAAGCAAGGAATCAAATGAATGACCTCAAAGCGCTTCTGGTGTGTGATTTAATTGAAAATGAACCCCGCTGAAATGACTAATTTATTAGAACGTTAAAAAACGCACATAACAATGTGTAAGTTGTCTGATTTACGTAAAGGGAGTTTAACTACTTGTCAGACGAATTCAAAACCTGTCCGCGGACTGCAGGCTCCATTTTTTACTGTGCAGGATAATAAATTGTAAGCTAAGTCAAACAAGAGGACCAAGGTAAAAAATGAGTGGTGGGGGGGGGGGGGGGTGGGCAAGTACCTACTCATGTAAGAAGAAATTTTTTTGGCGGGGGTGGGTCGGGGTGGAGTGGAGTGGAGTGGAGTAGTCATGCAAGAGAAAAAATGGTTGTTGGTTATTCATGCAAGAATTTTTTTATTTTTCTTTTATTTTTTCTTTGGGGGTTTGATTTGGGGGAGGAGTGTTGAGTCAAGTACTTTCTTATTAAAAGAAAAAAAGATGAAAAAATCGTGTGTGTGGGGGGGGGGGGGAACGTTGGGGGAGGGATCCAATGCATGGGGAGGGGGAGTACCTACCCATCCCATGTAAATAAATAGTTCAGTTCTAGACCTTGTGCTTTGCCATAAGAGGTTTTTTTTCTATATAAGCCTAATCAAAATCAAGGGACCCTTAGGATGGGGCCATTTGTTCCCCAGGGATCGTGGTAGGGGTCTTGATGGTGCTCAAGTATTCTAAGTTTGAATATCTTCGACACTGTTTCAGGAATGGACCTTAACAAAAGGGTTAACCAAGAAATTCTAAGTCAAAAAAGGGGCACGATTTTTGCAAAAATAAATTTGAGGTTATCTGCCCTTTAGAAATGGTGTCCCAAACCTGACTTTGAGATTCTCGGATAACTCATGAATTATCCTTAAAAGGACATTATGATCGCAACCAAACCATTACGTAATCATTTTCAAATGCATCCGCGAAAGACAAAAAGAAGTTTGGCTTTAAGTGGCTCTAGCAGTATACTCAAGATAAATGCAAGACAATATGATATCTAATTGATATTTGGAACTTTTTACAGTTATTACAAAGGTGGTTTTCTATAAAGGGATTGCCGTGCTGTTGTCATCAGAAGTGATAGACAAGACATACCATTGTCATTGGATATCTTTAAATAACTTAAATCTAAAAAAGAACCATAGTTTGAACATAAATTCTCAGGCTCTTAGATCTTTGAAAATAGTTATGATCATTCATAGTTTTACACGTAGTATATCGTTTCAAATTCAGGCGAATGATCTCCCGATGCAATTGAAATAAATGTCTTTTTTCAAATACAGTCTGGCGCATGTGACGTAAAGCCAGTTTGATGGGTTCAAAACTATGTTTTTTTAGATGTTGCTTAAAAACAAGGCTTCAAAATTTGTATACATAAAACAATAACTTTAAGACAACAAAATATCTGAATTTTATAGGAATGACGACAAATTTTGCTTATACAAATGTAAGTTATACTGTTTTACTGGGCGTAACTAAGACATTATTTTCACCGTTGCTAGGAGTGTTAGCACTATAATACCGGACGGGTCACGTGACTTTAATAAGTGCGGCGGTCAAATTATCATTTCTGGAATCTTCTTTTATTCCTGCCTTGAACATTACCGTTAACTTGTATTAAGATATGTCTCCTGCGCCTGGTGGTCATACAAAAATTTGGACTCTAGCAAAGTCAGTAAAAATCTTTGAAAAATTCTGACCTGGTGTACGGTGACATGCTTCATACTGTAGTTCTTAAGCAAAGATTAAATCGTGCTGCAATTTCATTGTTCTGTTAATCTAAACAGAGACATTTGACCCTCCCTACGTTATTATTTTCCATACAGGTTCATTACATATTCTTCCTAGAATATAAAAGTACTCTAGCACTAGTATTAAGTAAACATATAATGGAAGAAAAAAAATGATGGAGGAGTTAGAGCGTCGGACACCCGATCCGGAGGTCGCTGTTCCTAATCCCACCAGGAGTGAGAGTCTCCAATGACTTACCAAACTGCACACTTCAGACGTGAGTACTGGTTTCAATCAAGGAAGCAGTCATCGTGAGGGATTTATATACGTTGCCAGAACTTGCTTCCCTATCTGTCTCTGTAAACAGCCAACTCCTCTCGCGAGTGTCAGTAAGAGGTGAGAGAAGTAAAAATCCTAACGTGAGGAACAATGTCAGGATAGAGTTAAGACCAGAAATACAAGAGGTCTAATTATTGTTAAAATGGGTTAAAGGTAAACAGAAGGAATAAAAAGAAAAAGGTTTAAAAAAAGACATGGTTGTCTGATCCCAATCGATGTAAAATATTTAAGATTAAACTAAAATATTTATCACGTAAAAGATCCGGACTATTCAAGAGCAAAGCAAAACACATTTTAGAAGCGTTGTTCTTCTTTTCAAAAGCAGGAATTATGATTTCAATTATTTGAACAACTCTTGCAGAAAATAACAAAAGTTGTGTTAAACATCTCGCTCAAGAACTTCTTGATAATTCCGTTTAAACCAAAACTGCATGTTTTATTCTTTTATACAGTTTCAAAGAATCCTTGAAAACGAAGGATGCAATATTAAGCACTTTTAACTATCAAACACCTTTTTGTCTTCCGCAGTATCCTGTAATTTGGTTATGTAATATGGGAGTGACATGTTGTATTTGTGTAGATAAGTCACCTTTAATTGTCAGTGTCGATCTTGTTACATTAGCCGCGGTAAATCACTCTTATCACGAAATTTGCTCTTTAGAAATTGCATGGAGGTTACAGAACGTGGTCGTTTTGTGCCGTTTATTGTTTTTATAAAAATGTTTTGTGAGTTATGATATTTTATGTTAGAGTGAATCAAGGACAAATGTACTGATATCAAGAATTATTCGAATCCGTTCTTATCCGACAAGCAAACCGGACCAGCCGGGTATATATAAGGGGATAAGGACAAACGACCTCCCGGACAAAGCCCCCCCCCCCCCCCCCCCCCCACTCCAAATTTACAGGTAGGACATAAGCCCTCCCGTCAAACGTACAAGGTGGGCAAGAGCCCTCCCATCAAATTTACAGAAAAAACAAAAGCCTTTCCACATTGAAAAATATCAAGGCCCTTTTTTGTGGCAAAGTTCTTACTAATTACTAGTAACGTATGTTGTAAATAATTGTAAAGTGCCAAGAAACAAAGGGTTGGAAACTTTGAATAGTCTATTCATATTGTCGTAAATGGAACCTAAATGTCATTGTCCAGAAAACAAAAACCATGTTTTTAGACAAGGTGGAAAATTAGGTAACACTGATAAATGGTTTGACAATAACCAAGAAATTGGAATAGTGAGAGTGCCTTCAACTATTTAGAAATAGAGGCTCTTAAATTTCAAGCAAGTTACACAAACTTCAGTAGACAAAAGATTTGTGTCACTCCATCCACTAATGTCCACTAATGTCGCTGATCAGGGACACGTAAGTTCCAATACAAATAATGTTAAACCGTATTTATGCGTATGTTATATCAATTCTTAACCCATTTATGCCACCCTTGTCTGTTAGATGAGTCCATTTTCAGTTAAATGGTATAAATATTCAGTTTGATTCTATTTAGGGAGGAAAGTCCTTTTAACAAACAGTGAAGACCCTGATATTGCGGCGTCTAATCTTGGTCTGCACTGTTTTCCTAGGTCTACTTTTGTAGACGCTAGGCATAAATGGGTTAATTATGGCTCTGAAGTTTGCATGGTATGCAGCTTTATATGAGAAAATTCACAAGAAATTTGTTAAATGGCGCTAAATTGTAAGCAATCTACTAATACTATAGCTTTATAAGGCGATTAAGGTTAGATTCCCGAAAAAAAGGAATTAACTTTTTGTGCCCCCACCACATACTGTGGTGGCATATAGATTTGCACACGTACGTCAGTCCGTCCGTACGTGCATCCCGTTTCTTGTGTGCGCAACTCCTACACTTATGGATGGAATGGAACCAAACTCGCACACATGATAGACCATGATGGGTTGTTGTACAAGAAATATATCCTTTTTCTTAGATCAGTTTTCACTGGATTATTGCCCTTTGTTGGTTTTTCGTACACGCCATATAAAGTAAATCTTGTGTGCGCAACTACTCCTACGCCCATGGTTGGATTGAAACCAATCTCTCATATGATAAACCACGATACGTAGTTGTGCAAGAAGCAAAAAGAAGCATTTCTCGGATCAGTTTTCACTGGATTATTGCCCTTTGTTGGTTTTTCATACATGCCATATAAAGTAAATCTTGTGTGCGCAACTCCTCTTACACTCATGTTTAAATGTTTGCATACTTATTAGCTCCACTTTTCGAAACTATTTCATGACGCTCCCGGCGGCGTTGGTTCCTCCACTTACATTATTAATTGCCGTCCAGATGAGACATTAAACCGAGTCCCATTTATCAGCGCTGTACACTGACCATGGAAAAGAACCAGGGGTGTCTCTGGAATGGGATGCTTTCTGTATTTTGCACTATCCCCCGGAACCTAAAATAACTAATCTCTACAGGGGACGTCAAATGGGCAACTGGTACCGACAGTAAATAAACCCAAATAGAGATAGATAACTGCATCAAGCATGATCCCTTTTGATCTTGGGGTCAAACTATTAAAGGTCAAGGCCACATTGGATCGACATAAGAAAACAGTTTCCATATTATAACTTGCTTTCCTTATCATCTACCTGCATGAAAACTTAAATATAGCCTTGTCCCCATATCAAGGATGCATGATTCCTATTGCTTTTGGGGTTTAAAGCTCAAAAGTCAATATCAAAGGGCTAAGACATAAAAATCGGTTTCGAGACTATAACATTATTTATCATCTACCTGCATGAAAATTTACACAGGGACTTCCAAACAAGGTATGATCTCCATTGATCTTGGGGTCAGTTAGTTAAACGTCAAGGTCACGGTTCTAAGACAAAACACTCAGTGTGTATGGTTAAAACATAAAATAATGTCCCATTGTCAACAGACACTATTTCAGGAAACTATTGTAATTCTTGAATGATTATATACTAACTGAAAAAAACTCCTAATCCTAGCTGGAATCAATCTTGTTTATCATCATAATGTTACCTGTACATTCCACAAGCAAGCTGCAAATAGTCGAGCGCACTGTCTTGCGGACAGCTCTTGTATAAATATTAGAATTTGTTCAACATATTAACAGGATATGCATTTGCAATGCATTTGTATTATTTTAGAGTCATGCACTGGGGGCATGCTCCACTTGAGTAAAAAATCAATTAAAAAAATGTGCTTTGATATGCCATTCAAACTATTCAGGGTTTTTTCTTTTTTCTTTTTTTTTTTTGTTGACATGCTTGTCCTTATTTGAGTATTAGCAACTTCGGTTATAGAACTTTACCATGTTTGCTTTTGTGTAATTGCAGTTACGCACAGCAGGTATTCTATTCTACTTTTTTTTCATTTTTTATCGAATATCTTTAGAAAAAAGTTTCCTTTATGGAAAAAACAATCAAAGGCATAAAAACCTATTAAGACTTAATATTTTAGAATGTTAGAGAGCATTGTTTGGAAGTATATGTTTCTCTTATGTGTTTGAGGTTCAAATCAGGCAGAGCCATGATACCATCAAATTGAATTTCCCCTCGGAGCCGATTATCTGCTCCTAAACCTAATGTAAAACTGATGATGCATCTCCACTCGAACTATATTATCTTAACCTAAACCTCAGGTAAATAAAATGTAAAAAGCAGCTCCCCTCGGACCAGATTACCTGATCCTAAACCTCAGGTAAATAAAATGTAAAAAGCAGCACCCCTCGAACTAGATTATCTGATCCTAAACCTCAGGTAAATAAAATGTAAAATGCATCTCCCCTCAGACTAGATTATCTGATCTAAAATCTCAGGTAAATGAAATGTACTATTATCTTTGGGGGCAAATTTTGAATAAACAAATTATTATTATTATTAAAACAAATGTTCTTTTGTAAACCTTTTGTTTAAGATAAGAATTTTTAAATTTAATTTTATTCAATATTTCTGCCTACAAATAAATATGTTTTGATAAATAAACTGGTGATCAATATTAAAATCTCAATTTTGTCCAAAAAAGGTATTTGAACAGAAATAAATGTCCACTGCATTTGAAAATTAACACGCGTTTACCATATCTGCAAAAATTTTGTTAAGTAAAAAAGTATTATAAATTTCAGAACATTTTTAAATACCGGTTAATCCACCGAACTTTGTATTGTCATTTATTAACATTTTCTGAAATAAAGCAAATACTACTTTAATTATTTTGCAGAGGTTGATTATCTTAATGTGTATTTTGTATATTAACTTAGATCAGTTATAGCAACAAAAATAGACTGTCTCGTCATTTATTCAGCATCTGACCTACCCAAAATTCCGTATGTACAGGACATTATACAATCTTACGGATACAGTACGGTATGCCGGCAAATAACAGAAAATATATGGACCAATGAAATTTGCTGTAACATGAAAAATATGGATGGAAATCACATGCTCAAATTAACCAATTGCAAACACGTTTAAACCCGCGTAAGTTAAAGCAATCGTCCTCCTGAAGGTGAGTGATCAGAATCAATTGTCAATACTAGTGCAGTATAGTGAATATATTCAATGGAAATTACTTTTTTGGATCCTTGAATAATCAGAGTATCGAAGGCGTACAGTCTCATAAAGAAGTTCGCTTTATATTTATTGGAATTACCGTTTGAATTGGAGCACAACACAACAGTTTTAGAGGTACGCCAAATGAAACGTCCAAAGAGTTGCTTCCCTTTATATATTGTAAACAATATAAGCATTCCGTATTCTCTGTAATTTGTTTGATAGTGTTGTTTATGGGTCATATTCAGAATGACAGAACAACCTGGACATTTGTAATTGTTATTGTTCAGTCAGGAAACAAATTTGAACCATGTGAGATTATCAACTCTGGTCAAATTTCATCCTTAATTTTTGTCTTCCACATAATAGACTGATTGAGGTAACTTTTGTATAGGTTTTGTTGCCGTCAAACTATTAGAAGGTGATAGAATATAGTAGAATTAAATAGGCATTAATATCATTGTTTTATGATAATGATTTTTGACATCACAATCATACCAAGCAATCTGCAACCTACTTTGTGCAATGTCCTTTTGTGATCCATACGGTACGCGCCACGAGTAACGCACATTTTCAGCTTTTTTTGCGCAGATGCGAATAAAGAATTATGAGCCGCGACAACAAGGAAAAAGACGGACGTCCTCGATGTCTCGACATGGCGAAATATCTCAGCGATATTTGACGACCAAAGCGAAATTAATTAGGGTCATAACTCACCTGGATAACGGATAAGCTGAACATTTAATGAAACGACTGTTATGAAACTGTGCATTTTACGTCTACCAGTTATGTGACATTTGGTAAAATTAAAACCAAACTTCAAATACATTTGCTGTGTAGGATTATTGTGTTCTTCCATCGTTGAAATTTTGAGAACGCTTGTTATTACAGTACACGCAGCGCGGACTTTGACAACAAACACCCGTCCCCGCGATTTTACTGTCCGCATTTAAGACCAAAATGATCACCGCTTCGAGTGTTCATTCGTATAAAACGCGGTGGTCAGCACGTCCGTCCGCGGTGATCAGTACCGCGCCATGTCGCAGCGTCTGGTCGCGGGGGTTTGCGGTGTCCGAAAAAAAGAAGTCGCAACACAATTTTACTTTCCCCTATTTTTTTTTCAGATGAGTTACAAAAAACACGTAATTATTACCAGTTGAAGTTGTTTCTTTTTCTTTTTAATACCCCATCTGGTTAAACTTTTATTTGTTGACGTTCGATGTTTGGTTGTATGATTGAGGGTAACACAGCCGATTATGAATAGATTTGCACACCTACATGCCATCTTGTTAACTTTAATTGCTGCAGTTAATATATTTTCAAGTCTTCAATCGGTGCCGCGCTTGCGTTTATCCACTCGCAAATAAATTACACGCAAATAAATTACTAACGATCATCAAACTGCAAAAAGTTAATAGATCTAATTTAAACTGTCAAAATTTGAACAAATCAACTCTAATTATGATGCATTTATGTACGAACGCTCCTTTTTGTTTACGCAAAGAATGACCATTCAAAGCACTTGCTTCCGGAAACAGCTGATCATATTTTCAGAAAATGAATTGTCTGTGTTTTTAGGTCAACACGTGTTTAACTTCTTTCGACATCTGTATCGTCTAGGCACTTGGCAAAAATTATTGCTATAGAGTAACAAGCGTTTTTCAAAAATTCCAAAAACAAAAGTACACAATAAACCTACACCGCATATGTACTTGAAATTTGGTTTTAATTTGACCAACTGAAGTAAGCCACAAAGTACATGTAAGTAAAATAAGAATGAGTAAAAAGAAAACCACGTACATGTACTGTACGCTGAGTATGTTCAAATGCAGTAATCTCCAAGTCAGAACATCGGAGGTTGTCGCGGTGGTCATTTTAGCGAACACCCGAAACACCCGAAATTTCAGGGGTTCAGTCCACTGGGACTGACCACCCGGAGACGATACCGGCCACCGCGACAATGTTAACAACGTCAAAGTCCGCACTGCGTGTACTGTACATAGCAAAATCGATCAATAATTTTTTTCCAAGCGCCTAGACGATATAATGTCGCAGTAGGGTTTACATGTTGTTTGTTTTCTTTAAATAGGAAAACAGTTTTAACATGTAGCAATCGGAAACCAGTCAATTTATTTTCAGTCAGCTGTTTCAAGAAGCAATTGCTTTGAATTGTCATTCTTTGTGTTAACAAATAGGAGCATTCGTAAACAAATGCATCAGAAGGAAAGTTTTATACATTTATTTGATATTTTAAAGCGTTAAATTTGCCGAAATGCGTGTAATTAGGAACTGTGAGAATAATCAATTATCATACCTGTGAAAATGTTCGCGGAATCATTAAGGGGACATCTGCTGTGATATTTGGTGACCATGTCCGCGGCTGGGATCCTCGAAATGCTGTGGATTTGGTCGCGTTTTATGGAATGGGTAGTCACAACGACCTCGAGGAAAACGAGAGTTCATCCTGGCGTGTACTGTATGCATGTTTCTGTAACTTTTGAAGACACATTTTTCAAAGGTGCATTTTGTCACATCACATATTAACTCATAATATTCGCAGTAACAATATTCAGTTCAAGCATCAGTAGCTTTCTGAGTACAACATGAATGAAATTTCTTTATTCTTGTTTAAGTCTGTAACTGACATCTACCAGGGCTCTCGTTTGGCAAAATCATGGGCAGAACACGGGCCCCTTTCCCCCTTAACAGTATGGTTCCCCTCCCCCACCATCCCAGTGCCATCCCCATTCCAAAAATTAATCCCCATTAAAATAAATGATGAGCAGACATAAATGAAAAATATCTTAAAACATGCAAAATCCCCCCTTGCGTGGACCCTTGCTCCAGTCTCAAAATGCTAACATGAACCCTGTCTACAATTTAAAAAAAAAAAATAATAATAATAATAATAAATAAAGAGCATAATGTACAGTTTCCCTACATTTCAGATTTCTTGGTATACTATCTTACCAGATATTTGTAATGAAGAATTTGCTTCTTCATCAAACCACCAAATTTGAATTAAATAGATGAAACACTACTGCATTCTTTCTTGCGTTTCTGAGGAAACAATTCACTGATAACAGAAAGATATATTGTTAGAGAAGACAGTGAAAAGTTTCTTATTGGATAAATAATTATATATTTTAAAATTCTGTCTTCAAATACCTGTGAAAAAGAAAATGTGGAACCATTTCGTTGACATTTGCCACGATATTTGGTGACCATGTCCACGGCAGGAATCTTCTATATATGGTGGACATGCTAGCGTTTTACTGCATGTGAAGTCAGTGACAACCTTTAGAAAAACCAGGGTTCCTCCTGGGATTTACTGTAATATTGTTGACCAGTGTACAAAAATTGCAGTGTCAGTCTTAGATATATCAAGTTAAAAAAATCAGTTTGACTTAAAAAGCATGGCCCTTAAGTGAATGTTAATAGAGAAAATAAAAAGATTCGAGTCAGTTGAAATTTTAGAGATTTAACAGGTTTTGTCTGCCAAAACTTGCTATATCATTGGTTCAAAGAGTTGTTAATGACAGCCTGTAACACTTATGTTATCAATTCATTCACTGTACTCTTAGCCTCTTGGTTTTTTAGCCTAAATTAGAAAGAGGCTTTAGGGTGTCCATGTGTGGAAATTCGTGTTTGTTAAATACAATGATTGAAAAATGTATGCATGTAACCAGCTATATTTGGGAAACTCTTTAGCTTTCAATTTTACAAACAGTAAGAACAAGACATGCAGGTTTTTATCAATTATTCAACACTTTTTACTCTCTAGTCTTGACAGAAGATCTTTATTTTTGAGCCCTGATTTGGTTACTATAACAAACTTGCTGATAGATTATACCAAATAGCTAAGCTAATCAAGCAGCAAAAGTGAGAGGGCAACTGACTTGTCCCATTCATTAGAATAAGCATGGTGTGGATTTGTTTTCTTACATTCACATCCAAATATCAAGAGCTATATATGCATGACTTTGTCATTCAGAATGAAAATAATCTTAAGTAACCAGCTGACCTTTTCCTTATTTGTTTTCAAGAATTTTACAGATGCCATGTGCAACTTTTAAAGCTGTACTGGTGGAGCATGTGTAAATGTAAACAATCAACAGTGAAAACAGTCCCATCCTAGAAAAACATTTGGAATGAATGGTGGTTAATTTTTAATGTTTTTGGAAAACATTTGCATGAAATTGGGAAGTAGTATGGTTATTTATGATTGGGAAGGGGAAAAAAAGCCCTGGTACTGACATACAGGAGCATTGGTTCTCCATTTAAAAAGTGGTCTTTAGACAGGGTTCTTGCTAGGATCTGTTAAGATGGGGATGACACATATCCCCATGGACACAAATATTCCAAAAATTAGGGGACAGTAGAATTTTTCAACTAAATGTGTAACTAGATCATCTCTGACTGCAGTTATCTTCTTAGTCATAAGTCTCAGGTAGAGACATACTCTGGACATTTGCTAGTTCATCTATGAGTGGGTGGGGAAACAATTTTATGATCTTGTTGAAAAACATTTTGTGTGAGGATTTATCAAAGATTTGGGCTGAAATAAGACCAAAACACTCTTTCAAATGATCAAAGACAGAATTCTGTTTTCCTGACGCAGGGCTTTTCATCAGGAAATTGGCCCTGGCCTTTCAAATTGGGAAATTTATGCGCGATAATTGTTCATTTTGGGAAATTTATGAGACATTTGTTTCTGCAACCGGAAATAAACACTGATTTATCTCCCCTGAAATGGAATAGAATCCAGACTTTCGGAACGTTTGACTGTTTCACTGCGCATGTTTCTACTTTTATTTACTGATAACTACTGAGTAAGAGTCTATCGGAACTTAACGGATTAGACTGGTTTTGCGTAACACGTGTACAGTGCATTGTTCGGCTATAGTACGACAAAAAAGTCGATACCAGACAAACGCTTCTTCCGGAAATAACAAATGTAAACAAATTGATTGTTTTTTAAACTAATCTAGGGGGAATTTCTAAGATTTTGGGAAATCATGTCTTGCATTTTGGAAAGAAACTCTGCCACAATTGGGAAAAAATCTATATTTTTCGGATTGGGAAGTGGCCGAATATCGGCCTCTGTTACTTCAATCAATGCTCCCCAAAATCCCAGTATTAAGGATATTTAATCCTCCCAGGTGATCCAAGTGATTAAAGTTTTGAAGAATAGTTTTCACCTTAAATCTACATTGTACCAGTTCTTCCACACATGAGGTTACAATTTATAAAAGTGTCAAATTGAAATTGTCATATGTCATACACGTAAATGTAAGTGAAGGCTTCAAAGCTAATTATTTGTATTAATTGGCTACACTTTAACCCTTAGCATGTTTAATATCTGAATGGACTTGTCCATCTTTCAATTTGAACAGATCCAGTTGATTGTTCATAGGGATGCTTATTGAAAATCACTGACTGAATGACGAATAGCACGGACCATGATCAGACTGCATGGATTTGCAGGCTGATCTTGGTCTGCATTAGTGACAATGCTCAGCAAATGTATAACAGCATTGTGCTAATCTCTCTTTCACTCAGTCATCATGCTCGTTTTAAAGGCAGTTTGATAATTTTGTCTACATGAGAGAGTGGATCTTTTTAGAATGTTCAATGTTCTAAAAGTACAAAACAAAATTAGATATAAGTACAGTACACACAGCGCAGACTTTGATGCAATTTTATTGTCTGCGTTGAGGACTAAAATGACTACCGCGTCGAGTTTTCATTCGTATAAAACGCGGTGGTCAGCGCAGCCATTCGCTGTGATCAGTATCATACAGTTTGCGATGTCTGGGGAGTTCGAAAAACACAATTTAACTTTCCAAAAATATGTATTTGTTTCAGAAGAGTTACAAAGAACACGTAATTATTATCAGTTAAAGTTGTTTCTTGTTGTTTTTTATACCCCACCCAGTTTAACTTTTATTTGTTGAAGTTCGATGTTTGGTTGTATGATTGAGGGTAAAAACATAAAACACTGCTGCGACATCTGTATCGTCTAGGTGCTTGGCAAGAAATATTGATCAATGTTGCTATATCAGTAACAAGCGTTTACAAAATTTCAACAATGAAAGTACACAATAAACGTTACCGTGTCGTACACTGCAAATGTATTTGAAATTTGGTTTTAATTTTACAAAATTCACATAATTGGTAGACGTAATATGCACAGTTTAATTACAGTCGTTTCATAATCCAGGTGAGTTATGACCTTTATTAATTTTGCACTGGTCATCAAATATCGCCAAGATATTTCTTTATGTTGAGACATCAAGGACGACCATCTTTTTCCTCGTTTGCGCATAAAAGTGGAAAATGTGAGTTCCTCAGGCTAACAGTATGTATAAATGCACTAATTTCCATATCAAAACATCGCGGGGATGCGAGGCGTTCTATCACCGCGATGGGGTGGTCATTTTAGTGGACGTCCAAAATTTCGGGTGTTCATTCCACTACAACTGGCCACCCGGAGACGATACTGTCCCCTTGCGACAATGTTTACAACGTCAAAGTCCTCTCTGCGTGTACTGTATGTCGAACAATAGTAAGCTAACTGGCCTTAACCTTGGTCAGGGGTATCAAATACTTACAGAAGCCTGTAATTGGTGATTGATCTTTGTACAATGCTGTTACAAAGAGCAACCATGGACAACTTTGATTTCAGGAAAAAACCTTGGGTGTGTAGTTTTAAAGATTAAAGTTGCAAGTCTAGACTATCTGAATTTTAACCAGAGGTGACAGTCATCTTTGGTATTCTTATGACCCTGTGTAGGATTCATTGAACTCATCTTTTCCATAAAATCTAGGACATACACCATATATCTACTCCAATAGAAGTGAAACCAACATATTCTAAAGTTCTGGTTATGCTATTCTGTCTTAACCTTCTCATAAGGAATTGTGCTTATTGACACATTCACTTTTGAGCTGCATTATGCATAACAACAGCCCCTGTGCATATTTGAAAGACATTTTTTTTTACATTTTTCAAAGGCAGTATTTTTTCAACGTGTGACCTTCGTATTTCAACAGCAATTTGTTTTTCCCCAATGTTACTGTGAACTTAATCTGGACTAGAAAAATCCATATTGCCACTGTTTACTTGGCCTAGTTTGAAAGGCTTTATGTGTGTGTATAAATAGGTGTGCACTGGTGTGTATTCTAAGTGGTTTTACACAATGAAGGCGATCTTAATCAGTTCAACATTCTTAAAAGACTGAGAGGTATCCTATGGGGTTTCTTTGGGGCTCAGCACAGGGATGGTGCGTTGTTTTTCAACTGACAATTGTGGTTATATGCTTTCCAGCAGGTTAAAAGCTTTAGAACATTTAGTGATAGTATAAGGTGTATTAAATAGATAAACATAAAATAGACTTTGTATTACCATGCTTCTTTTTTTAAAAACTTTGATGGACCCAGGTATGTCAGTAATGTACTGTAACATATGGTCATTTTCGAAGCAGTTAAAAGTACTTTTTCAACCCTGTTGACACATACAACTTTCTGGAATATATCCCCCTTTTTTTCACAAGGTCCTTTCTCGGAACAGTCTTGTTTGACTGTCACACGGAAATACTGTTTATAATTAGCATGCCAATTAAAAAGAAGTGAGCCCTACTGACTTTAACATTTGTCTGTATGTAGCATGTACAAATGAAGCAGCTTTATGCGTGTAACAAGTAATTCATTATACTTGTATAATGTATGCACTTCCATGAAATAATTACAAATCTGTCATCATTAATTTAAAAAAAAGGTAAATATATAGGGTATTAAGGAATGTTGAATAGGTAACATACATTTAATTATTGCTTTGATATTGTCAAGACAAGTCAACATCTCATTGAAGTAAATTTTGTAAATTTCTTGGTCAAGAGCGGCAAGCGTTAGAGGTGCTGGTAACACTGCATTTATTTGCAGACATAACTTAATAATGTAACCCAAATGTTGTTACATGTCAGAATTACAGTGGTGATATTTTTTACATCTGCCAGCGCAAATTTTTACACTTAACAAGATGTCAGCATTATCAAAGGATGTTTTTTTACAAAAAGATTATTTTACTGTGTAGGGTGCAAATATTTCACCAGTGTCTGAAAGTAACTTTGTTATCTTGACAAGAAATGCTGTGTTCACTGATTTTTTGTCTGGGGGCATAACAGTTTCTTTGACTTGTCTGTTCTCTGGAATTTACATATAATTATTACAAGGCTGCTTTTATCGATTATTTAGACAGTGGAAGTTACCCCTATCAGCATCTCTCACCAAGAAGTATACTTACACTTGAAGACTAAGGTATTTTAGGTTGTCAGGGAAATTGCAGGATATAGAAAGTATCTTATTCCAGAGACACCTTGGATTCTTTTCCATGATCAGTGTGTGGCAATGATACATATGACTTCATTAGTGGAGGAGTGGCAGTGAGAGATCAGACTCATGACCCCGATATAACATGTAAAGCATATTAGTATTACCACCTGACCACTGATCTGCCCCAATAATTTAAGACACAAGGGCTAACAGCCTCTCTAAATAATCAGCAAGAAATGTACATTGTCTGAATTGTATTGGATAGCTTGATAAATGATCTCATGGTAACAGGTGGTGGGGTACAATATAACACTTTATGCTAAGTAGTTGTTCTATAACAGAGAATCTAGTAGTTAAGTAAACTGCCCTAGTTCGAATTATAAACAGAAAACAAAATAGATATTGATATTTCTTTTGACTGACTGATTTTATGTTTGCTTCTGTTACACATGAAACTCTAAGTTCTTAGCTTATTTGGAATTAGCAGCTTTGTTCAAAATACTTTGAAAGAACAATCCAATATAATAAGGTTTTGTGTTAACTGCAGTGAAAATATAAATATAAATTCCACGAATAAAGATAGATTATCAGAATGCTTGATTGTTTTTACCATTAATTACTTGAAAATCCCCTGTGGTTTAACATTTCATACCTGTACACATGCCTAGAGACATAAACATGGTAAACCTGGCATGTTGCGTGTAATCAACGATAATGAGAAAAAAACACCAGTCCTATATAATGACTCAGTATATTGTTCGTGTGTAGTGAAGCATGAGTATTGTCATTGATTTACGTCAACCACAGTTGTTTATATATACCTTTTGTTTTTATACCTTTTTCAGACATTTTGAAAAGTCAGCCTTCTGCATAAATAGGTATACTTAAATGTTTGGTTTTTTTTTGTTTTCTTGTGATTGTTCAGTACTTACAGGTTAAAGAACTCGTGTCATATGGCACTGTGCTTGAAAGCTGGCAGTTTTCAGGAGTGATAATGTGAGCTTTTTTACCACTTCTCTTGGCCGTAAATGGGGGCTGTCTTGTATTAGTGAAACTGCCCTTTATGATAGTGTTATTTTCAAGGACAAGACTTAGGGTCCTTGTTCTTATTACCCTTTTATTTAAAAGACATTTGTTTAAATAGGAAATAGATGTTTCTTCATCTGACTTATTTTTAGTATATATACTTTTGTCAGCTATTTTGTTATTATCACAAGCAGAATTTATTACTGTTTATTTCTGTTCGGTATCTTCTTATTGTATAAAGAATGAATGGTAGTTCTGTCTGATATTCTGTTATTGCATACAACTTTATTCTATGACAGAAATCGATCAGTAGATGGTTGAACATGTGTTCCCCCACATGGCTTCTGTATTTGTTCCAAATATACAGCCTACAATGGTGTTTTTCACAGCAATGTTGTATGTGTGTCGAGTTACTTTGTGTCTTTAGCATATAGAATTTGTACATTAGCTGTTCTCTTTGAAGCACATCTAACAGTATACATTATAATTGGGTGTTTACTTCAAAGTGTTGTTGTTTTTGGTCAGATCAGTGATTTCAAATCACTAAACCACACTAATTGATGGTAATGAGTTTGATCCCCACTACTCAGCAGCTCTATTCATGTGAGAAAGTTGCCAGTTCCTTACAGAAGTCCTTTCTAGAAACAATGATTAGGAAAACTGCCAGCCTGATAAGTTACAGTACGTGCCAGGAGGAACTCTCGTTTTCCTCGAGGTCGTCGCGGACTACCCATTCTTTAAAACGCGACCAAATCCACCGCATTTCGAGGATCACTGCCGCGGACATGGTCACCAAATATCGCGGCGGACGTCCGCTAAATGGTTCCGCAGACTTTTTCACAGGTAAGAATTGACGTATCGAGGCTCACAAAGTTCCTGATTACACGCATTTCGGCGAATTTTACGCTTTCAAATATCATTTTAATGTATAAAACTCTCATTCTGATGCATTTGTTTATGAATGCTCGTATTTGTTAACGGAATGAATGACAATTCAAAACCGAAAGTAATTGCTTCTCGGAACAGCTGACCCTATTTTCAGAAAATAGATTGACTGGTTTTCGATTTACACGTGTTAAAACTGCTTTCCTATATTTAAAGAAAACATACAACATGTAAACCCTACTGCGACATCTGTATCGTCTATGCGCTTGACAAAATTATTGATCGATTTTGCTATACAATTACAAGCGTTTTCAACGACGGAAGCACAGCAAATGTGTTAGAAATTTGGTTTTAATTTTACCAAATGTCACATAATTGGCAGACGTAAAATGCACAGTTTCATTACGGTCATTTCATTAAATGTTCAGCTTATCCAGGTGAGTTATGACTCTAATTATTTTCGCGCTGGTCGTGAAATATCGCCGAGATATTTCGCGATGTCGAGACATCGAGGAAATCCGTTTTTTTCCTCGATGTCGCGGCGGATATTTTTTTTCCGCGTCCGCGAAATAAAGCGGAAAATGTGAGTTCCTCCTGGCGCGTACTGTAAGTATCCCCAGCAAATGACGAGGGATATGTATTGTTTTGGCTTTATCCTTCAATCTGTCCATCCAGCTGTGTTACAGCACTTCATTGTTTTACAAATGTAAGCTGAAGGTCCATCTGCATTACCCAGCACTGTTTTCTAAGTGTTGATTGAAATATGCTTGTCTTTATTGACTTTAACAATGGGAAAAACTTTTAGAATCACAAGGGACTCCCATATAGTTAGCATGACTTATATGTTTGTCTTGTTGAAACAAACAGTATGTCTTCTTTCAAGTTTGTACATGTTCAATTAATGCTTTTTTCTCTTTATCTGTCTGCTTCTTACTGCAACTTCCTGATGCAACATGTCTTCCTGGGGGAGATATAAATTTTCTTAAAATTTTGCTTGTTATAATCTTTGACTGCTGGTGCATTTGAATGTTGTTACTCAGTGAAACCACTAAAACTAATTCCTTTGGCAAGCCAGGGCTTTATGACAAAAGTTGGAATGAGGCCTTCAAGTTTTGAAATTTCTGGAATTTGAAAAGTGAAGAAAGGCAGTACAGTCTAACCTGCCCTTACAGTCACCTTGGTTTCAGCGGTCCTTTCATGAAGCTCCCATCGAAAACCCTTCTTAATATCCTCCTGCATAAACCCCCCCCCCCCCCCCCCCGAAACAAATATGTGTCAATACACTTTGCTGTATCAGCAACACAATGGTCGAGTCTACTTTTCATCTCACAAGGTGTTTAGAAGACTAAATGCATCAACATAAGTAGTCAATAGAAATAAAAATAAATTTTAGCTGAAGAGTGATATGCTTTATTCAGTATCTTGACTAAGAAGAAAACCTTGTACGCCATCCCAATTATAGGAGGAGAAAGAACTTTTATCTTCATGTGTAATGAATCAGTTTATGGTGATTCCCCTCCCCTTAAAACCAAAACAATGTGGTTGACTTTCCTTGTCACTGCATCAGTGAGATAATTTTTCCAACTGCTTTTTTTTTGCATTCAAATGCTATTTTTGTTAAAAAAAGAAAGAAATTGAACATTTTCATTTGAGAAGTAGTTGATGATGGGCCCCTGTTGTAGAAGGATATAAAGCCATGCAAGCACCAAGGCTTACCAACCTTTAGCAACTTTATTTCATTTTTTAAACAATTGAAATCCCAGTTGTTTGTGTCTTGAGGAATATGGGGCTTCTGTAAACTGCTTAATGCAGAATAAAAATGTTTTCAGTGTGTCATGAAAGAAATACTCCTGATTAGCAGTGAGGAATGGCTTTTATCATCATCATGACAGACAAGTTTATCTGTTTGTGGTACTTGTGTTCATACCATGTTAGTTTTGCAATACAGTATTGACCTCTGATATTTGAAATTAAAGACTGGCTGTCAGTTGACATCAGTGACACAGATCTTCAGGAAGTACCTTGAATGCATTTACGTCAAGGCTTAAAGAGGATAACGTTTTTGTAACAACTTGGCATGGCTGTCGCAGTCAGAAACATCCAAGTATGCAGGAGTTGTCTTGGTGACTGCATTGATTTTAGTAAAGCTTGTCTACTTTTTTTTTTGGATTTAGCAGAGATAAGGGGCAACCTTCTAGGTTTAATAGTACATTTCAAGAAAAGACAGCTGAAAATGATTGCCATTTGAAAGGCTTTTGATGTACAGCGGTAAATGCAATATTGAATGCTGTTTTTTATGCCAGGCCATGATAATGGCGTGTGGGCATATAGTGTTTACCCTGTCCATGTGTGTGTGTGTTGGGGGAAAGGGTGGGGTAAGCACATGCAATAGATGTCTTGTCCAGCTCATAACTTTGCTATGCATGGTGGGATTTCTAAATAATTTGGCATAAGTAATCATCATATGAAGTTGATGTGTCGCGTGCAAGAAACATGTTGCTCGCTCAAAGGTCAAGGACACAGCAGAAACTTGAAGTTTTGGCTTATTCTTTATATGGATATAGTGAAAAAGGTGTTTGTGTCTGGCTCTTAACTTTGTTGTGCATGGTTGGATTTTGAAATAATTTGGCATAAGTGATCATCATATGAAGTCCATGTCACATGCAAGAAATATGCTCAAAGGTCAAGGTCACAGTGGAAACTTGAAGTTTTGGCTTATTCCTAATATGGATATATTGAAAAAGTTGTTCGTGTCCGGCTCATAACTTCCTCGTGCATGGTGGGATTTCAAAGAAAATGTGTTTATTATCATATGATGACGACGCATCCCCGCCATGATAATTTCTTATTTCTTACCCATAATTTCAACACTTTTAGCATGCTCATCATGTCATTTTAGTAAAGTAGCAGATGTTGAATATGGAATTATCACACAAGGCAGATGAGCAGCAAAGAACATACATGAATGTAATAGATATTTTTAGTGGGCTGCAGGTATGTGTGCTTTGATATAATTATTATATGGGCGCAACAGATATAACAGTAGATTGCTACGTAGGCTTTATCCCTTACCATTTTGTTACCTTGATGCAATCTCTTAAAGGATATTAGAGAGACTGAAGATTTTATACTTGTAAGGGACTGCTGAATTTGTCTTTAAAAATGCACCACTGTTCATTTAGAAAAAGTATTTTGATAATATTTTTTTCAAATTAAGCATGCTTTTGAGTTTGTTATGCAGATGCTGTTATTTCTGTTTAAAATGCATTTACCTTGTCTTGCTTTTAGATACACGTCATGCATGTTATGTACATGTAGCTAGATCAAGTGGAGTGGCTAGTGTTTAAAATCAGCAGTTATCATTTCCATAAAATTTTAAGTTTAAAGCCTTGCTTATGCTGTCTTCTAGAAGGGCTAATATGTAACAATAGTTATAATGGTAAATACCTGATATCTTTGCTTGGTCATGTTTTATGCCATATTTACATGTTTGCCCACAATGTTGATTTACAAAGTTTGTGTCCAGTGTCATTTAGCAGGAGCATCTGTGTCCTTTGGACACATTCCTAGTTGTTTTTCCATCGTGTGAAAGAACTTTGTTGATGCTCATAGCTGCCTTTTCCCCATTTTTCATGTTAAAGAACATGAATGTTGTTTAGAATAATTGAAAAAAAAAAATTTCCAGAAAAAAAAATTCTAATTCCCACTTAGACAATTTCTAATTACATTTTCATTAAAGAAATAAAGTTGCTGAAAACTCCTTACATTTATAGAAGTATTTGACAAAATAAACAAATAACCTTATTCTCTGTTACCTCTTCCAGTGAGCAGTGATGTCGATGTTGTTTTTCTCAGAGTAAAGTTTCCTGAAATACCATGTAAAATGCACCTGGGTTACTTCAGACGTTATTCATTTATGTAAAACCACAATTCCATTCTATTAAAGGTTAGATGTGACAGACAGCCTTGCAAAATACAGTCTTTTTATTATTTTTATATGGCTTTTTATGTATAATGTTGAAATGAAGGCCTGAAAATGCTGCATGCAGCTTATACAAGGAGAATGAGTAATTCCTGGAATTTTAAGAATTCCTGGCAGTCTTAAGCATTTAGTTCTGTGATCTGTTCTTTTTGAAGAACAGTGCAACACTTCATGCAAGTGATAATTTGTTTAAGTGATATATGGATTTTCTGTCTGACAGAAAAACTACATCTTTACATTATCTTCGAAAACTCTTGATTTCACCTGATGAAGCTGAAAGAAATGAATATGCATATCTGAAATCCAATGTGTGACTTCTTTTGAACTGCATTATAGTTAGGGACTAAACATCTGTATTAACACATAGATCAGGATAGTCCCTCAAAAGTCTGTTATAGAACTTTAAAAATTTGATTGCCGTCTTCCTAATGGTGTCATATTTGGTGAAAACTTAAGTAGGCATGATTCTGTATGGACATCTGTAATGTTTCTGTATGGACATCTGTACCCCCACTCCCCCACCCACCCCATACACACCTTCCTATTCCCCTCACTAAGGCATACATTGTAAGAAAATGTTGCTGTATGGTTTTGCCTACTCTATAACGTTATAAACTGAAAAAATATTTTCTGAAATTTTGTTTCTAGAATTAAGTAGATTCACTGAAAATTTAAGATTTACACTTTTGGACCATGTCTAAACCTGGTGTTATCTAAGTTTGAAGTCTGTTTTGCTAATTGGGCACTTAAATGAATGTTGGCGTAATTGGTTTTATATAATTTCATGTGTGTGGGCATGATAGAAAGCTTTTTAAGCTGAATCGATACAAACCTTGCAACTTCATAATCATGGCTTATTAAAAGTTTCCTTGATTTCTATAAAACTCAGACATTTTCTGAGCAGTTATTGCACAGTAATTTCACATCAAAGGTTAGAGAAGACAGTAAATACAGACATAGTCTTATCCAGTCAAGTTTGACATTGACCTTAGTTGCTGTGCTGTTTGTAATATTAATCTGACTTTATTAGATAACCAAGTCTATGTCAAAGTTTGCTCAGCTGAAATGTTAAAACATTTCAAGTATTTTTTTGTTTTATTTCAGATGCATGAAGTCTTTACTAAGGACAAATCAACATGTTTAAACTTGACAGATGCGGTTTGGCAGCTGAAATTTCAATGTTTGGATTGAGACAAGCCAACCGTTCTGCATGCCTTCTCTACTGCTACCCAGGTTCTCGCTACAGGATATGTCTGACAAGAAATCACCTCCAAGGAAGGTATGTAATGCAGGGCTTTGACAAGCACAGTTTACAAGAAACTGAGGCAAACTTTAAGTATTTAAACTAAGTATAGGGAGACGCTTGTAATTGTGACTTCGTGTCTATTTGAGTGACAGTCTACAATAATTCTTCTGTACGTCAGCTCCCTTTGAAAGCACTTTCATCTGAAATTTTCCTGTTCTTTTTACAGGAAAACACTTTTCTGGGTGCATGTTTAATGGTTATTGAATTTGTACAATTCTATTGATTACACATTGACACACTTTTACCATTTGCTCAGCAGCTTCTGTGTTGTAATATGTTAGCCAGAGCTCAGGAACAGCCCTGGGGAAACTAACTTGCTTGTCCTAGAATCCTGACATTTAACCACTGCTGAAATATTGTAATGTTAGCTGTTGTTAAATGCCAAGTATAAAGACTTTAGAATGCTTTTTTGACCATATGGTGGTAAAAATGCTGTTTCCATTTATTCAGCTAGGCCTCAGTGAATTTGATACAGTTTAAGGTCAGATCCAATGGTGAGGCCATTGTAAATTGTAGAGGTTTCAGTCCCTCTTAATGGGGTATGTTCTGATTAGTATCAGAAGAACTTCTGTTTGTGACAAGTTGTCAGCTGTAGAGAAGATGTGAATATTGATTAAGCTGCTGTCTTTGAAATTTAATTGAGCAGTATATGTTGGCCTGGTACTTTTAACACATGATATTCGGTGTATGTATTTCATTGGCATATTCTCTGTAAAATGAAAAATGATTGATAATGTTCAGTAGAGTTTATCTTAAAAAATACGTCCTTGGGGCAAAAGGTAAATGGGGGTTCAGACGATATGTTTTAGCATATATGTTTTTAAAGCATACCTGTTTTCCTGTCCACATGTTACGCTTAGAAGCATGTATGTTCTGTCGTTTAATCATTCCAAGTATTTTTAAAATGGAATTTGGAGATTTGTTTGCTTTTCTGCTGCCTACCTTCAATGTTAAGAAATAGAAGAAGAACTCTGACATGTTCATTTGGTAAGACCTTGGATTATGAGGCCGAATAATTATGGAGAACATCTTGCTCTGTTGAAAAAGTTAGGAAATGAAAGTGAACTGAACTTTAGTAATTATGTGCAAATGAAGCAGCAGAATTTTAATTGAAAGCAACATTCCATAGGTCTGGCCAACTTTTACAGATTTCAATTTCTTTTTCTGCTTGGTCATGATTCAATTTTAATTCTGATAACGTATATTTGGGAGCCATTTTTATGCCCCCAACCTTGGGGGGGATTTAGATTTGCCCTTGTCTGTCCGTCTGTCCCAAAAAGTTGTGTCAACTGTAGCTCCAAAAGCACTGGAGCTAGAGTCAAGAAACTTTACAATAATGTTGATCAGCATGTGAAGTTGCGCACCTGGGGTTTCCCATATAGATTTATTTGGAACTGTTACAGTTATGTCCCCTTCCTTAGTCAAAAATAGTAATTTTCAACTTGTTGCCTGTACCTGCAAAAGCGCTGCACCTACAGTCAAGAAACTTTTCAGGAATGTTGATCAGCATGTGAAGTTGTGCACCTGGGGTTCTGTCCGTCCTTCCATCTGTCCCAAAAAGTTGTGTCGCCTGTAGCTCCAAAAGCGCTGGAGCTAGAGTCAAGAACCTATACAGGAATGTTGATCAGCATGTGAAGTTGTGCACCTTGGGTTTCCCGTAAAGATTTATTTGGAACTGTTAGAGTTATGGCCCCTTACTTAGTCAAAAATAGTAATTTTCAACTTGTGCCACCTGTACCTGCAAAAGTGCTGCACCTACTGTCAAGAAACTTTACAGGAATGTTGCTCAGCATGTGAAGTTGTGCACCTGGGGTTTGGCCATTTTGCTAGCTATATTTTAGCCTCTGTGACCTTTAACCTAATCTGATAATTTGAAAAAGCTTGATAAAGCTTGTTTCATGCCAAATTAAAAAATTTTAGGCCTTGTGGTTTCAGACAAGAAGATTTTTAAAGATTTTCCTTTATACTGCTATTTAAAACTTGTGACCCCTTGGGCAGGGCCAATAGTGACCCCAGGGACATTTTTATGTCCCAACTCTGGGGCTTAGTGGGGGCATCTGTGTCCTATGGACACATTTCTATTTTTTTTCTGAATCACCAACTTTTCCCCATTCAAGTGTTTCATTTTTTTCTTGACACATGCTGATAAAAGGACAGTGTATCAGGAACTCTTTCAAGTAGGATTAAATTACTGTATGCTTTAACAAGTTTTGTTTGGTCTGCTTTACATATCTGCTTACAGTTTACCCCCCTGTCACACTGTATGTGCTAAAACATATGGTGTGAAGCCCCTTCAAAAAGTGCTCATTAATCCACCCATATATTGTACAACAACAACACTCTGTATAAAGACTTGTATTCATGTATTCACTTAACCAGTCACCCCAAAGTCAGTGACTTTCTTTAGTACAAGAGGTTTAATTTTCAAAAGATGTAAAAAGAGAAATCAGTCTGTAATTTTAATAAAAAATATTTTAATTAAATAATATATTCTGTAGTCTGCATCCACCAATTTGATTACCTCTCTCTGTGATACATTGTTGCATTTTTTCAAGCTTTGATACAGTGGGTAGGTAATATGCAAACAGAGTTTCAGAAAAGATGTATGTAACAATTATGGAATTTATGTTTCTTGACACAAAAACAGTACAGTTGCCATAATATTATTTACGTTGATACCACAGAAACTCATGGTAGCTCATAATGAAGGGAGCATGTCAGACATATGGCAGAAAATCAAGAATGTTCAGTGCCAAGTAGTCAGCCAAAAACTCCAGCCTGAATGTATACGTCAGATTTATGAGAACTTGAACTTACTCCACGTGGGTTGCCATGTGTTTTTTTTGGTGAAAAAACTTAAGAGAAAATGTCTGTTCTTGGATGAAAAGTAGTAATCTCTGTAAAATATGTTCAGTGAAAAAGACATAAAAAAAAATTCAAGAAATGAAAAGAAAACAAAAGAAAAAAAAACCCAGAATGTTACATATTTGGGGACTTTTACTTTTTTACCCATTAGTTCCTTTTACTTGTAAAGCTTTTTTTAGGAAGTTTTTGAAAAAATTAAAGGTTTTAGCCAAGTTTATGCATTTTATTGTGTTTTGAATTTGATTTTCAACTTGCATCCTAAGATGGTTTGAAGATTTTTCATCTGTCACTGATTTTAAAAGCAGATTACTGAATAAAAGAATTTGAAATTTCATAAATCCATGCAATGTAAAGGTAAAGGGAACTGAATGTTATGAATTCTAGATCTGACAAAGAATAAAATAATGTTTAATAGTATGTGATTTCCAGATGTCTCTATGCTAAGCAGGTATAGTATTTCAGACTAGCACAGAGATATCTATAGATACCATACCATTTGTAAAACTTGATGTTTGTTCTCTGTTTGGTCACAGATGTCCATGTTTTTTCTTTAAACTCTCCAGTGTTTAAGAGGTCAAGATAGCTGGTACTGTGGTATCATTTAATTTCACTGGCACAAATGTTCGTGCAAATGCCGAAAATGAGTATTTGGAGCCGACGTAATTTTGTGCAAATTCATTTTTTGGTAGAATTAAAGTTGTCAAATACACTGTCAATGTTCTAATCAGTCTTGGCCACCCAGTTCCTTCTGTTTATTTGATTGAGCGAGCTAGCAGCATGTCAAAAATAACAATGTTTTATTAATGTTTATTCTGTTCTGCTAAGTTGCGCGTGTCATTTGCTCAACAATTAATGGATATAATTGACCGCTGTTTGTCTCAGTTGCACATTCCAGTTATACAAAGTGTCACTTAATTTAAGTTATTTGGCAAAATAAATAAAAGTTTAAATTTATAGACGTGTTTTTCTCCTCGTAAAAAATGAACGCTGGAACTGTATGATTAAAATGCCCATATGCGTATAAAGACACACTTCTGCGTTGATTAATTTGCAGTTGGATTCATGTTCCAACGAAATACTGTTCATTTAAATTCTGCGTTATCTATTAAAACTCAACCAACTGCCTTGAGACATCGGTGTGAGTGAAGTAATGTACCAAGTGTATAATATTCGGATAGTAAGCATATTCGGATACGTACTTGGAACAGCCTTTTGTGGCAAAGATTAGCATAGGGTTTAAATTTGCGCATTCACCCGAGCACGAAATATGCTAAAATTAACGCTAAGCAAAATAGAATGATACCACAGTGTTTTAATCTTGGGAACAGCTCCCGATAAAAGATCAGTTCTGTTCAGACTTTTTTCTTTTTTTCGTAAGCAAGTTTACAAAAACTTGAAAATTGTTGTCTTCTTTCATCTAAATGACAAGATCAACAGACAGATTGCTTGTCTATGTGAATTAAACACATATACAAAGTACTTAAGGAAATTTAGAAGAAACCAAAATTATTTATCAGAATCTTTTATATATACACATCAAAGAATAAAGTTTCTCCACAATAGTTTCCTGGAAGGGATGTTAGAAGCTGCAGGTACCATGACCCTGAAGCAGCTATTACTATTATCACCTCTCTAGATCTAACCTAAATGCAAACTTCATGTTTAGATTACCACATTGATTTTCTATAATCAACCGGCTTCACCTGTCAGATACAACAATCACCAGTCTTTCAGGAATGGGAAGCTTAGAATAGAGATGGTCGTTAGAACTATTCACATTCCTTACTGGCCTTTTATACCATAAAAATGTTGTTATTCCTGTCCACCAGAGTGATCACTTTTCTGGCTTTGTTTAGGTTGGTTAAAAGCTTAAAAGCATCATTTCCTAATGGCACAAATCATCTAGTGATTTCAGTTGGCATGCTCCTATCTGTGGATAGAGACAAGGCCTAAAAAAAAAAATAGTGTTGTTAGGGTAACATGCTCTCTAGGATTAGGTAGGGTAGGTAGGATTTTTTTTTTTTTTTTTTTTTTTTTTTTTTTTTTTTTTTTTTTTACCATTTAATATAGACATTTGGTCTTCATGGGTAGAATCAGCTCAAACCGTTCTGGCTCCTCAAACCTATGATCCCTCTATTGATTGACAAGTTACAAGGTAACAGTTGGAATGCAAAGTGGTGTAATGCAACCATATTTAACCATTAGCTAGTCAATGCAAGCTAAAGCTTTAATATTGCGACTACAGGTTCCTGCTAGTATAGAACAATTATGCTCCCATTATGCTTCCAAATGTTGGAAATGTGAGTACTGAAAAAGTAAAAAATATCATAGTACATACCAAAATTTAATACCATTTTAGTAGATGTAAATGTACATTCACATAATTATACCAATATTAAATTGCTGTTCACAAAAAAGCACATTTAATATCTGAAAATGAAAACAGTTCCTGTAAAAAATGAAAGCTTCACATAGGCCAATATGCAATTCCCCCGACTTTACATATATCACATATAATACCAGAGTATCACCGCTTGGTCTTACTTTTTCTTTCCAAATGGTCTGGCACAACATACTTCGAAACCTTTGGCTTCACATTCAGTACAAAGAGGATACACCGTTTTGAACTTGAGTTTTAATTCAGCCTTTATTTCAGCTCCAGTTTTCCCACAGTAGTAACAACGATCAGGGTGAACAAAGTCAGCATTGTAATTAATAGCACTGAAGTATGAAGTTTCCATTGGACTACTACAATCCATATTCAGTCTGACAAACAGTTTCCCATGAAGACTGTCCCCTGGAGTGGTCAATGGGGAACCACATGTATACTCAAGCTCTGACAGTAATATGGCAAACTGCATTTTTGTTCGACCATTCAATCTCATGTTCGAGTAAACAATTCTTGGTTTGAGGCATTCTACGCATTCTACAACAGATCTAGCGTTCTGTCCAGTATACAATGAGGCATCACCTATTAAATCTTTGTCATCTGGTAGAAGGGTAACTGCACATGTAGCTAGCTTAGGACCTTTAGCTTTATTAACCTTTAATGCTTTGCCTTCTTTGGGTTTCTGGAAAGTGGGACGGTCACTGTCAGTTGTATCTTGACCATACAATTCTTCGAAAGATTGATAGTGCTCTTTACTCTCATCCAGTACAGGATCTGGTAGCCAGGAGAGATCAAGCGTTGCTGGACTGCAACAATCTGGATTCCCACATTTCTTTATTTGAAATGAATATTGTCTTTGGCGGCAATGATTTTCAAGCCATTCAACATATTCCTGGACCTTGCTGGTCTCCGATTTCACTAGCTTTTCCGTGTTCATATTTGGGAACAAGTAATTAAGATGCCTACTCAGCAAGTCTATTTCTTCATCTCCAACAGGATCCATCACCTGTATTGGCTCCCCCTTCAAAGCTAGCCTTAAGAATCTGCTCATCACTTTCTGTCTCACAGGTTCAATTGACTGTGCCCACTGGTCAGAAATTTCAGTCCGCTTCTTGCGAAGATCATCCATTGAGTTGCATTTCTTCACAACATCCTCAACTGCATCTGTAGATTTTTCTCTGGAAAGTGTACAATTTTGGAGCCCAATATTTAGGATGGACATAACTCGCTCTGCTGGGTTGATAAAACTTTGACCTGGAGCACACCTACAGGCTACAAACATGTCCAAGTCTAACTCCTTAAACAAGCAAATAGATGCACATTTCACATGTTCTAAGGTATTCCTGTGATCAGTACCACCGTCTGTAAATCTAAGAAACACTTTAGGGCATGAAGGGTCATTTTTCACAAGTCTTGCCAGTACTGCTGCATGTCTCATTGGATTAGACGACTGGAACACTGAGTCATTAAGCACAGTTGTTACTTTTCCTCTGTAGAAGGATCCATTCATGTCTTTAGGTACATCACATTTCAAGTAGACTGAAGGTGTCAAACTACCTTTATGATGCATATCATGATCAGTAGCTACAAGGGTCGTGTTTGCTGGGGCTATACTTTTCTTTCCGCGTACACCAGTAGATAGAGCAACCTCGGGTTCTCCAATATGAACTTTTGCCTTGTCATCGCAGCAGAATAAAGTGCACGAGTCTCCTAGTTTTACTGCAAAACTTCTAAGATACCTGAACAAGGCAAAGGTGAAGTGGTCATCTGGGTGAGCAAGTCGTATTTGACGCCTTTGAATCTTGTACTGTACTGGCAGCTTTGAAGTAAAAGCCAGTGCAGTTTTAGAGTAGGGGTTCTTTGGCATGAACTGCAACCTTACAAGCGCATTGGATGGAATTTCAGTACCAGGTGGACATTGATCTTTGGCTTGGGACACAAGGTCATTTACTGACAGATACTGAGACATGTGGGCTTCATTATGTCTTCTTTCATCAGCTGCTGTATTTTCTTCTATTATCTCCCCTAGCTTGGTAAAGAAAACATCAAACTTATCGGACGGGCGACCAGTGTTCAATTTCCTCAGATCTGGGAGAAGACCTGTTTCACCCATATATATTAATCTTAAGCGTTGCTGAAAATCTGGGTGTGTAGTTGCCGAAGCATCCAATGCAAGCTCCTTGTAGATCATATCCACTACCCCTGGCTGTATTGAAACAACATTGCCTAATCTGCGTTTGAACTGCTGTTTCATAAACATTGTATGATACTCTGGTAGTTGTGGTCTTATTTTCAACAAGAAAGAACCTGCATCAGTTTGTTTCTGAGCCTCAGTTCTAGTATCAGGTACCTTACAAAAACAATATACAGTTAAAATACTCCCCCCTGGACAAAACTTGATAATATCTACAGTAACAGACAGATGGATTTTTTCAAAGAACCTCAATCTTTGCATATTGTCACTAAATGGTGAATTTAAATGAATGTTTTCATCAAAAAAGACTGGTTCATACAAATCTGCAATATTCATTGCTTTGTCAAGTAGTTTGTACGGGTGTTTCACTTCAGAGGTACACTTATGTACAGTATATATTGAACTATGTTTTGCTATTGGCCTGGCTGGATGGTCCATGTTTCTGTTAGCTTCAGATACCTGTCGCTTTTGGTCCAAGTAATTATGGTAGGACCACAAGCATGATGCTAGAGCTTTGATGTCCTGAAATGCCTGCTCCCATTGTGGGGAACTTCTTAACACTGGTCTCGTGCACAAACTAAAAAGCACCTCTGCATGTGACTTAAGCACACCAGACTCCAATGGTTGGGCTTTAAGTTTTTTTCGTCTATGATCATTAAACCCTACAAAGTCTTCAAAAGCTGATGGTACAGAGTGAACCGCCACCTCCCTTCTGCTTCTGTCATTGATTACGGTTTGCTGGTTAGTGATGTACCACAGAACATTAGTGAGAACCTGAAAAAGAAAACAAACTAAACATTGAGTCATGTGATTAAAAGAATGAACCTGAAGGCAACAGTGGCACTGAAATTAAAATTAATTATCTTTCCCTTCAAATATAGTTTTATACAAATGGTACTATAAAGTTACAACTTTAAAGGAATCAGTTATTGTTTCTGTTAATATAAAATGAATATATGAATGCAGGTTTGAATAATTATTCTATTCACACATCTATAATATCAATTCAGACTGTTTTAAATCAAAATTGGAATTTAAATACTTTGAGAAGATGTAAGTTTTAAACAGTATTAATCTAGTATAGGGTAGTGTCAGATACATACAAGGAGCTAGACCACTAAAAGAAGAGTTATAAACTCATCAATGTTGTTTCAAAATCAAACTTTTAGATGTTTTACAAAAGGTATTTTATGTCCATCTTCTTTTAATAAAAAATAAAATACTTTCAAAATGAGTTTTAAAATGTACCTCACAGACATACAACTTGAACCAAGTAAAAAAACAACAACAACATTTGATGAGTGTATAACAAGCAAATTAAAAATGCATACAATATTAATCTATATTAGCACATGTTCACCATTCCCTTGCCGTGAAAGGTTAAAATATTTAATGTGGCAATTTTACAGTCGCCAGAAACTACAAAAGGAAAACAGCTAGAAACTACCACCATTGCTTATATGAATGAATCACACTTTACCTGAATGTTTATGTACTCTAAAAGTAAAAATTTTAAAAATCTGTTAATGAAAATACACCCATAAAAATAGATATGTTTTAGTGTAAAATAAAATATGTTTTATGCCTCAATATTAAATTATTGTAATACTAAATTTTAAGATGAAAGATTGATTGAAGTACAAGGCATCTATTTAAAAGATCTTTTCGCATAAAATTTCCTCTTTAACACATTAAATAGAATTTTAATATCTAAATACATTGTTTTAAATGAATTATTAAATACTAACCTGTACTACATACATTCCTTCTTTGTCTGGGTCAAAAAATTTTAAACCCCTATCAGCCATCCAGTCAATGACCTTGTTGAACAGCTCATCCTTCCTTGAAATGCCCTTGTCAGCAGGTACGCCACTACTACAAAATTTAAGATTGGACACACTAAATGACCGGTAGATCAATTTGAAAACAAACAATTTGAATATTGATTGAATCAAATAAAAGCGACAAGATTGTTTGGTGTGTGCTATTTTTAATATTCACACCGATTTTATAATTGATAAATTAAGTTAAATCTTTAGTGAAATGTCTTTATTTTTTAAGAGTGCATTTTGTTTCTATTAATTAAATCTTCTTTGTGGGCCTTCAAAATAAAATTTACATGTATGCAGCATCAGAACTTTAAGCATATATCTATTAAACACAAATACAGTACATGTCTGAATTCTATACCTGGTAGTTCGTTTCATAGGAAGTGAAGGTGGAGCATTTTTTTCAGCCTGCATTAGAATTTCAAAAGCATTCCTGTTCCCTGTACCAGCTTCGCTGCTGTTATCTGTAGCTGTATCAGTTTGGTCTGTGGTCACACACCTTTATAAAAAAAATGTTCAGCTATATAAATTACAGTCACATTTCAAGTCTGACAGGCACCTGCCACAAACTTTAATAGGAGCTCTTTTAAAATATTCAGGATCGGATCCAAGATATTCAGAAAGGGGCTTCATTAGATGCAAGCTTACATATTTACAGATATTTACATGGTAATTTCTGACTTTCTGGCCAAATTCCCCATGAAAATTTAATTTTGCTGCCCAGAAAGGGGGTATGAGCAACTCCACCAAACCCCTGGCTCTGCCTCTGATATTTTTATATTTTTCCATACTCTGTCTGATGCAATTTTTTAAAAATGAATTTTTATTTCATGTTTTACTGGTATTTTGTATTAAAACTCATGGTCATTTCTGAACATCTAAATCCGATGTTCATGCCCTATTTAGTACAGTAGTGGTTGGTGGGTTACGTAAAATCGGCACGTTTTCATATTTATTCTTTGTTTGGGTAGACTCTAACTACCCTGATTTATAATACTTATAATTCATTTTATTTAATTATACCTTATCCTGAAATAGGAGAAACCAGAAAATTTCTCCAAGATATGAAGAACTGGAACATCGTACAAATTGTTCTCCTTAAGAACGGTCCATGGGCCCTTGTCAGAGGTTGACATAGAAACCTCCGATAATGTCCCCGGATGGCACAGAAACATCATTTCCAACTCTTCAAATGTCATCTTTGAAGAAATAATTTTGAACTCCCGACGTTCTGCTGTGTGATGGCGATCACACGCAGTTTTGTACACATTGACGACCTGAGCCGCCATTTTGTTACTGTGCGGCGATAAAATCCGTCCGTACCGTACCGTACCTCTACAATACGAAGTGCGACAATTTTTTTTTTTTGACAGACCTAAAAAAAACCGGTAGGGTCGGGCATATTTTTAGGTAGGGTCGGGTGACCCGAACAGAACAATTTTTTTTTTTAGGCCCAACCATATGCTATTGTTAGGAGAAAACTAAGGGCTGACAATAAAGTATTACTGACTCAGACCTTTTCCATAGTAACTTGTAGTTATTTTGCCTTACCTCCTAAGAATATGAAACATGCCATTTATGGAAGACATAGTATTAATTTTTTCCAGTATTTAAACATATTAATTAATTTGTCAAATTGGCAGAATGAATTAAATATTACACAGTGTTTTTATGAAAACATGGGCTTTAGTTTTAAAAGTCATAGAATTATGTTTAATACATTTTCAATGTGATAAATTCTTCCAGATTTTATATAAAGACGAGAATTTGATATGAAAGGTAGCCCAAAAGTTGATAACACCGGTTGCCATGTTTTGCTCAGTTTTCCAAGTCAGATTGAATTCTTGGGTGAAATGTGTGTTTGATTTATTTCAGGAGAAGCCTTTCATTGTCAGAACCCCACAACCTGATGACAAGGGTATGAAGAGGAAGTTGCTTTCACCAGCGTCACCCACACATGATGATGATGGTAAGAGTGTAGGGTTTTCTATAAGTCACCACTTTCTTAGTCAGTTTAATTCCATGATTGTCCTCTTCTGTGTTACTGTAGAATATTGAGTCTTCTTTGTTGTTCTTGTAGAATATCATGTCTTCTTTGGTTATATTGTGAATTTCATTTCATCTTCATGGAATTTCACATCACTGTTACTGAAGAATTTAATGTCACTGTTACTGAAGAATTTCACATCACTGTTACTGAAAAATTTAATGTCACTGTTACTGAAGAATTTAATGTCATTGTTACTGAAGAATTTCACATCACTGTTACTGAAGAATTTCACATCACTGTTACTTAAGAATTTAATGTCACTGTTACTGAAGAATTTCTCATCACTGTTACTGAAGAATTTCACGTCACTGTTACTGAAGAATTTCACATCAATGTTACTGAAGAATTTCGGATCACTGTTACTGAAGAATTTAATGTCACTGTTACTGAAGACTTTAATGTCACTGTTAATGAAGAATTAAATGTCACTGTTAATGAAGAATTAAATGTCACTGTTAATGAAGACTTTAATGTCACTGTTAATGAAGAATTAAATGTCTCTGTTAATGAGGAATTAAATGTCACTGTTAATGAAGAATTAAATGTCACTGTTACTGAGGAATTTAATGTCACTGTTACTGAAGAATTTCACATCACTGTTACTGAAGAATTTCGGATCACTGTTAATGAAGAATTTAATGTCACTGTTACTGAGGAATTTAATGTAACTGTTACTGAGGAATTTAATGTCACTGTTACTGAAGAATTTCACATCACTGTTACTGAAGAATTTCACATCACTGTTACTGAAGAATTTAATGTCACTGTTACTGAGGAAATTAATGTCACTGTTAATGAAGAATTTAATGTCACTGTTAATGAAGAATTTAATGTCACTGTTACTGGTTATGAAGAATTTAATGTCACTGTTAATGAAGAATTTAATGTCACTGTTAATGAAGAATTTAATGTCACTGTTAATGAAGAATTTAATGTCAATGTTACTGAGGAATTTAATGTCACTGTTACTGAAGAATTTCTCATCACTGTTACTGAAGAATTTCTCATCACTGTTACTGAAGAATTTCACATCACTTTTACTGAAGAATTTCACATCACTGTTACCGAAGAATTTAATGTCACTGTTACTGAAGAATTTCACATCACTGTTACTGAAGAAGTTCACATCACTGTTACTGAAGAATTTCACATCACTGTTACTGAAGAATTTCACATCACTATAACTGAAGTCACATCATTGTTACTGTAGAATTTAATGTCACTGTTATTGAAGGATTTCATGTCACTGTTATTACAGAATTTCATGTCAGGTTTATTGGAGAATTTCATGTTACTGTAGAATTTCTTGTCACTGATTATTGTAGAATTTTATGCCACTGTTACTGTAAAATTTCTTATCTTTGTAAACATTGCAGAAAGTTTTTCCTCCTTTTGAAATTCATCCTTTTATTGAAGTTTTAAGCTCTGGATGGCTTATAGTATTATAGTGCAAATAAATTGGAGCTTCGATCTACATCTTCATTGGAGTCACATGAATAATAAAACCAGATCTATCATTAAAATCAGAAGAACATTCAAAATGTCGAGAGATTAAAACATTGTTCTGGTTTTTAAGGTTTCTTGTTTCATGCAGTTTTATTATCTTTTTAAGTAATGAACAACTGCCATCTTTTAGTTATAATTGATAGAGATATGTTGGTTGATTTTGAAATTTACTGATAAATATACATCTCTCTTTTTGAACAGATAAGAAAACTCCAAATAAACGTAAGCGTGGTAGTCTGAGCCTTGAAGCATCACCTATGACCAACCCCAAAACTCCCAGCGGAGGATCACGTTCAGTACCTCTGTCAGAACGGCAACAGTTAGCCATGATAATGCGAATGTCAGATGAAACAAGCCAAGGTGAGTTGTGTGAAAATTTTCTTTAATACCTGGGCTGAAAGAATGTTTTGCGATCATGATACTGTGTGGTACTAGCTTGTAAACATCAGTTTTGCCTTCATTGTCTGTAAAAGATTGCCTTTTTGAACTTGATGCATTTCTTTCTTATCTCTATAATGACAAGTGTAGACCACTTAACTTACATCAGAAAAAGATTAAGCCTGACAAATTCCATTAGGAGACTTTACCATTTATAGCAATACGGAAGAATTAGGCCTTTATTGCTCAGTAAAATGTGTATTGACAAGTCATTTTGTGTAATTTGTGCTTAACAAGTTGCCATAAATGGAAAATGAAGGGTTGGACAGCCACATGTTCTCATCTTAAATGTTTTCTGCATCTCAGCCAAGTAGAGCTTTATAATCTCCCTTTATCCAGCATTTTCATTGGCAACATTCTTTGCAGGTAATATTACTTTTGTTCATCTGCAAAGGGTTTTACATAGGCACCAGAGTAGCAAAGTTAATTCGCGTTTTGTCATCTTAATATTAAATAAAACATGGTACATTAATTTGTAGATGTTTTCACAACATGCTTCCTTACAATGTACTTAACAGATATGTACTGTACTTTCACTTACATGATGTTGAACTGTTTTTACATCAGCACATTGCTTGTGCATAATTTGAATATCGCAAATTTTGGCACTAAAGCATCAATTGTATTTGAAAGAAGATATATTTATCTACAGAAATATGCAACTTTCCGTGACTTCAAACTATTATTTAATACACTTCTTGCTTTAAAACCATTCTGCTAGTTTTCCAATAATTCTGACAGTGTGCTTTCGGGTCATGTCATTTGACCTGAGCAATTTTATAATGACAAGTTTCTCTGGTTAAAAATGTCTGCAAGATATATTTTGTAATCTGTCAGTTTTACTTTCGTCAAATGCCAGTGTTAGTGACCATAGTGTTCTGATTTGTGGACAGGCAGATAAAAGGAAGACTCGCACTACACTGGGGAATTATGCAGGATTACCCGCAAATTTCCATTCAAAAGTTTAAAGCCAAGTCTAATAATAGCAAGGAGCATGTTGCCTGATTATAGAGGTGACTGCAGCCCTGTAGATAAATCATCTTTATCAACATTGTAATAACCAGTTACTCTATTATGTCCCCTTTGAGGAAGTGGGGGTGTATTGCTTTCCACATGCCGGTCAGTCATTCACTTTCACTCTACAAGGTCATGGTCACCTTTAATTGAAAAAAGTTTTCACTCAATTACTGGAGTACCATTTGACTCACAGCCTTTAAACTTCATAGAGTTGTTGCCCTTATTGAGAAGAAGTTCTCATTGTTTTTGTTGTCAGTATATGTAGGTCAAAGGTCAAAGTCTTTGTCGCCTTTAATGTTAAAACTGTTTCCGCTCATAACTTGAGTATTTTTTTACACACAGCCTTCAAACTTCAAACTTTTAGGGGGGGCATATATGTCATTCCGACATCTCTTGTTCTTTTCTTACTTTACTGCACTCTCAATACAGTAACTTGATAGTCGCTTAACACAGTGTTACATGACTTTCTGTAAGACATTCTTCAACTTTAAGAATAATATTGAATTGTACATATCAGAATGTTGCTAAAAGGCTGTATAAATTCTGTCAGAGTTACAATGTACATGTTTGTAGGTCATTATAAAATCACTAGTACTGTGGTATGGATTGGTAACAAATCAATATTTTAAGGCAATTTTCAGTCATTTAGTCTTTAATATCTCCATTTTTAAAAATTATGAAAGTTTGAAATAATTGCAAAAATGGAGATATTAAAGTTTATTTTATTGGTGTCAGTTTTTGTACTTAAAATTTATTGTTTTGACAATAGCCAATCAAATAGCTTGTAAGAAACAAGCCTCCAAGAAAAGGAAGTTGACAGTGGGAATGCAAGGAAAGTCAATGTTTATAAAAAAAAAAGATGAATAGATGGAGGTGTTATCAAAACTGATATTACCTGTTATTCTTAGAAAAAACATGTAACCCCACTTAAATAAGTAAGGCATTTCTCTGAAATGAATCGTTAGGTCTGTAAAGAACACATGTTCAAGTAAGTTCACCACCATGGGAAATACAAAGTAAATAAAGTATGAAAACTGAAATGAAGTCTGTGTTGGAGAAGATACTGGTAATGTTGAATTGTTGCAGGCATAGTAGAAATTAAGTGCTCATAATTTGTAACTTTAGTCTGGTGCCAGTAGAAATTAAGTGCTTTTAGTTTGTTATTCTGGTGCCAGTGGTTCTATAAGATATAATAGTTAAAAGGAATTATTGAATTTGAGGACTGGAAGAAAATAAAGCGTGTTGTTTGGTTTAATCAAATGAAAAAGATAGATGACAAAAAAAGATGATCAGTGAAATTTAGTAAAGATAAAATTTGCAAAAAGAAGCCAGATATATCAAACTAAAGCAGAACAAACGGCATCAGTTTCAGAAAGTCTTAATTTAACAATGCTGTTCATCTTCATTAATGGCCTAAGCATAAGGGATATTTAAGTATTCAGCACTTAATGCACTGTCTGAGTGAAGCATGCCACTGATGTAAGAATACGAGAACTGCAGTATTATACAGTGTGGATATTTTATTAGAGTCATTAAAAACACTGTATTACTATGTTTAGTCTTCCTGTTAAAGGGAATTTATGACCACATTTCAATCCTGTTCTCCCATTTGATGGGCTCATAAAATAGTTAATTACCAGCTCTTTTAAAAAATTAATGATGTGTTATGAGAGATGGCTTCCGTCTTGAAAATAAACCTGATATGTTGCCAGAAACAGAGAAAATTTAGATTGCAAGGAATTGGGAAGTAATTTCAGCAGCTGTGTGCTTCCTTTCAAAGACTTCTTTATTAGTTTATTAACAAATAATTTAGGAATTTGACATTGAAGGACACCAGTCTGTGATCCACATTAGAACTTTGGGCTTGTCAGAGTTAAGTTATGATATCTTGATATTTTTTGACAGTAATAAAATATGAGACTAATGGAAGGCCATGGGTTAAAGCCCCACTAACCAACCATAACCATTTATATGAGATCTGTCTGAGTTTATTTGTCCCCTGTACCATTTGCCAATATGACTGCCACAGCCTGCAGACTTTAGTCATTTTAGTTAGTGGGAGTTAGTGCAAGATACAGAAAACTTCCCATTCCCAAGACCCTCTAGAGTTGTTTTCTATGCTCAGTGTATAGCACTGGTACATGGTTTATCAGTTTAACATCTCGTCAGTTCCGATAGACAGTTAGTAGTTGCTGAAGGAACAAGGGATCAAACTTGCAACCCCTTGATTTTATTGTTACCACTGGAATCCTGATCCACCACAATTCTGGCAGCTTCTAATAGTGGATATGGGTCTAACTGTTCCTTCCCAGAAATTATGGTTAGGTCATCTAATGTCTCTGACTGGTAACAAGTTTATCTCTCTCTCTCTCTCTCTGTCTTACAGAAGAAGAAGAGTTATAGAACCTGTTTTCCAGACATATTTAGTATAAGCTGTCTTACTAATTTTGTAAGATTATTTGAGGTGGAAATCCAAGGAAACAGCTTTACAAGTAAAACAAGACTAAAAAAATGAACTTATATTTTTTGTCTTTTCTGAAAAGAATGTTGTATCTCTGTACTTCATTTAAAGACTGTTTACCTTAGAAGGAGACTCAAATGGAACTCTGTTTTGCTATTATGTTCAAAAACTAATATCAGACAATTTTAATTAGGTACGGCAATGATAGATCAATGAAGTCTTCCGATAATTAGCTACAGTGAAAAAAAGATTGCTGACATATTGACATTTTGTGCTAATGGCAGACGTGAGCCTTTAGCCATTCGGCTAATTGAAGTTGTGGTGACAATAAAAGGTCACCAGAAAGATTAATGTGAAAACTTACGTAGCCTGCAGTAAATTATTATGACCTGCAGTGTAATGTGGGTGTAAATCTGCATATATATATATATACATATATCTATCTAGATGGAAGATTTCTTTTTATTAGAAATGAATTATGTAACATAAAACAGTAAAACTTTGTTAGTTATTGATGTTGTTTTTTAACCAGGTTTTCAGCGGGAGGGCAGGCGGGCATCAACTTTTGGTTTCCGCTCAATAACTTGAGTTTACTTTGGCCTATTGACACCAAACTTGGTGTATGGGTACCTTATATCAAGAGGCAGCTTGGGATTGCTACCCAGGTGTCTGTGATCAAGGTCAAGGTCACTGTTGCTAAAAATAGAAATTCAGTTTCTGCTCAATAACTTTAGTTTGCTTTGGTCTATTGATGCCAAACTTGGAATATGAGTAGCTTTTATCAAGAGGCAGCTTGGGATTGCTACCCAGGTGTCTGTGATCAAGGTCAAGGTCACTGTTGGTAAAAATAGAAATTCAGTTTCTGCTCAATAACTTTAGTTTGCTTTGGTCTATTGATGCTAAACTTGGTATATGGGTACCTTATATTTAGAGGCAGCTTGGGAATGCTACCCAGGTGTCTGTGGTCAAGGTCAAGGTCACTGTTGCTAAAAAAAGAAATTAAGTTTCCGCTCAATAACTTTAGTTTGCTTAGACCTATTGAAACCAAATTTAGTATTTGGGTAGCTGATATCCAGATGCAACTTGGCATTGCTACCCAGGTGTCTGTGATCAAGGTCAAGGTCACTGTTGCTTTAAAAAAGAAATTCAGTTTTCACGTAATAACTTGAGTTTGCGTTGACCTGTTGACACCAAATTTGCTGTGTGGGTAGCTTATATTAAGATGCAGCTTGGGATTGCTATTATGATATCTGGGAGCAAGGTCAAGGTCACTTGCTTACAATAGAATTTTCAGCTTCTACTCAATAACTTCAGCACACTTTGACCTATTGATACTCAACTTGGCATGTGTGTAGCTTACATGAAAATACAGCGTGGCATTGCTACTCAGGTATCTGATTTATTTTTATTTTGAACTATTGAAACCAACTTTCTGTGTTGGTACCAAAATAACAGCACCATTTTTACTTCACTGCCATATTTCTTCCTAATTCCTGTCACATCAATACTTGGTCATTGAAAACCTGGTTTTCGTCGCATTGCGGCGCTTCTTGTTTTTTAATGACTAAAATTCAGATATGTCTTGCAAGCTTTTGATGTTTGTTTTTTTTTGTCAGAGGCTGTCTTTGTTGATAAAAATAGTGAAGCTCTAACATACATAATGTATAAAGTTAATGCTATACAAAAAGGAAAGAAAAGATAGGGTACTTTTAATTGTTCTTGATTTTGACTGAGAGCAAGTTTATTCAAGTGTGTACTTACATATGCTTATCTTGAAATTTGAATCTTTTTTTTTCCTTTTGAAGTCATATATATAAATGTCATTATAAAATGATTTTATAATTTCAGTCAAAAAATCGAATTATAAAAGGTTTCTAAACACTTAGTGTATGAAAGCAGAGGCTCAAAATTTACATATTAGAATTGATAATCTAAATGCTTTAAACATGAAATGAAAGAGACTCGTAATTTTTTTGTGATATATATTTTCAGAAAACACAGTCAAACCTCCATCTCCCACACCGTTAATGCCAATCAAGAAAACCCAGTTTGATAAGAAGGTTTTCAAGCGAAATGAGCGTGGGGAGATGCCCATACACCTTGCTGCAATCCGAGGAGACATCAAGCTTCTTAAGAAACTGATCAAGGCGGGTGCAGATGTCAATGTTGCTGACTTTGCAGGTAGGAAATGTTGCCTCTTAAACACAGTCAAATGTTATCATTGGTACAGATTCTGTGGTGAGGTCACTGTGTCTCCTTGTTACATTTAAACTTGCGCAATTTTATTTACTATAATATAATACTGTCAGAAATGCATTAGCTATATAGAACAAGGATCAGGTCTGCCCTCCCATTAATAGGGCTCTACATATAAGGAATGGTTGTTGCTTACCTGCCACCCTCTCCCTTAAAGTCTTGTGAGGTCAGACCTTTGACTAAGATTACAGCCTTCAAGACTTCAAAGACATTAAAGACTTCAAGCTCTTCTTGTGCTCATACCTGGTTGCCAGCTGAAGCCATATTTATACACTGTCTAAAAGTTTTACCAAGACCTTTCAAGATTTCATTGGGGCTTTATAGAGCCTGTTTTGAAAATGGTTAGGATATTATGTACACTGTAGTTATACTATAGCCTTGCTAATAAAGACCACTTTATTTTAAAATCATTTGAAAATAATAGCACTTTGAAGGAAGGAGGCAAAGTCTTTGACTTAGAACAAATGATACCCATCTTTGAGACCAATTCACTTACATTTTTAGCTCACCTGAGCACAAAGTGCTCAAGGTGAGCTTTTGTGATCGCCTGATGTCCGGCGTCCGTCGTCCGTCCGTCCCTGCGTGCGACGTCAACTTTTTCTTCAAACAACTTCTTCTCCTGAACTGCTGGGCCAATCTTGCTGAAACTTGGCAGGAATGTTACTTGCATGAAGCTTTACCAAAATTGTTCAAATGGTTTAGGTCCATTGCATTTTTAGGCCACAGGAGCTAAAAATAGATTTTCAAAGTTGGAACTTTAAAAATCTTCTTCTCCAGAACTACAAAACCTGGAGCTTAGATATTTGGTATGAAGCATCATCAGGTGGACCTTTACCAAGTTTGTACAAATCATGACCCCTGGGTCAAAAATGGCCCTGCCCCAGGGGTCACTAGTTTTACATAGAATTATATAGGAAAAACTTTAAAAATCTTCTTGTCTGAAACCACAAGGCCTAGAGTTTAGATATTTGGTGTGCAGCATTGTCCAGTGGACCTCTACCAAGTTTGTTCAAATCATGGCTCCTGGGTAAAAAATGGCCCAGCCCCGGGGGTCACATGTTTTACATAGAGTTATATAGGAAAAACTTTAAAAAATCTTCTTATCAGAAATTGCAAGGCCTAGAGTTTAGATATTTGGTGTGCAGCATTGTCTAGTAGACCTCTACCAAGTTTGTTCAAATCATGGCTCCTGGGTCAAAAATGGCCCCGCCCCAGGGATCACTTGCTTTATATAGAGTTATATAGGAAAATCTTTTAAAAATCTTCTTGTCAGAAACAGCAAGGCCTAGAGTTTAGATATTTGGTGTGCAGCATTGTCCAGTGGACCTCTACTAAGTTTCTTCAAATCAAAGCCACTGGGTCAAAATAGGCCCCACCCTGGGGGTCAATTGATTTTACATAGGCTTATAAAGGAAATCTTTAAAAGTCTTCTTCTCAGAAACCACAATGCCTACAGCTTAGATATTTGGTATGTAGCATTGTCTAGTAGACCTCTATCAAGTTTGTTCAAATTATATCCCCTGGGTCAAATTGGCCACGCCCCAGGGTTCTCTTGATTTACATATAGTTATATAGGAAAAACATGAAAAATCATTTTTCTCCGAAACTAATAGGACTAGACCTAAGATATTTGGTGTGGAGTATTGTGTTGAGAACCTTTACCAGTATTGTTTATATGTTGGCCCCGGGGTCAAAATTGGCCCCACCCCGGGGGCCCTTAATATGTAAAAAAGGCAATATTTAAAAATCTTCTTACTGGAAACCTCAGTGCTTACAGCTTAGATATTTGGTATGCAGCATTGTCTAGTGGATGTCTACCAAGTTTGTTCAAATTATGTCCCCTGGGTCAAAATTAGCCACGCCCCAGGGTTCTCTTGGTTTACCTATAGTTATATAGGAAAAACATGAAAAATCATTTTTCTTCCAAACTAATAGGACTAGACCTTAGATATTTAGTCTGGAGTATTGTGTTGAGAACCTTTACCAGTATTGTTTATATGTTGGCCCCGGGGTCAAAATTGGCCCTGCCCCAGGGGCCCTTAATATGTTAAAAAGGCATTCTTTAAAAATCTTCTTACTGGAAACCTCAATGCCTACAGCTTAGATATTTGGTATGCAGCATTGTCTAGTGAACCTCTACCAAGTTTATTAGAAAAATGTCCCTGGGGTCACTATTGGCCCTGCCCGAGGGGTCACAAGTTTTAAATAACAATATAGAAGAAAATCTTAAAAAATCTTCTTGTCTGAAACCACAAGGCCTAGAATTGAAAATTTTGCACGAAGCAAGCTTTATCAATGTTTTTCAAATTATTAGATTAGGTTAAAGGTCACGGAGGCTAAAAGTAGATTTATCTACTGTACCTCATAGAGCCTTCATTTATAGACCAATACCTTTGATATTGAGTATATAGGTTCCTTGCATGGACGTCTACCCATGGGTAGGGTTTGAGGTCACTGGGTCAAGGTCAAGGTCACCAAAGCTTATATAGATATTTCTACTTTCTGTCATATAGCCTTTATTTATTGACTGATATTTTACATATTTGGTTTGTAGGCACTTACATATTTTCAATTAAAAAATGAAATACTGCTTAACAGCAAACCTACAGCCAAAGTACTCAGGTGAGCGATCCAGGGCCATCATGGCCCTCTTGTTTATTTTATTTTTTTCCAATGCATTCTTTTTACAGTCAGACAGTGGAATTATGATAAGAGAATACAGAAATCCTATAGAAAAAAGAATGTTTTTATCTAATATTTAAGAACATGTTAGAACACTAAGATTAAATGTTAAGATAAATTAATGAAATACTGCACTTGATTAAATAAATGATATATTATTTCAGTCATACAGTAAAAATTATCAGTTTAGTTTAAATGTCTTGATGAATGTATTGCCTTGTAAATTTGTATCTCATTTATATCTTCTTATACATACCGTTGTTGCCCTATATAGATTAAAAACACATATGACTCTGTATACATAATTTATGAAGTTTTTATGTCATTTAATGTAAATTACCATGTCTATATATGGCATGTTTACATAAACTGAAAGATTGAATGTAAAATAGTTTGGTCAAAAACAAACGTGACACAATATAATGTTTTTGCACGAATTTAACATAGATACTGTGTGCACTTTTATAGAGATCTACATGACACTTTTAACTTTCAGGTAGCATTTTAAGCTTCTCCGTAAATACGCAGCTTTTATCCAAAAGGTTTCATTTTTCTCCTGATGAGTATAGTCTTTAAGAAGACATAAACATTCTTCTAAACACAGACTTGCCTGGTTAGAGCTTTTTCCAGTTAGGATGTACTGTTTATACTGACTGTTTTATTAAACTGGAAGAAGAAAAAAGTCGTGTAAATTACTTTCCAGTTGGCATGTTAACGATTAGAAAATAAGTTCACCCCATCAATGTTTGATTTGTGTCAGTTGAATGCTGAGCTTGAAAATAAGCCTTGGTATACAGCCACATATAGAAAAAAAATATATATAAATGTTATTTGAAGGTTAACAGAGCCTTTCTAAAGTATTACATAACCCTGTATGTCAAAAATACAGGGGACACTTAGAATGTAAATGATAATAACTGTGATTACAAATTGGTTTTATTTTTGAGTCATGTTGTTTATGCTATTAGGGATAGCATGTGAAATATGATAATTAAGTCCATTAACTAGTTCAATGGCAGACAGTTTTAGCTTTGAGGTTAAGGACACATATTCTAATGAAAGGTAACAGATTCCAATAAAAGATAACATATAATGTTTATATCACAGAGAAAAAAAAGGAAAAACAACTACAGTCCATATGTGGTTTGTGGCAGGGTTAAACATATGTGACTGGGAAACTTGGAACGATTGAAAAATGTTAGAAGAATTCTAGAGTGCAGTCTTGTATACAGTTGATTGTACCTTTATGCAGAAATGTATTCTTTTCACACCCTCAGGTGAAACTGATCACGGAGTAAGGAAAGCATATTTACTGCTTCTAGTGAGAGTTTTTGTTACTGCCGTAAGTGAGACTTTTTGAAGCAATTTAGGAGCAAAAATTTATGGGAAAAAAAAGGTTTTTGTTGTTCGTTTAGTGTTGTAACTATGCGAACCTTTAGCGTTCTAGACAAGAGACAATTACACAATGTTGCCTTGTGGTTTTCAGGTTGGACACCCTTACACGAGGCAAGTAACAGAGGCTGGATCTCTATAGCTAAACATCTGTTGAAAGCTGGAGCCAATGTGAATGTTCAAGGGCTTGAGAATGACACACCATTGCATGATGCATCCATAAATGGACATAAAAAGGTATTAGCTCCAGAGATACAGAGTATGTTAAGTCTTGAATCCTTTCAAAGCCTCTTGAAAGGATGACAAACATTTGTTTCCTTGAAGCCTCTGAAGAAATTCATCTTATAAATGCACAAATAGTGATCTGAGGGTCGTTATTTTGCTACTGACATTTAATTAACTTAAAGGTTGTTTCTGTATAGTTCACATTTATAGGAAAAGTAAAACCAATTGTCATAGATATGATATATACATAACTCACATATTTCAAATGACAGCTTGAGAGAGACTTGCTCCACAGTCAAGAAAGTTGATTGTAATAAAAACAGAAAAGTTTTTTTCTGCTGTTCTTACCAGAAAGAAATTAACAAAACAGACAAACTTCTTTGAAGAGGAAGGTTGCCTTCTGCACAATATGACACTCCTTGTAACATTTTTAGACAGGTTATTGATTCTAGAGTTATGATGGATTACCGAGATACTGAAGTCTGCAGTACCATATATGTTCAAATGAATGTATATATTATTTCAACTGCTCAGCAATGGAACAACAGTAATGTTAAGCATCACTGGAACTGAGAAAGTCAACATTTTTTTTTTTTTTTTTTTTCAAACTATGTAATGAATGTTTTTCGTATTGATAGAAAATTTGCCTGCAAACCAAGACATAACTAGAAATGTGCAAATGTTCACAGTACTGATGATAAGCCTATGGTTAAAATGTAAGAAGGGGCAGGTAGACTGTTGAAAGCAGTACAAGCGTTGTAGGTATTTAATGAACAGATTACTGCAAAACAAAGGCCTTCAAATGTGAAGAAATTTGGTTTTCATCAGAAATTAAGTTGGAAAAGGGTCATAACTCTGATAAAATTGGAGTTGTCATGCCAAGTTACGAAAGAAACCAGTATTTTCATAAGATACATTTACACACAAAATATGAATCAAATGTGTAAAAGCGTTTTCCTTAAAAATGTATGGAAACTTCATTTTATCAGAAATTTAGTCAAAGAAGAGCCATAGTGCTGATAGACTCTTTGTCTCACCCAAATTTTCAAAAGGAACCTGTACTTTCATAAATATAAATCGAATCTGTGCAAGCGCATTCATTTAAATGTGCTCTAACAAAATGTGGACTCGAAAATGGGTCATAACTCATGCAGGGTAATATTATGATGGAAACGTGGGCAGGCTTTTTCCTTTAAATGTGATGAAAAATTTTGTTGAGTCGAAAAAGAACCTTTACTCTAACAAAATTTGAGTTCTCATGCACAGTTTTGAACGAAAAAGAACCTGTATTTTCATAAGAAAATCATACATGTAGTATATAAATGAAATCTGTGCAGGCGTTTTCCTTCAAATACCTGGAAACGAAATGTGGATGGACAGAATAATGGATGCACAAACAGGTGCAATACATTCTTTCAAATGGTGGGGGGTGGGGGGGTGCATAATAAAGACCTCTTATACAGTTATACAGGTTATAATATAGAACATTTTGTTGATGTTCTTAAACTTCTGTGTCATTTTGTAGGACATAAATTCATCTGATTTATGTGAAGGCTTAAATGATACAGTATGTTTAATTTCTTTAATGAAAAAAAACAACAACAACAACAGAACAAAACAAATTCTACTCTTAAGATTCTAAAATACATTTAATTCAAATCCCTTGTTATTGACACACTGCAGAATAAGAGCAGAATAAGAGTGAAATCAGTTATAAGCTTTTGTGGTAGATTTTTTCTTCCTGTTACTCCATATATGCAGGGAAAATCCTAGTACATTTTTTAAATAAATAGATTCATTTATACACATACTGTCTTTGAAATTCTGAAAAAGTTAAAGATGACAAAAAATGATCCTGTTAACAGTCATAGAATATTTACAGTAAGTTTAGGTGTATTAAAAGGGATTTATTTAGCACATTTTTTATTTGCTCCAATGTTCTGCTATTGCCAGATTGTTTTATCTATGTGCAGGAAATACTTATTACAGAAACTATATCTCTTCTGTTGATTTATCAGTCTAGCACATCCATTTAAGACACATTCTGTTGCAAAGAAAAAATTAAAGTCTTACAGAGCAGTTTTGAATAGAAGCTTTGCAGACAAGAGAAGAATTGACCTCTAGAAAGGTTTTGGTTTCCAATGTGTACTTGGTATCATGATAGAATAACAGTTTTTGTGTGATGTGTGAAAACAAGAAAGTCATTTTCGATTCCATCTGTTTTGATATTAATTGTTGATTGGTTGAGCAGTACAGGAAGGTGTTTTTAGAAGACGTTTAGGACTCAGTCAGTGGGATGTTAGATAATGTAAAGGTCATTATGACACACAAAAATTCAAAATCTGAATTGCAGGAAATACAGGCTTGAAATCAGGGTCATGACATAGACTAAAAGACCTTTCTATGGTGGTTAGTCTCAGGTTCATTACTGCTAAAGCTCAAAAGCCCAGTGGACATGTAATTAGCTCATCTGAGCACTTTGAGCTTTTATGATCGCCCTGTGTCCGTTGTGCATCATCAACTTTTTACTTTAAACAACAACTCCTCCTTAACCACTAGGTTAAAGATGATTAAACTTTACAGGAATGTTCCTTGCATGAAGCTTTTCCAAAGTTGTTAAAAGAATTCCATTCCATGGAGAACTCTGGTTGCTATGGCAACAAGAATGAAAAATTTCAAAAGTCTTTTTGTCTAAAATAGGTCTGAAATTCGGAATGAAACATTGTCTAGTGGACCTCTCCCAAGTTTATTAGAAAATGTCCCTGGGGTCAGTATTGGCCCAGCCCAAGGGGTCACAAGTTTTACGTAGCAATATAGATTAAAATCTTTTAAAAAAAACTTTTTATTTGAAACTACAAGGTTTAGACGTTTAAAATTTGGCATGAAGCATTGTCTAGTGGACCTCTATCAGGGCTAGCGCTGCCGCTCGCCAAAATCGCCAATGGCGAAGATTTGAAAAAATTGGCTACAAATAATTCCATTTGGCTAAAATCATGGCAAATCCGTTTTTCGGATAGGAAAATAATGCAAGTGACGAATGGTTTTCCATTTCACTATCTATATTAAAGATGCAAAAATCGGTATGAAAAAATCGATACACAGTCTACATCCGGGGGACTTCGGGTCAAAATATAGAACAATGAAAATACAACAGCTGAACGCGAGGTGTTAAATGCTTGTTTATTTATAATTCATTATGACACAAGTGACTCAATTTTGCTCTTAAATGGACTGTTTAATGGCTACAGGGATTTTTGGTGTAACAAACAGCTTGGGGGATTTATAGAGGCCCTTAACAGTGCTTCAATTACGAGAAAAAATTGATACGCAGTCTAGTTAAAAGGTCAAAATGTGTTTTGAATTTAAGGAAGATGTCGATGTGAATGTTTTTACACTCTTATTTGGTTGTTAATGCTTGACACAATGCACTAATTTGTGTTTTTGATTTAAGAATTAGCATTAACGACTTAACATAGGTTTATATTGAGTTTTAGTAATAGTTGATACTGCTGTCGGCAGTATTTTGCATCAAACTTGAAAATTCCAACAAATTCACCCCTGATTGTGCAGTGATGAAAAAAAAACTTATCCAAATTTTAAAAACCAAAAGAACAAAAGTTATAATTACATATACTGCTGGTACAAACAGATTAATAACAAAATAAAATGTTAACAGTTATCAGTCCTCGCTTTGTTCTTCTCCCCGGTGCTTGATTTGTCACAAAAAGTTTAGGCTCACTCTTCATAAAGATGGCTAAAAATTTTGGCTAATACTCTGCCAAATTGGCTACAATTTTTTTCATTTGGCTAAAAGCTTGGCTACAAGAAATTTTATCCCAGCGCAAGCCCTGCTCTATCAAGTTTTTTTCAAATAATGTCCCTTGGGTTACTATTGGGCCTGCCCGAGTGGTCACAAGTTTTTACATAGCAATATAGAAAAAAATCTTTAAAAATCTTCTTGTCTGAAACCACAAAGCCTTGAATTTTAAAATTGAGCATGAAGCATTGTCTAGTGGACCGTTATCAAGCTTTTTCAAATTATCAAGCTTTTTCAAATTATTAGATTAGGTTAAAGGTTACCGAGACTAAAAATAAATTTACTTACTTTACCTCATAAAGCCTTCATTTATAGACCAATATCTTCGATATTGGGTATATAGGTTCCTTGCATGGACCTCTACCCATAGGTGGGGTTTGAGGTCACTGGGTCAAGGTCACTACAGCTAATAATAGATTTTTCTACTTTCTGTCATAGAGCCTTTATTTATTGACTGATATTTTAGATATTTGGTTTGTTGGCACCTACATATCTTCAATTAAAAATGAAATACTGATTCTTATGTTTGCTTAACAGCAAACCCACAGACAAACTACTCAGGTGAGTGATCCAGGGCCATCATGGCCCTCCTGTTTTTGTGGTCTGCCCTTGTGGTCGAGTTATTTAGTTACTACAGTAACTTGTGTTTGTCGTCACAACCAGTTACTTGTTAAAAGCTTTAAGCCCCAAAACTATTTATTGGTCAGTGGATAAGCATTCAGGTATTTCTTCATCCCTGGGACTATTTACATTGCAAGGCTGAACACTGAGTACAAAAAAACTGCTGTTGATGATCCTTAAACAGAACAAAATTAAATCATCAGAAAATTTCTTGATTTAAAAAATCTCAATTCTGGCCATAGGCATGGAGCCAACTATTTCTCTTGTTGTATCTCATAAATTAAATCTGCACATGCTGGCTGGAAGAGAATTTTTTTAGAACAGGTGCATGTTTATCTCTCATTACAAGCAGTTAAATCAGCCATATGTTTGATTACCTACATTATTCATGTTCTTGTGAATTATTTACAACATTTTGAATTGCTTTAAGTATGACCTAGCTTCTTGCAAAATATTATGAAGTTTTAATGATTGTGAGAAGATCACAGTTATAAACTGCTGAGTTGTTCAAACCTTCTATTTGACAATAGAGGCCTAGTACACATACATCTTGTAAAACCTGGTTAGGTTAATGGTTTAATCATGTGTACTACAGCTGAAAAAGTAGCCTCAGTAGTTATACCCTACCCTGGTGTAGAATTATTTATGTGAAGGGGTGAGAAGGGAATTGGTTCTAACTAGCATTGAATAAAGAAGATAGAACAGTGATTAGCTGCAACCTTAAATACATTGTGCATACATATATCACTTGTGTTCTTGTTTATTTTCAGTTAGTGGAGTTACTGTTGAAGCATGGAGCAAACCCGTTGCAGCCCAATGCTAAGGGGAAAACACCATTGGATGTTGCACCCTCAACAGATATGATCAAAATTCTTAAGAAAGAAACTATATGCTCTGGTAGTGATACTTCAAGTATTGAAGATGTGAGGTCACCTCTGTCTCCAGATAGTATCATTTCAATGAAGGACGAGGACAAGAGTTTGGACTCAGAAGGTATAAACAAAAATATCAACAGTGACCTTGTAAATTTCTTTTTGTGATGTCAGAAAAAAAGACATTATAATTAGTAAAACCATCCAGACTCTGGTTCATAACAGATTGAAGCACCTCTTTCCTGTTTTAAAGCCTCCAAGGTAGAGAGGTGAGGGTCACTGAATTGTCAGCCACTGAAAACTTTTATTAAGGTGCATCAGTGCGAGCCTTACTGCCAATGTTTCACTCTGGTTGGCAGCACTTTTTGTAAGAAAGGGCTATTTTTGAAAAATTGCTATGAAGTTCTGCGTAACTGAAAAACTGTCGAACAGTGAAGTGGAAATCATTATACAAGTAAGATTTTATGATCGAAACCAAAAAAAAAGGTGTTCCTGCAAAGTTTCATCCAGGTCTGGTATAGAAATGCACTCAGTACCATTTCTTCACCAGTGTAACTCCTGTGTAGTTTAAATTTCATTCTGTACTGTCTGTAGTTGTAGGCTAAGCACTTACAGGTAATAGATTGTGAGGGCTGCTTCCAGCCTACTTGATATTGTGTTTGCTAAACTGGGACCATGTAAGCTTCATATTTTCTCAATTGTAACATATATGTAGGCATATGTACAACTTACTTCAGATGACTACTTTAAAATGTACTTACAACTTAAAGTACATCTGAATAGGAGCATAATATCAAGTTTGATAATCAAACATATCAGCTTTAAATCGAGCTGATAAAATATTTATGTCTTGATTCTCTTTGGAACAATATCTGATAAAAAGATACTCAATATATTCTTGCTTAGCATTCTGTGATCAGTCTGAAGTGTTCCTTAGGCTTTTACCATTTCAATTCTGGTCTTTCTGGAAAAGAAATAAGTCTTTATATTATTGTTGCCTTGCACTTGCTGTTTACTTTTTTCAGACATGCAGCAGAACAGTAGGAGTGAATCATTCTCATCATCATCATCATGTCGTAGACTTTCAATGCCTAAATCTCCAGACAGCAAACTTTCATCCCCAAGACTGTGTTTAAAATTTCATCGTGATAATTTTGGTTACACAAACCAGAAATCTCGGGACTCAAATGAGCCACAGTATAAGTCGTACAGTGTTACGAACATGTCAGTAGATTCTAGTTTAGATAATCCAATGTTTTCGCCGGCAGATAGTCCGGCCTCAAGTGTGGACAGTGACCTCTATAACCCTAGATTAGACCAGTTTACTAATTTCTCAGGCAGCAAATTAAAAATATCTTTACCTGATGACGAAAATTCAAAACAAGATTCACAGTCCAGTATAATGATACCTGTGTTAAATGCAGAAGGAAAATCATTGGTAGATACAAAAGAGGTATTTCCAAATCAGAGCAGTGAAACAGGTGATCATAGTACAGATTGGACATCATCATTTGGTACGACTAGTGAAATGAATTGTAAATCAGTTCTTAAACCGGCTGAGACCTTGCCTTTTCAGCCAAATACACAGTGGAGTGAGTCTCAAAATGAAGATTCTATGGATTTACCAGACTTAGAAATTGATACAAGTGATAGCATTCCAACAAATACTGATAAGGAAAATGGAACTTTTGATTCTGTCAAGGAGTGTAACTCGGTGAGCTCGTCTAGTGTAACCTCACCAAGTCAAAGTGGTGTGAATCATTCCTCAGTAACCTCAAGTACTGAACTCAAAGAGCAAATGGAGGTGTTAAATGCTGATACAAATTCCTTACAAGTGACTAGTAACTCTCATGAGGCTGATGTGAAAGAAAGTGATCAAATCAGTGAAGCTACTGAAGTAGATAAGATGACAGAATTGTCGTCGACAGTAGTGACTAGTGCTATATCAGAGGGCTCATGTTCATGTGCTACATCCTCATCAAAGAATGAGGGCAGTGATACTTTAAACAACACAGTACCTTGCTCACCAAATCAAACTGAGAGAGACAGTAAAGATTCCCGTCCCAACACGCCAAAAGTTCCGCCATTAAAAATCATTATTCCTCCCAAATTGCAAGCAATTTCTGAACCCACAGACACCAATGAACGGCTCAAAGTTGGGAATAAATCTGCTTTACCCTATGTGATAAACCCTTATCAGGACCAGGGCAGGGAGCCTGATACACAGTTTAAAGGGGCTGGAATAGGGCAAGAATCTGACTTGAACCCATCAGCCCAACCAGTTGATAGTCTTAGTAATTTGGATGTAACGAATCATTCAGATAGTGATTATGTGTTGAAAGTGAAAAAACAAGAATGTGACCAAAATGATGTGGAAAATTCAGATATGGAAGTTGAATCTAGTGAAGTAAATAATAAAAAACCATCTCAGGATTATGAAATGGATGACAAGGATAAGGATTCAAAAAGTGACAATGATTCGAAAAAAGATGAGAATAAAAAAGACCAGCCTCCGCAGAGAGTGTTACGAAGTGCCGTTAGATCTCAGCAGCTGTCGGTAGAAAGTAAACAGCCGAAACAACAGAAGCAAACAGACAAATCAGATCAAAGCAGTAAGTATTTCTTGTAATAGAAATAAGATTTTATGCCAGCACTTACTACGAAGCCTAGTATCAGTCAGCCAGCTTACATTAGGTTAGAGGAGTGGTATTATATTAAATGAGAATTGTTTAGGTGGGCTATATTGCCAAGTAGCAAAACTGTAAATCTAGAAAGGTGTCTGTTGGATAGATCAAGACAAATTGAACAAATAAATTTTTAGTTCGTTTTTAAAATGTGATAGTTATTGGACTATGAATAGCATGTAACGTCATTTTGGAGTCCTTCATTGCAGTGGTCTGTTGGAGAGTATTAAATCTGAAGATAGTGCTCCTGTTTTGTTCCATTAATACTGCTGGGAGATTTTACTGATCTGATCTCAGTTTCTTGACATCTTGTCTTGATATCTTACTTGTATACAAAATTAGTAACTGGACTGTTATTGTAATAGATAAGTAGGTCAAACACTCGGAGGTTTGGATCCCAAGGATTTGGTCTTAGATGAAGTCTAGTACACTCACTTACAATCAAGTAGGGTAAAGTGTTATGATTTAACCTATGTATGAATATGGTATTGAAAGCATTATTAACCTAACTAAAGGATCAGTTGATCTTTTTTAGATGTTCACCAGTTAATGTTCAATCTATTCAAATTGGAGTGTACTTGATATAGTATCTTCATTTACAGTTTCTCGGCTTTCTACAAGGCCTTACATTTATGGTTTTTCCTACCTACCTGTTTTATATTTGGAGCCTTGTTTTTTCTCTTGACGTAATTTATTGTGAAAAATTATAACAGTACAGACTTAGTGCATATGATCAGTACCCTAAGAATTTCACTGGATATCACCCAGATGATCAATTTTACAGTGTTTTTTTTTTTTTTTCCATCTTGAAACTGGTTTATGAAAATAAAAAGAACCTCACAACTATCTATATCAATGTAAGCAACATGTGTTAAGTGCATTCGAGGTGACTTACCTTGCCAAGTTCCCTATTGATTTTCCTGTAGACCATTATATTGTGAACTGTTTTCTCCTTTCTGATTTTCTTTTTCACAGACATGTTGTCTTTCATAGAAATAAAAGGTTTGTACCTATGTGAAAAGTTCAGGTTTCTGTTTTTGTCAGATTCCTGTTTTGTATAGAAGTTTTCTCAAGATAAGTCCTTGGAAAAAAAATCCTTTTTCATTCCAACAAAAGAACAAGCTTGTGAGTTTTTAGCCTAAGAAATTTCTAAGAACTTAATGAATTGAAACTAAGGTTAGAACACCTTGACAGATGCCACTCCTTTAAGTGGAGAAATTGATCAAAAGTTCTACAAGGAACAAAAGTTACACAAAACTCCTAGCTATTTAAGTTTTTAAGGAAGCTATTGATGTTTTTCCTCCTTAGTGGCATATTTTAAGTTTTCTGTTCAGCAAGGACTGTATTATTTTCCATGCATGTCAAGCTATTCTGTGAAAGGATTACTTGATGAATATCTTTACACATTTATACTAAAGTCCTTGTGTCCTAACTCGGTCATGACCAAGCTTGTGACCCCCAGATATTTTGGACAGATAATCGAGGGTTATTGAGATATAATTAAGGCCAGTTTAGTGCATTCAGCATTTTACACATTTTTGTCATCTTGGAGCAAAACATCATGGCTGGATAACTCAAAAGTTCCAGTTGTTTTGCAAAATTCAGAAAATAAAGATAAGATTTAACTCATTTAGATAATATTGCAGGTACATTTGTAAGGACTTTACAAAAAAAAAAAAAAAAAAAAAAAAACCACAAAAAAACTGCAGTTTTCTTAAATAGTAAGAAACTTTAAGCCCCTAGAAACAGCCATTAGAAATGTTTAGGAAAATGGATTTTTTTTTTTTTACTGTACATTGTATTTCAACATCTCCAAAAAAATAACAAGAACAATAAATGGCTTCTCAAGATTAGAAACCAGCTGCCTAGTATTACTAACATTACATTCAGTAGAACAGATATGAAAACTTCTTGAATTCAAGGATTTTTCTTTGTTCATGTTTCGGAAAACAGGTTACAGTTTTCATTAGAACTTTAATGAAGTGTTCTGTTAGAATGATGTAAGTGCTAGAATGATGTCATCTGGTACAAGAAAATACTAGTCTTGCTCTCTGTCAGAGCAGTATGTTGATTTTTAGCTCATCTGAACACATTCAGCTCAGGATGAATTCAGCTCAGGATGAGCTTGTATGATTGCCATGTGTCCTTCGTGCAACAGTGCATCATGTATTGTGTGTCATCAACTTTTTGCTTTGAACAGCATCTCCTTATCCACTTGGCTAAAGCAGTTATACTTAGATGAGTGCTTTTGGACCATCATAACTCTCTTGTTGTAAACACTGACCTACTTTGTAATTGCAAAAGTTAAAGATTGTTTAAGTGAGTTTTATAATCACTGTTGAAACTCTGTGTAAGTTTAAAATGACATGATCATTGCATGAGTATTGAACAAGTACTGTCTGATACATGTACATGGTGTGTGGTCCTAGTTGGTAAACTCAAAAAGGTGAAGTTCATTTTCTGGTGGTCTGGGACCCTTATCATGGAACTGTGTTCACATTCCACTGACTGGTTTATCCAATGTCTGTGTGAGATAAGTGTTTCTAGCAAGCTTAAGGTAGGTGGCCTGCCCTAGTTATTGTAATGTTGTTAAATGTCTAGACATAAACTAGATTTTATTGTATGAAAGTGTCTCAGACTCATCAGTCACTACTCACTTAATTTAATTAGGGCCAAAAATAAAGATTCTGTCTGGTTATTACTGTAGAATAAAAATGCTAGGTCTTGGAAGACTTACTTCGGTCCTTCAGGGATAGGAGATCTTAATATCCTGCCAAGTGCAACCTTCTGCCTTTTTATATTGTTGATCATATCAAGTGTAATGACTTAAAAATCTTTAAGTCTGCCTTGTACTTAAGTAGCAAACACCTTTTAAGTCTGTCTTATGCTGCAACAGCTAATGTCATGTCTGATTAAAATGAAAATGTTTTTGGCACAGAAAGGTACTTAAATTTCCAAGGTCATCTGAGATTTCATGATGGATTTACTGTTTGAAATTTATTGGCAAAGAGGAACATTCCTTTCTGTCAAAGTTTTGAATGATATAAGAAGTTTTTCTAAACTTGTGTATTAATGCTATTCAGTTGGTCTGATTTGAAAGTTTTGTAAGAATTTGAACTGAAAATGAAGTGGATGATATGATATCAGTATATTTGCCTGTGTTCTGATCAATTGGTTGCATTTTATAAACTATTTAAGGTAGGCAAGTTCACTCAGAACTTCAAATAAATGTTTTAGATTTCCATGTACATATGTAAATCTGACACAAATTTGGGACTCGTGCTTACCCCCTATCTCCAGCAAGTAACATTTTTCTAAGCATAAGCATTGCAGAAAGCTTGAAGAGTTGCTTGTTATGTGTTGCAAGTTAGTAATGTTCAATTGTTTGTACACTTCAGGTAGTTCAGAATCCCCGACTTTCAAAGATGAAATGCCCTCCTCTGTTGTGACAAACAAACCAACCAAAGAGGAGGAAGATATGTGCATTCATCCACGGAAACGAAAAGTTAAACAGAAGGCCGACTCAGTCGAGACAGCCTCTCAGGGGGATGGTGAAAGCCCGGTACCAATGAACACAACTGTAGTGACAGAAAAAGTGCCAAATCCTTTTGAAATTTATCTTTGTCTTAGGAAAAAGGTATGGAACTGCTGATAGGAAAACGACTTTTTCAGACTATAAATAAACCTTTAAGAATGTTTCAAACAGTAATTCAGTGCTAGTGTTTCAGACTTACACCCCTTGTTAGAGTTTCTGCCTCTAGTAAACTATAAATACAAGAATGTTATTGATCGTCTTTAACGGTTTAAAAGCCAGTAAAAATTTCAACCATCTGGGGTCCAAATCAAGACTGCCGGAAGTAAACCTGCTTTGTTGATGATAACTAGTTCTTTAGTTCTTTTTGAAAGATGTATTATGAATTGTTAGGAAGAAAAGTTAGTCATTTTTAAAGAGAGTCAAAAAGATGCAGTGTTCGTTTCATCTTAAATACTAATACAAAATACAGTAGAAAGAAATTAGAACACTAGATCAAACAGGAAAAAAATACAAACACAAGAAAAGTTACAATGACTATAATATTTCACTTATAAGTATTTATATATGGGTAGACCAGTTCTGCATAGTAGACAATTACATATAGTTTGTAAAATATCAAAGTATGAAACTATCTGGATCAAGTTTAGCATACAGAAGAGATTGTTTTGTGTTTTTTTCTTTCTTTAAGGAACATTGTCTCTTTACTTTAAAATCATGATTAGGCAGTCTCAATAACAGGAAAATATCTTTCCTTTTTGGGAAATGTGATTGTATATACTGGGGTCGATCAATACCTGCATCAGAGAGAGTGACATGTCAAACAGTTACCAGGATTTATTGATTTCAGTTGCATTACCATTTCTTACATTGCTTTGATAAGAAAAGATACAACGGGAAAAAAAATGGCCATGCCTGTCAGGACCAGGACTCCTCTATTTTGTCCTAAAAAGAAAATTGATGTCCGTCTGGGCAATTTACGAAGTTGGTATTGGTCATATTGAATTGATTCACTGACTTGGTCAGTTTACTTTGACTTATACAGCAGTGCTATTATATAAGGAAATTCAAGCATTTAGGAAATAAGGAGCCCATAAAAGAATGGCCAAACTTAACCAAGTAACCTGTTTATATTCTGTGTTACAGTAACTGGAGAACTCCCTTTAACAAACTGTAATGAAAGTAATGTAAAACCGGATGTCAGAAACACGTAACAGAGGAAAACAAAACTCAGAATGTATTCATTCATACTGTATTATGCTGTTGTGTAGTCTAGATAAACCACTGTCATCATAGTTGTTGTTAATAGAGTCGTTTTTAACCATTAACACTGTTATTGATTAGTAAATTTACATAATTGTATATAATGATGAAGAATGATGATGAAGGGTGATGATGATGATTTCTTTTTCAAGTCTCAGTCGTTTTTGTATCTAAAAAATAAATCATTCTGTGGAAATGGATACAGTTATGCCACTTTTGGAAAACCAGGTTCCATTGCAGTATGTTATGTGATACCTCAATGCTTGTACAAGTAGTCAGCAAATCTAAACTAGTCTTTCAAGACCTAAATGTTATGAATAAGGTACACTTGAAATTCCTGAAAGATATAACTGTTGTTATTTACTCTGGTTTCAGATCGCTAGTCGTCGTCATGGTTACTTGGACATGTTGAGTATTTGTCCAAAGACACCTCAGGGATTCAAGGACTACCTGTTAAGGACATGTAACTACGTTCTTCAGGGCAACAGTAGCAGTACGCTGTCTGTACCAACAGTAAGTGTGAGTCCTTGTTGCACTGAGGCTTCAAGGTTTGTTGGAGAGCAGTAAATATACTTGGCAGACTTGACTAAATTTGAAATTATGGCATGGTTTTGAAATCATTATAACAGATTTCTTCTGTTCAAACTTTTACCCCCAGACTGTCAAGAGTTTGGTTCCTTTTCCAAATCTTATGTATACATGTAAAATTTAGTTTAAACATTAATTAGCCTATGAACAATGATAAGATATTGTGCATGATTATAGACTTGATTTTTTTTATTTCAACCTGCCAACATTTATGGCCGTTTGTCAGTTTTTCTTGTTTAAGCATATCATACAAAACTTGTGATCACAACTCATACAATATTCACCAAAAAGGTCATCTGACCAGCTGTTATTGTCTTATACAAAGAGCTTTATAAAACAGTTTGATCTCCTTGTAATAAATTTTCAGATTGCTCCACAGATTATCTTTCCCAGAATTGAAAATGACATTTTTTTCCTCGTTTCCAATATCTAGACTGAATAAGACATTTTGCTTTCGTACTATGTCATATAATGAATACTTTATACTTGTTAAACTTGAATGTAGCCTTTTGAAATGCAGTGGTATTGAATGAATAATGAACCTCATGCTGATGATATTCCCACTTTTGCATCACTTTTCCCCATATCTAGCCCCCACTGTCATCCACTTTTTGAAAAGCAGAGGTTACTAGCCTAAAGATATAATACATTGATTCTAAACACATGCAAGTTCGCATTTGATAGTTGACAGCTGTGTGTAATAAACAGGGTTTTAGTGACTGTCAGGTTATGGGATATTCATAATACAAGTTACTGAAGTTAGGCTTGAATTAATGTGCACAAAAGTCATTAGCATATTTTCTGGTTGTGCCTCACATTTGATTAAAGTACTGATTTTCCACATGAGGCCCCATTTGTACACCAGCTCCAAGCACATTCAAGAGTCACTGGTTTTAAGTCTTTTTTTTAAGAAACTCCTCAGTAGTATTGAGGGTTCACATTGTGTTCAGCACAACATGAACTAGTCTATTATATGCCCTGAAAAAAGCCTAGGTCACAAAATCTGTTCTCCTTACCTCGTTACAGTGTAGAAACAAAATTATTTGAAGTATGTGCATAATTGCAAACATTTATTTCTGTGTGTGAAGTAAGGTATCAAACAACTGTCAGAAATGTATATTTAAAGAAATTCTACAGTCAGAAGTGAAACTTTTTTGAAAAACCTGGGCTTGTTATGTCAGACTCAGGGTCTGATACATTGATCAAGCAAAAATTACTTCCGATAATCATGGTCCTCAGCTGGCTTTAGTCACAGGTGTGTAAAATGTATTTGCACCAAGATGATCCTTGCAAAAACTCAGTGTAACTCGTTTTCTTTTCTTTTTTTCTTTTTTTACATGCACGCCACTGTCCTAGTGTTTCATTGTGTAAATACAAATGCACTTTACGTTAACATGATGAACCAGTGAAGTATTAAATATTCAGACCATAGTTCTGTAAAAATACATTAAACCAGCTAAGAAAATATAACAGTCTTGTTTACAACCAGACATTGAAACTTTTATGTGCACCTTTTCGCTTGGCCAGACACTATCAGCCTATTGTTGATGTGAAACACAATCTTGACCTGACCTTGAACTTAGTATCATTTCAAGAGTGCAACAGCTTTTAATGCCTTTTAATACCTGTAAAAATACCATGCTTTGTTAATGTTTTCTTCCTTTCTGTTGCATGTAAATTGTGTGTAAGTTTAAGAAAAAGAGTTTAAGAACTTCAAATATTTCTAACAGATTCATCTAGCTTTTAACCCTCATGTTTAACTTGCATTCTGACAGCGCATGTTTTAGATGTTTAAACAAAAGAATACATGTAATAACATCGTATTTAGTTTATACATAACACTATTTTCTTATCTAGGAAAGGATATGTTGAAAATTTGAAGCTTGCTCAATGTAAACTTCGGTTTACCCCAACTCTAAGTTTTGCCCCACCCCCAAGTCACAGTTTGAATGTGGTATGCTTAGGATTTCAATGTCAGTTTAAAGATCATGATGTGGGATTCGAACCAATGCTTTTGATTATAAAAATGATAGGTAATTAATTAATCTACTGGGCCATGGAACCTTTTGCTATTACTGCTTTTAAAATCGTTACCCCATGACTAACTGGGTCACATATATGAAAAAATTTAAAAACAAAAAACATAAATAAATCAGACATTTAAGTACAGTTGTTACATATTCATTCATAGTTGAATGGAAAAAAAAAAGTAGTAAAATAAATGAAGAATACATCCTAACAAGAAATAAACGGCATTTTAATCACCAAAAACTAACAGATTTGTATGTTTTATGACAAGAATGTGGTTTGGTTTTTGAGGCTTTCATCTCATGCCTCATTAATATCCGATTTAAAATCATATGTACTTTTAAGACATAAAAATTTCAGGTGTGTCTTTCAGTCAGGATAATCCACCAGTATACATGTGCTTACAAAGTATTTTTAACCAATGTTTGATCAGATAGCACTCGACACCGTTTTTATTGGTTGTTTCCTGAATGAATGACTAACTTGTTTTTGTATTTATGACCTTGCCTTGTTGGCAAATGATGAAATATTTATGACAAGGCTGCAAGAGTTGCCTCCCCTGCACAAAAAAGCCTATAGGAGCTTGTCTTACGGCCACAAATTTCTCCTAAGAAAGGGTCTTAGTAGATGGTTTTATTACAGCATGCTGGTTAGGTTATACTTGAGTTAACCTTTATGCTTTATATCAGTTGTTCCTCTGAAGATATATAGAGACTTTTTTTTCCTAAACTTCCACCATGTTCAGCCATAGCTCATGACTTAATCCGCTCACAAGAAATCATGTACGTTACCAATATTCTACTGTATCCTCATACATTAAGTTGACTCAGTATTTTAATACCCCATGTAAGTATATATACTGTACTGATATACTTTGCAACTGGTTTATTTCAGTTGTCACCTCCTAATTCAGTGAAAGACAAAATGAGAGACCAGTTTGTGAAACAAGAAGAGGCTCGGTACAAACTACGATTGCAGCATCTTATTGAAAGGGTAGGCCACATACTGCTGTATTGAATTAGTTCTTTGTCATCAGATAATGATTTATGAGTCAACTGCATTGAAATCATTTGTATTTTAACATATTGATAGCATATTGTACAGTTTGTATTGATGTGAAAGGTGAGTCATTATACATGCCATGGTTGTCATATTGGAATCTGTATTTTAATTGAATATGTCACCTGATTTTGATTTGTATTTTTCCAGATAACTAGCATTACTTGCAAACTGATAATTTGATATATTGAGACAGCTATGAAATAGCCTTAAACACAACGCTTACAATCATGTTTATGTATATGAATGAAAACGTCACTGTTTGCCACTGATTTATGGGTGTATTCATCAAAAGATATTACACATTAACTTTCTGTCTAATGGTTGAGAACAGCATATTATTTGAACTTGTAAAATCACACTCACTATTCAAGCAAGGATGAGTAATTGCAACAGCATCTTCTGGGAAATCTCTACAACTAAAAAAGTTAAAAGCAGAAATGAATGTGTTATTTTGACTATCATCTTATTTTCAGGAGAAGCTGATTCTGTCAATTGAGCAAGAAATTTTACGGGAACATGGTCGAGCTGCACGTGCCTTGGCTAACCAAGGTACCCCATTGAGTGTCTGCACTATCCTTCGTGATGAAGAGATCTATAACTTTACTGAGGACCAGGTTCGTCTAGTATGTATTGTGAGCTTATTTCTTCTCTTTTGTTGCAGTTATTTTTCTTCCTTATTATTGGTAGATGTGTGTGTGTGCGCACGTGTGTGGTAGGTACACTGTACTTGTGAATTTCGTTTCGTAGCAAGCCACTCCTTTCTGTGTTTTCCTTTGTTCCTTTTTGTAGTTTCAAGCATATAAGCCAATCTGATTTGTAGATTTTACATGAAATGTTTTTGTTTTCCCCTATCTTTGGGATAACCCCACCAGTGCCCAGGTACTAAATGTTGCTACTTTTTCAACAAGTTTGGCAGAAATTTGTCAGGTATGACAATGACAAAAGTGTATTTGGTTTAAGGCCTCTAGCCCATGCAAAGAAATAGTTTATACAATATACAATATTATAAACATTGGTATAGGAACTTGGCGAGTGGATTGTGAATATTATTATCAGAACTGATGTTAATATATTACTACCTACTTAAATCACCGAAAAACTATTTCAGCAGAAAAAAAAAAATTGTAATTTTATAATATCTGCATAAAAAAGTATTAGTGAAATACAGAATTAATGTTAAATATTGATATATGAAAGTATTTGTTATGTTGTAGTGTGTGCAAGATAATTATTTTTTGTCTTGGTGGCTGTTGGATTTTTAGATTTCAGTTAGCTTTACTATGCTGGGTTTGATGTTGTAATGTGCTGTTTTGCATAATTGTGGGCACAACTTTTTACCTTATATCATTGAACTAGGCCTACTTGACAAGGTTCATTTTGATTTTTTAGCTCATCTAGATTTTGTGATGGGCCTATTGTCCAATGTGTGTAGTCAACAATTTACTTTGTTAAATCTCAAGAGACCGCATTTTCGATCAAGTCTTAATGAAACTTGAATGTTTGCCTTGAATTTACAAGGTCATATGGCGAGATCAAAGGGAAAGCTTGTTAACACTCTGTAGGCCACATTTTGAAGTCAGTCATCATTATTTTCAATAACAAGGTTTGTGTTAATGATTTCTGGGTCAGATTTGAATATGAGACACCTGCAGTCACTAGGTTACTTGCTTGACTCAAAGAAAAACCTTACTCTCTAGGTCAAGTTTGAATATGGAACATAGGTCAGATTCTAGGTCAGATTCGAATATGAAACACCTACAATCAAAAACTAGGTAACTGACTTATATCTTATATATAAGTAAAATCTTGTAATTTCTCTATAAGCCACATTTTATCATCTCGGGTCAAAAACTAGGTCACTGGAATAGCACTCCGGTAAGCGACTTAGGGCCATCATGGCCCTCTTGTCTGTTTTCAGTTTTGTGTGTTGTCTGTACAGAAATGAAAAAAAAAATCATTTTTACATCAAAAAGAAGTCTTAAAAAGAGTGTTTAAACAATTGGCAGACACCTTTTTGTCAGTGAGAAATATAAGACATTTGAAGGGATTTTTAAATCTGTAACTTATAATTAACATCTGCTTACATCAGATTAACCATGTTTTTTATATGGCAGATTATGTGGACTTCTTTGAAATGATACTTAAGTGTTTATCTTACTTTTTCATCTTAATTATCAGGACAATGTAAGACTGCTATCCTTTCCACCTTTTGGTGTTCTTTAGAGTTTAAACTTTTCTATCTTGCTTCTAACTTAAATGTGAAATATAACATAACTGTTGAGATGAAATGCAATGTGTGGTTTTAAATCAGAAATTTTAAGAGGATGAAAATAACCAAAATCAGAAATGTTGTCAGGATGCATTTTAATATGATATTCAATATGTCTAATCCATGTTTGTTTGCTGTTCTGTTTAAACAGGAAGAAAAAGATAAAAAGAACAGAACTAGATACAATGGGCGACAGTTTCTGTCCTGGATTCAAGACGTCGATGATAAATATGAAAAGATCAAGGTAAGTGTGTTATACTGTTGAACGAGTGAGAAACTGTGCCTTGTTGAACCTTCTCCAAGCTGTTAACTGTGTAAAATAAGCCCCCGCTGCTTGAAACAGTCTGCAAGGTGTTGCCAATATTTAATGTAATTGCTACTCAAAATTATACTTTGTGTTACTATAACCACAACCTATTGGTAGGGAGGGGTAACTGTACTGGATTCACTGCATTTTGTCCATCAGTCTGTTGGTCAGGTTGGGGTTTGGGTTGGGGGGGTCAGTATCTCTGCCTTGATACTTGTCCAGGCTCTAACTTCACTATGGATTTCAGGGTTTCTAAATAACTTGGCACAAGTATTAACATTGATGAGACTGTGTTGTGTGCTCAAGAATTACACTTTTATTCAAAAAGGTCAAGTTCATAATTAATGGTCACAGGTCTAAATTGATACCTGCTTTGTTTGTCCAGGCTCTTACTTCTTCATGGATCAAAGGATACTCCAGTAATTTAACACAAATATTCACCTTGATGAGACAGTGTGTTGTGCACAAGAACTGTACTGCTGTTCAAAAGGTCAAGTTCATAATTAATGGTCAAAGGTCTAAATTGAGCCCTGCTTTGTCCAGCTCTTACTTTTTCATGGATCAAAGGATACTCCAGTAATTTAACACAAATATTCACCTTGATGAGACAGTGTGTCACAAGCAGGAACCAGAATGCTACTTAAAAGGTCAAGGTCATATTTACCATTAAAGGTAGAAATTGAGTTCTGCTTTCTTTGTTCTGGCTCAAACTTCACCATGGATTGTGAGATGCTCAAATAACTTAGGACGTATGTTAACCAAAGAGAGACAATTTGTATAGCTTACATCAACCAGGCTCCTTCCTATCTGACAGCTCACGGTAACAACATAAGGTTGTCCATATTTTTGTGTCTATGCTCTAAGTTTGTCATGCATGAAGGGATTTTGAAATAAGTTGGCAAAAATGTCAACAAACCTCATCACAGCCAGTAAATCATAAGATGTCATATATCAGTTTTTACAATTCGGTGTTTTATTACTGAACTCCCAACAAACAGTAAATTGCGGATTTACAATATCAACATATTACATATATTTCTTAACAGCAGTATAAGGAGAGATTTCACAGGGTTGAAAATCTTCAGAGTACTTCAGTCTGTTTTACTGACAATTTTGTAATCCATCATTTAGTTCTAACCTGAAATTTTCCACTTTTGTTGCTGAAGAGATGTTTTTGAGGGGTCTTAATCACATGCAGTGATAGCTCTAGTTTTGAATGAACACCTAAGTTAAGTAAGATGTGAAAAACTTAATGGTTTGCTGTTTTGCATCTAGGCAAAAAAAATGAAAAACTGAAGGGCTTGGTCCAAGTAATTTGCAGTTTTGCATGTTTTGGCTATGCTCTGTGTCGAATTATATGACATAAAAAAATGTTCAGTTGTGTGGGATTGTTAATCGAGGTTGAAATGCAGTCTTAGCATTTGAATCAGAATGTGGTTAATATTACAAAGGGGTTGATAATAAAATAGACATGTTAGTGCTATGTAGACCTGATGTTGGGACATGTTTTTTGATGGTGGTTATTCTGACCGTGTCTTAAGCAGAACATGTGCATAAAAAAGAGTAGATGTTTTGTCTAATCTTTTTTATGCCCCCAATTTCAAAGAATGATTACAGGATATTTAGTGTTGCTGAATTTGTGTCTTACGAAACAATAAGTTTCTTTTGAAATTTTATCAGAGTTATGGGCCTTTTTCGACTCAACATTTTCTGTGCATTTAAAGGAAAACACACCAAATCATTCATATTTTGCATACAATGTATAAGCTGTGTGCTATGAAAGTTTTTTTCAGAGTTGTTGCCCTTCTTTGGCTCCACAATATGCATATGTGTCTTACTAACACACAGTACTGTTTGGAAAGTCGGCACTACACTTCCAATTTTGTAATAATTATGATTTGTAATGTTATTCAACTTAATTTCTGATAAAAACCAAATTCTTCACATTTAAAGGACTATACTTTTTTGCATTAATCTGTTCAGTACATACCTACATCAGTTATACTGCTTTTGACATTCCACCTTCCACTTTTTAAATTTTAATCATCTGCTTATGATACTGTTAGAGGTATTTGTTGGTGTACTGATGATACAAGTTGCCTGGCAGTGGAAATAACATGGAACAATAATTTGAAAAACAGCCTACTTACATGTATAGTTCTATTGAAAGGCATTTAACTGCATTGAAAATACCCGGGCTTTTAGTATAAATACCATAGGTGTTAAATAAAGCTTAAAACAAGTACTGGTTTTAAATATTTTCAGGAGCTCCTTATTCTGAGGCAAAAGCAAGAAGCAGATTCTCTGTATGCTTACCAGCGTCTAGAATGGGAATGGAAACTGAAAGAACTCTCTCTCTGTGATAGAAACGCTACTCCGGAAATAGACGAGTTGCATGTCCCATTAGTGACAGTACAGGATAATTTTGACCTTTTGCCCACTTAGCACATGCTTATATTCAAGTTGATGGTTCTGTTAGTGGCCCACTGTGCCAAGATGAACAAAATGAATGTTCGGCATCTTGAAGTTATTAAGATATTCAGGGATAAAGAAAGTTGGAAAAATTGATGTTGGGAGTTGAATTGAGAAATGTTCTGAGTTGTGCACAGCACTTGGTACCATTTGACCATGGGCTGGCCCAACTTGGTCACAGTTTGGAAGTGAGGATATACAGAATAAGGAAATTGATAGTTTGTAAGATGAGAGTTCTAACTGATGTTCTGCCTCAGCTGAACTGCCTGAACTGAACAAATAAAACTACCAAACCCTCTGGTTCATTGTGATCATGTAAAAACAGCATCCAGTCACACTGACCCATTTTAATCATGTTTGAAAAAGCATCCAATGACAGTGCTTCATTTTGATCATGTGAGATTGCCAACTTATCACTGCATCAGGTGGTAAGTTTCAATCATGTGTTAAATTATTCAAGGGATCACTCAGCCAATACTTAGTTGCGATGTTGGACAGTATCACTGTAACAGTTGGATATCAAGTTATAAATGTGCTTTTGAGACGGGTTAACTTTGTTACCTTTAATGATTTCATATTCTGAGTGAATTGGGCGTGTGATTTTTTTTTCTTTTTTTTTTTTTTTTTATAGCAGATATTTTTATTTTATTTGTTTCCCTGCATCTGTTAAAGAATTTCTTTCATACCCAGTTTTTTTCAATTTTAGTTTCTACTCACTCAAAGAAAGTTTCTAGGATAAATATATTACTTTTTTTGTCATCGTCTTCGATAGTTATTAGTTCCATAATGACACTATTACTTTTTAATACTTAATACTCCATGCTGAGATGATTTGCTAGAATGTTCGGAAAAGAAAGTAATTGGCAATAATGTCAGTGTGTAGATGTATAGGTATATTGAAAACTTATTTTCATGTTCGAACAAAAAGTTCTTAATATCATTACTCTTTTAAAGTTTCTTTTATTAAAACATACAGCTTTCCAGTTAGACCAATCAGTTGTTCCATTGATATATTTTCCAGTTACTGCTTTGGAAGTAAGATTTCATAGACATCTTTAGATTTCAGAAATAGTTCCTGTAACATTTTTGCACATGACCATGAATATATATATAATACACTGTTTTAAACTTGGTAAACTAAATGCCTTGTCCAAACTTATCTCCGTTTTGCACAGTTACAAATAATCTAAAGGCTGACCAGTAGTTTCAAGGCTATACAACATATTACATATAAAGGGAGACAATCCTTACAGAGAAAAGTTTTAGAGAAAGGAAAAATAATTTACTCTGTATCCACTGTCAGTAGGGCAAAAGGAAATGGGTGGTAACAGCAATATTTTGAAGAAAACAGATTATATTGATCTTAAAGCATAAGTGTGAGGTAACACTGTGAACACTGTCTGCACCACTAAGTTGACTAGTTCTGTTGTGTGGACAAAGATTTTGTTTGTAAATTGGCCAAGACAGAACTTCACTAGAGAAACAGTGACAGACATTTTGGTGTTGAAGATTCTTTCCAAATAGAAATCAAAACTAATAATGGATTGTGTTTTCATGTTTGTCAAATTTCAGCAAGAAATTTTCTTCTTCTTTTCTTTTTTTTTTTTTTTTTTTTTTAAATGTGGAGCACCACCTTGAAATAAACACAAATGTGCATAACTTATTTTTTGTCTTTTAAACCTAGTACTAGTAAATACTTATTATTTTTTGTTAGATTATTCTTGAGAAGTCTATTTATGTCTTGTTTTGTTGGTTAGTAGCTTACATTGTTTTTGTTGTTGTTTTTTGTTGTTTTAGATATATTAGTTTGATTTGTATCAAGAGTGAAAGGTCATTTTACACTGTTTAAAGAGCAGAAATTGATACTTGAAGGCAAATATTTAAAAAATATCCTTTCTTTTAAAAAATATTTCGGGAGTAAAAAGGAGTTTTCTTCTAGAAAAGGTTTTTTTCTCGAAGGATTGAGGCCTTGACTGTTTTACAAAGTGTCGCATTAAGAATGTTTCACACTTACATTGTGCAGTGTATGCTTGCTTCTGAATGATGATTCTACACATGTGTATGTTCACATTTCTTTATAAAACCCTAAGTTTTAATATTTGGTGATAAACATGAACGTGTTCAAATAAATGTAAATAACCAAAGGTTTTGTTTTGTTTTTTCACCTCTGTACTGTTGATGATAAAGTGTTTGCCCAGCCATATGTTAGTCCTGTGTTTGTCGTCTGCCATCTTTAGCCATAGGTGGATGGATATTGTTTTCATTTGTCCATCTCTCCGTATGTCTTTCCATCTGTCTGGTCTCATAACTAAGTAACCATTAGAGGGAATTAAATGAAACTCAACACTAAATCATACCACTCTACAAAATTGCCAGTTTGTTTCGAGCAAATCGGATACACCCGAATTATGTCCCTTTGATTTTCCATACAATATATAAGGTATATTATACAGGGAAAACATTATCATATCGCTCAATATAAATATGTGGATACTCTATACAAATATGTATCACCGGTACAGGATGGTGCTCGTTCAAAGTTTAGGCCAGAGCTGTAGCCCTTAGATTAATTTTCTGTACAATAGTAAAGGAAAACTACCATGTCAGTTAGTGCAGATAATATGTATCATTAGTATGGGCTGTTGCTGGCACAAAGTTTGTTCATCAAAATAGTAAAACCAGAATTATGGTCCTTCGATTAATAATCAATACAATATATCTTAATTCTTAATCATATCACTCAATTCAACTATGTACCATCAGTATAGGATGTTTCAGATAGGAAGTTTGTTTTGATCAGTTGAGTAACACCAGAGTTATGGCCCTTTGATTAATTTTTTATACAAAGACTTGTATAGGAGAAAATTAAATATATCATTTTCCTTTTCATAAATCATTAGAACTTCCCAGGAATGTTCCTTGCATGAACTTCTTCCAAATCTATCCAAGCAATTCCATTTTGTCCAGAACTCAAGGTGGTTGCTACGGTTATTAAACTGAAAAAATGATGAAATCTTTAAAAAAAAACTGAAAACTGTAAAGCCTACTGCAATGATATTTTGTATGTGGCTTTCATCTTGTGATCATGTACAGAGCATATTGAAATTATGCCCTTGGGGCCAGAAAAGGTCACACATAAAGGGTCAAAAGATTTACATAGTTCAATAGGAAAATACTTCGTCTCCAAAACCACAAGGCCTAGAACTTAAGTATTTTGCATGTGACTTGGTCTGTGACCCACAAGGCCTACATACTGCTTAGATTGTAAGCATCCGGCATAGTTTATTGGTCATCTGCTACAAGTAATTAACATTTTACAGATATATTTATAAATTCAACGAATTTGCTTGTGATCACTCTAGTGGCGACCTTTTTATGCCCCAGCTATGTACCTGTCCACACTAATTTCATCTCTTGTTTATTTTGTAATGTCAAACAGTTGGTCATCAAACTCCACAGAAATAAGAGGCATATAAGTATAGTTACGGACGTTAAATTTCCTTCCTGGATCCACCATGTAGCTGCAGATTTAAGGCCCTTGACTAACAAATCTTGTCTTGTACCAGGAGTTTCCTGTTTTAAGATTTTGACGTACAAAATTTACATGGCACATATCTCACAATTTTTACTACCCAGTCTCCAAACTCAACAGAAATGTTAGTAACTCTGGAGGTTTCCTGTTTCAGTGCAAAGTCTGACATAGTTTCAAGCTATTGATTAGTAATAAAAAAATGTCTTGCAGGTGTCTTTTTATAAGTTTTACATCCATAATATACCATTTCAAAAGAAATTTGAAGTTGTGAACCTTGGAATGTTGATGTGAATACATCTTGGAAATGGCAGTTTTGGCGTTTGCATTTATAAATTTATTGCCATCCTCTAAAAAATGCAACAGATAGAGTTTTATTGGAGACTTATTTTAATCACAAGAGCTTGAAATAGTAATTTTCAGTCATTCAAGAGTCGAAACTGTATACCTAGCTTCTTTTCTGTAGTGTTTTTATAAACAGAAAAAATCTAGGTATACAGTTTGACTTTTGAATGTTCAAGCTCTTGTGGTTTAATTTAGTTCACCAACTGAATTATGGTACAACTGAAAGTAATGAAGAACCATGTTTGGGATATTTTTCTTATGTCAAAGGTTACAAATGTACAATTCAGATCCATTTGTTCTGAAATAACATCCAAGCGTGACCGTTACCTTTCTTCAGCTTTCAATCTTCTCTGACCCTTGCTTTATCTGTGTACAGTTTCACTACTAATTAACTTCAATGCCAGGCATGAATGATGAGCATTTCTATTAAAAAAAAAAAAAAAAAAAAAATTGTGCTGGGATAATTTCTAACCACTTCTGATAATACAACTATAATAAATGACACTATCCTTTATATTTCACTGCAATCTTTTATTTCCTTAAGCTGAGTTTAGTATCGCTGCAGATAAACAATGCATGCAGAGAGTTTGAAAATCTCTCTCTCTCTCTCTCTCTCTCTCTCTCTCTCTATATATATATATATATATATATATATATATATATATATATATATATGGGTATTAATACTTGTTGGTTACACTAGGTCTATGCGAAGTTACTTGAATTAGCAGCTTGAACTTGCAGGGTTGAAACAGGTCAGGGAAAAGTCGGGGGAAATTGAAATGTTTTCAAGATCGGGGAATTTGAGAACTGTTGGGGAAATTTGAAAATATAAGCAAATGTCAAGGAATGTTGAAAAAAAATATGAGATTCAAGGCATTATTTTTAATGAATGCAACATCACTATCTAATTAATTGAAGGCAGTGTCCAAATGTGGCCCTTTAATTATACAGACTTAATATAGTGTAAGCTTTTCTAGCTTCTATAAATAGCATGGCTTTAGTATTCTTGGGTGATGGGTAGGGAAGCCTTTTACTAGTTGTTACCAGTATGTGGTTTCGGTAACTGCTAAGGCAAAAACAAGAGGGCCATGATGGCCCTGGATGGCTCTCATGAGTACTTTGCCTGAGGATCTAGCATTAAGCAAACATCAGATGCAACATTACATTTTCTAACTGAAGATATTTAAAGATTTCATAATTTATACACAAAAAAAATCCATGGGGCAGAGGCAATTTCGTGATAACAGCGTGTGAGGAGATGTCATTTGAAGCCATATATTGAAGAAAACCTATTTTCAGTGGCCATTTTGTTCAATGGAGCAGAACCGCTTAAGCAATTATAAAGCAGGGGTATGTATAAGGAATGGTTTGAGCAATTTTAGAAAAGGGCATTATAAGGAACAATTCTGTCAAATTTAGTTTAAAATGGCCAAGTGGTTTTGGAGGAGATGTCATTTGAAGCAAAATATTGACGAAAATCTATTTTTAGCTCTGGTGGCCATTTTGTTCAATGGAGCAGAACCGTTTCAGCAATTTTAATAGAGGGCTATGTAAGGAACATTTCTGTGAAATTCGGTGGAAAATCTCCCAACCGTTTAGGAGATGTTGTTTTTTTTATTTTTCTATTTTTAGCTTTTGTAGCACTTATGTGCAATGTAGCGGAACGGTTTGAGCAATTTTAGAAAAGGGCATTATAAGGAACATTTCTGTAAAGTTTGGTTTAAAATGGCCAAGTGGTTTAGAAGGAGATGTCATTTGAAGCCAAATATTGATGAAAATCTATTTTTAGCTCTGGCAGCCATTTTGATTAATGGAGCGGAACCGTTTTAGCAATTAAATAGAGGGCTATGTAAGGAACATTTCTGTAAAATTTGGTGGAAAATCACCCAACCGTTTAGGAGGAGATGCTGTTTGAATTTTAATCCTATTTTAAGCTTTTGCAGCCCTTATGTGCAATGGAGCGGAACGGTTTGAGCAATTTTAGAAAAGGGCAACATAAGGAACATTTCCGTCAAATTTGGTTTAAAATGGACAAGTGGTTTAGGAGGAGATGTCATTTGAAGCAAAATATTGATGAAAATCTATTTTTAGCTCTGGCAGCCATTTTCTTCAATGGAGCGGAACCGTTTTAGCAATTTTAATAGAGGCCTATGTATGGAACATTTCTATAAAATTTGGTGGAAAATCACCCAGCCGTTTAGGAGGAGATATTGTTTGATTTTTTTTTCTTTTTTTTAGCTTTTGCAGCCCTTATGTGCAATGGAGCGGAACGGTTTGAGCAATTTTAGAAAAGGGCAATATAAGGAACATTTCTGTAAAGTTTGTTTTAAAATAGCTTCGTGGTTTAGGAGGAGATGGCATTTAAAGTAAAACGTTGACGACGGACGCCGGACACCGGGTGATCACAATAGCTCACCTTGAGCATTTGCTCAGGTTATGACAGAAAGACCAAATATCGCAATGTAACGTGTCAGAGAAATTTAGAATTGTGTCGGGAAAATGTCAGGGAATTTTGTTTCCTCTAGTTTGTGGCAACCCTAACTTGGTATGACATATGTTCCCCCAACCCTCTTCCTCAAAAGAGCTGTTTCATACGAAGTAAATTTTTTTTATAAATCTTGATGTGATAATATTGAAAACTTACGAAAATTCAATTTTCAGCAGATTAAGAAGTATTCAAAGTATACACCCTTGACAAACAATGTTGTTGCAATAAGCAGTCTAATTTACTCATATTTGATATGTTCTGAAGTAACACAGCAATTTAATATAAATTTGACCAAAAGTGAACAAGGTGCTTTTAAAAATGCAAACATAAACCAACACATGCAGAAAATGGCACTTAAACTAAAGACCACATTGTATCATAGATAATACTGGTAAAACATAATAGTTACAACACATCAAAAACTTTCATTTCCTTTCCATTGTCATCACACAGAACTATCAATTTGTTCATTTGCGTGTTGAAGCACACCATGATATACTCGAGTGCTCTCTCACTGACCTCAATTGTGCCAGTCACAATCCCTTTCCGATTGATCTGTTGAATGACAGATCCCTCCTCAGAGTGTGCTGGTACATATATATTCCCGTCTGTATCGAGTGCTGGAGACATTACCAAAGACTTTGACAGCGAGGTCTTGAACATTGTAGAACTTTCCATTGACGTTGCTATCATCGTCGAATCATCAGCCACGTATAACAATTTGGAGCTACTGTCAAATAAAGTAAAACGGATCCGGTTTTCAAACGATGTTGAAAAGTTTCGGATATTGTGCAATGAAAATGTTTCGACATTTTTTCCTACTAAATCCACAAACACAACTGTGTCCAAGTTTGTCAGTACGACCAATGCTTGAATGTTCGAGTCGTAAGCCATTCCTTTTATAGTTGTCCATATCGAGAACTGGTGGTTTCGCATTAACTGTTTTTGTGCCGTGCCTAAATTCATCAAAGTTATTGTTCTGTTATTTGCAATAGCTATTGTCCTGTCATCCACTTTTGTGATATATGGTGGCTCATCATACTGTAGGCAGGTTTCAATCAATTCTGGCTTTCCCTCTCCAGTTGTTTTAATCAGAATGATGTCTGTCTTGTCCCTTACCACGACCAGAGCGTTGCCGAGCCACAGACATTCATGTACGCATGCACGTGTGGTCGAATATCTCTTCTTGCGCATACCTTTTTGCTGATATAACTGCAGAGGAAATTCCTTGCTTTTAACAGGAAGTGCTCGACACATTACTTCAGTAGAACAATCTGGTAAAACTGGATTTACAGTCGCCACATGGACGTCAATAAGTTTCTTAAGAGAAGTCTGCAGTGCCACCACAGAGGAGGTTTCATGGATAGCGAGGTCCTTATCATTGGCATTTCTACGGAAGACTTTTATCTTCTCCTTAAACCCTTCAACCTGATCCCGCAATTTTCTTTCTGTAAGATATATATGTACATCCTGACCAACTCGCTTTACGTTTGCCAATTTCTGGATCGTTTCATTTACATCTATGATATACTCTGCAATTTCAACTTTTTTACCGTCAATCTTCAGTGTGATTTCATCCCTTTTTCTCTTTGCTTCTGCTGTTGTTTCTTTTTCAAGAACTTTAAATGCTTCTTCTAGGTTCTTTTTCAATGTTGCCAAGGCTTCTGTACAAACCTTTTTTGTTGATTCTACTTTTACCTTTTCAGCTTCTTCGTACTGTAAAAGTGTCTCTGCATGTTTTGCCAGCTCAGCTAAAACATTTTCTGTTGTTTGTGAATCATCTTTCGTCGCTCTTTCTATCTCTTCAGTAAGGGATACAACGTATTCACATTTACGATGTTTTACTATAGCGCATTCGTTACAACACAACTGGTCGTGATCCTTGCACAAATATTTTATGTTTTTTGCTCGATGATCAGGACACTGGATGAGCTGCTTCAGTCTGCTCAATGCTTCGACATCTTTCACGTCGCTAATACTCTGTGTTTTATGGCTAGACGATGCTTTGTTGATTCTATGGCTTTTGTTACAATGGTCGCAGAGTCGTTCGCTACACTGAATGCAAAACACCGTGGCAGAAGAGTCTGTGTTATCACGCTGGCAACTGTCACATCTTTCTGATACGCTTTTATCTGCCTTAGGCTCTTCCATATTCTGTTATTAAGTCCTGTTCGTACGGATGTTATTCATTTTGTGACTAAGTGTCCCTTAGAACGCAAACTTTATCGTATGACGAGCGAAACTATACGATATATTGTTTTTCTTTATTTTATGTATAGACTCATGTCGATTGTTGAAAACATTAAATTATGCCAGATAAACGTTATAATATAAGCTAATTTTCATTTTAGATCAGTGCTGAAAGTTTTATGCAAGATTTTAAGTCCTTTTCCTATTTCAAGTTTATCAAGTCTGTTATGTTACCGTATCTGAGCCAAAGAAACGAGCCTATCTGAAATCAGTATTATGGTTTAGGTTGTTGCCTATCTATTAAGGAAATAAGAGAATGACCTTCAACCTTGCCGTTCTTTATTTACATTAAATAATGGCATTCATTGTATTTGCATGGATCATATCTTCAGTAATTTTTAACATCAGTCCTAATAATTCCTAAGTATCTCATGAGTTAATATTTAAGAATTAGATGAGCTGGAATCAGTATACTATAGCTAAATTCATGGATTTTACCTAAAAGATATATTTTTATCATAAAAACATAGGCGTAGTACATATTTTTGAAAGAATTTCATGTCATAGAAACAACCGGTCAGTCTTTGTTTTTATGGAATAAATGGCTATACCTTTTGTAGTAGCCTTTAAGGTAATGTCAGAAAATAGATTTTACGTCTATAGGTAATGAAAAAGCGGACTCTTGTAAGGGGGCAACAACAGCCTTAATTCAGCCTGTAATGCTAAACAAAAGAAGATTCATATACACCTTTATTTCAAAACTACAAGGAAGTGTTTACTTTAAACATTCATATATAGTTTTTCTTTGTTTGTTCAGCCTGAGCCGAATAAACATTTTTATCAAGAAATTGATATAAAGATAGGGCATAAGGCCATAATATTTAGGTATTATTTACAAAAGTTTTTTATCCTTTGTAGGTACGAAGGGTGTTCGGAATGTTTCGGGACAAGTGCCATAACATTCTTTTTTTTTTAATAGTTTTATACAATTTTCTTTACACAGGATAGATGAATATGTAGGTACAATTACTGAAAATTTAATGCGGAAATGTACGGTGGCACAGAGGTGACACGCACAACTTATTTTTAATTGCACTTCTCTTTTTTCATCTCGTTCCCACGGGATACTAACTTGAGAGAAAGACTAGTATCTCGTTCCCACGATTTACTAAGTCGTGGGAACGAGATTAAAAAAAGAGAAGTGCAAATCTAAAAAAAAGTATTGCATTTGAAAAAAAATCTACGTTGGCACAGTCTGTCACAGAATAGTAGAACAACTTCAGCAGAATAGCAGAACAGCAGAATAGCAGAATGGCAGAATAGCAGAACAACTCCAGCAGAATGGCAGAATAGTAGAACAACTCCAGCAGAATAGCAGAATTGCCGAATAGCAGAATAGCAGAACAACTTTTAAAAAGACAAAGACTAATTGAGTTTTATAGATATCAACCAAAGTTTGCCCTCCGTCTGACTGTCCGTCTTTCCGTCCGTCCGTCAGTCCGACTGTATGGAAATGTGAATCCCACAATAACATAAAATCCGTATAAGTTAAGTTGATGAAAAGTGATATATGAATACATGGCAACATGGAAATTATGCAAAGAAAAGTTCGTTTTTATCCGGGTATGAAATTTCAGGTAATCTGTATCCCGTGATAACCTAAGAACCGTATAAGTTGATGAAAACTGATATATGGTACACCTGTCAACATGGAAATTATGCAAGTTGCTTTGTTTTATCTGCGTATCATATTTCTGGTTTTCAATTTCAATTTTATGTTAGCACGGGATCCAGATTACCGGACAGTCGGATGGAAAAATTAAATTAAAAAAAATGTGCATGTCACCTCTGTGCCACCGTAGTAATGTCACTTGTCATAGTTACAGTGGCACAGAGGTGACATGCACAACTTTTTTTTAATTGCACTTCTCTTTTTTTTATCTCGTTCCCACTCGAGGGAACGACTTGGTATCTCGTTCCAACGAGTAACTAATGGCAGAATAACAGAACTATCCAAGCTGTGATGAACCGCTTATTTCTTGAAGTTTTTTTCTGAGAACTCTTACTGTTGCAATGGTGTTAATACTTGTTTAAGGACTATTTGCATATGCGTTATGTGGTTTAGTAGTTCTGTTTACTGTTTTGTGTACCTGGGAGCTAACCGGAATCTGCCGCTCATTTGACCGGCGATCGACAACCACATGACTAAAAGCCAAACAAGTCCGCGCGAAATAATGTACATTGTATATTTATCATCAATCAGCCAGCTTTCCAACACCTGAAGGAGTTATAATATATAAGAAATACGTAAAAGTTTTGATAAAATTGGAGGTCCATTTCACGTCATTTTCGTATGTGAGACTTTAAGGCATGGCTAGCGATTATCATCTTGAAAATAGACAGTAATGCCAGGCAGACAATCCATGGAAGAAAAAAGAAAACTGAAGCAGCAAAATGCTTGGCTTAACTTTGCTTTACTGTAGTCTTTCAAATGGTTCCATATTAAAACCGACGGGTCATTGCAGACCTAGTGTAACTCTGTTTCATATTTATGTGTAATTATAAGATTTTTTCACTGACCCTCGACATGTAAAAAGTTTTCAAAAGTATATATCTATGTGTTATTTCGTCACATGTGATGTTGTTTTAGTACAGAAAATAAAAGGCACTCGAGTCTCTTAAAAAGGTTTCAGCTATTTATGATACTTTAACATGCATTCATTTGTTGTTGTTTTTTCAAAAGTTTCATATCTCGATCAGAAAAGACTATGCTATTAAAACGAACGTGTAAGGCTGTCATAAAAATATTCTTTAAAATTTATTTCTCAGATAGTAAATAATTATGTTCTATGATGCGCAAAGATATGTGTAACATCTCATTTTTAAAATGTAATATATTTTCTAAATATGAAATACCTGTTTTAAGAATAAAATGTAGAGCTAAATAAGGAAGGAAGGACATGTTTGACGTGAGACTTCTGAGAATGTATTTTTTTTTTCTCGAAATTATCGCAAAATCGTTTTTGACAGTTATTGTTTTCAATTCTGTTTTATGACGTGGCGTGGTCTTATTCAGTCTTAAAGTTATACAATTTCAAATTTTTTCGTGAATATGACAGAAAAATTTTGTTTTACAGAACAATTACAATCAAAAGTCACGGTCATCACATATTGTCATTACCATTTAACTATGGTGGAAATGTGCACGGTTATGAAGTGTGTCTGTACTACTGCGATTGAAGCAACATCCTTTGTAGTCGCCATTTGACTAATGCATGCTGCAGCAGTTGTTGTTGTTGTTATGTTATTTTGCTTGCTTGTTTGAAGAAGTATTATTCCTCTAAACCAATGTCATAGTCCACATTTTTCTCCTTTACCATCTGCACAAATTTCACGAATATTTCTGGATTTGTTGCAGTTTTCTTAACAGACGGAACATTTGACATGGCATTCATCCAGGCTGTGAGGCAAGGGTACCTGCTTTCGTCTAAGGCAAGCTCTTTCGAGATGTTGCGAAATAGACCAATCCGCTCTGCATGTGGCCAAAGTAACACATCTATCATGGCCATGTTTTGACCTGAAATACGTAGAATATAATTTTGAAAACCACCATGTTATAACGTATATGTATAATTCTATAATAATCAGTTTTTGCCCTGAAAAATTGATTACATTTTTTTTGTGAAAAGTGTATGCTACTGCGCTCTTGTTATTCTTATATATTGTAAATTGGTTTTGTCCTCAAAATATATACTTTGTGTGTGAGAAATGTACATGCCATTTCATAATTATAATTATGTATGATTCAAATCATGCCCTAAAATTGGCACATGTACTTTATACACTTTTGTATGTGGTCCATCAGCAACATCTCTTATTTGTAAGAAGATTAACAGATGTGACTGACCGCTGATATGTGATAAGCAATTTTATGTCATTTAACTGTTATACCTCCGAAAAATGTGGTGTTTCTTCTCTTAAGCTCGCTCTCTGCCATATCCAGAGCGTTGAAGAGTTCTGTGATAGCTTCTTTATCTTCACAGGCACAAAAGAATAACTTGTAGAAAGGCTTGACTATCTGAAACAAATTAAAACGTACTAATATTTAATAAACAGTGAAGTATTCAGAACTTTTAAAGTGTAAGAGAACAGCTGTTGTGTAGAGGAACTACGGTATCGAATTCAAATCCCGTCAGTGAACTTTGACCATGAATTCAAACGTGTTCTCGAAGAACAGCTTTTTTTCATTTTTTGTAGTCGCGCAGTGTTATCATATTTTGACGATTTGATCAGAATTTAGAAACTACGTAAGTAGTTTAAGTTATGTTTAAGTGAGTTGTTTGTGATCAGCAAATTATATACTTAAATTCAATTATGTATTTGAATGAGCATATTCATTATTGGTACATGAATGACACTCCAAGGTTATGGAAGAGGGTGCGAGATACAGATAGTGTCTAAGTTACAAGGAGAATCTGGATACATTTTCATGCTCATTGCATAAAACTGATACATATCACGTTGGTATATCTTCTAAAAAATCAAACAGTCCCGTCTTATAAAGAATAATAGCCTAGTTTGGGTTTGATTTAAATAAATTGATAAGCATACCTTTTACGCTAGAAATTGTTCTGTTTTGTTTTTAAATTTATTTCGTACATAATGAATATAAAAAAAATTACCTTTGGCCATGATTCTAAGAACATTCTGTCTTTTGCCCTTTGATAGGGATCACTCGGATTCAGCTGGTTGTCGGGATATACGCTGTCCAAGTATTCATTTACAATTGAAGAGTCGTAAACTATGACGTCATCTTTCTGTATCGCGGGCACCTGTCCCACCGGACATATTTTCTCTATATACCATTCAGGTTTTTCACGTAAGTGAATGTTTACCACTTCATGTCTGAAAAAATCAGGAAAAGATACATGGTTTCAACCCAGAAAGAAGTCAAAATGTGTTTGCATATTCAGTTTTGTTTCACCAATATAAACATAATTTTTAAAATAATAAGATAATACGTTTGAATATTTAATAAAATTCAAATTCAAAGAAATGTATGTGTGAAGGGACAGTTGAAAAGAACTGTCTTTTACAAAACTCAGCCGAACGTTTCGTTTGAAAACATTTTCTTTGTCACATACAGTTGTGAATGTTCATACCTTTACCGGATATATATAAATAAAATCATTTCGGGTCAACATTTTGGTTAAGACAGTTCAGCAATAAAGTTATGACAGTATAGCAAGCTAATGTTTACACAAAGCAAAGTGACTATATCCGTTTTTGCACTGCCGAATTGTCGTGATTTGCTCTTTCAGCGTTTTTCACGTTTGCTAAACAGCCTTTATCAAGTGATAAAAACATTAAAAAGATCAACTGAAAGATACTGGTGGTGGTCCACTTGAAACAGTCAAGATTTTTTACGTTTGTCCGTCTCTCTGTATGTATTCAGAGATGTACTGATATAACATACAGTGATATCAAATTGTCTTGAAAATGTTAAAACGGTGTAATATGGTTGCTACATTAAAAACCATTTTCAAATTAAAATATCGAGCTAAAACTACATCAGGATACTTACTGGATATTTTTGTGAGCCAAGAGTATTCTAGTTCTTTGTGCATACGGGCAAAATCGCATGCTATAGAGACGCAGAACTCCTGGTTCAAGTGGTGGATATTCACTGCCTAGTGATACAAAACATTAAATTCAAAAGTTCTCTAAAATATAATATTAAGAATAGAAATACAATGTTTCAGACAAAAACAGAAGTTCATTACAGATTCCAAATGATTGGTAAAGACGCGTAGGAAATAAGCCAATTTAATTTGAAAGATAGAGACACATGTTTTTGTTTCAGTATGTCGGATCATCAAATTCAAGAGACAGCAATTACTTCTTCATTTTGAAAATATAGACGATGAAATGCAATCAAAAGATTGAAACATATACAGGCTTGACTTTAATTTTTAAATCTACCAGTAGAATTAAGAGTATTTCATAGTTACAAATATACAAATATCTTTCGCTACTTACCCGTTCTGAAAGCTTTTTCCGTCAACATTTTGTCAGCGACTAATCCAGACTGTCTTAAATTTTAACAGCCGTCCTTATAAAGAGAATACTGTATTCAGTTAATACTGTTCAGTGTAAAAAATAGAACATGTAGGACGAAATATAGGACAGAAGAAGATTTTTTTTTTTGGTGAAAATGTATAACAGAAATTTTCTCTATTATGGAAAACCACTAACGTCTTTATTTATGTTACTTGACACTTTGTTTTACCTTGGGTATTTTAGAATGTTAATTGATAATTGTAACTTCATAACAAAAAGAAAAAAAATATAGAGATATTTTCGATCATATTTCTTGCCTTGTTTTCTATTGTTCAAATTAACTTGTGTGAATAATAAATAACTGGTCCGTCATATTCATTTTAAATGGGATTTGACGATTTAAATTGTTTTAGTCCTTTCTCATAAACATGACACAGGTAAATAAAGTTTAGACTTCTGACACACAGCAGTTCTTTATATCACAGAAGATACATGGATTTTTTCTCAGTGTAAAATATTTAGTTAAGTTTAACTTAAAACTAGATCGGATAAGATGGTAAAGACAGGATCTGCCTTCCATACCATTTGTGCATTGTTTGAACAGTGATAAGCGATTGCAATATTTTGACTTCTGCCTGGTATTTATCCCGTTGATAAACTTAGATACGTGAGTATGCAAAATTTTTGTAAAGAGGTCGACGAATTCAATACAGTACGCCAATCAATATTCTGTCATCTCTGCTTCAATTATTCCTTTTCCCGAGCAGTTCCTTTCCAGGAGGAAAAAAAATCATTCAGCATTACTTTTCCGGTAACTAACATTTCAGTTATACATCAGCCATCCAAGACTTATTCAAATGTTATAGGAGCGGATCAGTGGTCCAGTGGTAACGGGCTGGAAGTTGCAATCTCGATTCCCATCTCCTCCATTAACATTACTAATTGTATTTCGGATAAGACGTTAAACTGAGGTCCTATGTATCAGTGCTAAACACTGAGCATGCAAAAGAACCAGGGGTGTCTCAGGAATGGGATGCTCTAAAATAACTTAACCCTGCATGGGCTGTCGGTAATATGGCCAATACCGAACTTAAATAAAAACTCGAATGAAAACAAGAAGTATCTTTAAAAAAAGAAGACGCGCGACCGTTGTACAAAGACATGTAATTGTGAAATTGACTGACAAATGAGAACAAATACTGCAGCCCCTTTTGTTATGTTATCTGGCGGGAAGGATGTAGGCATTGAAAATATTTTTACATGACCGCAAGGTAAAAAAAAATGTTTAATCCGACTTCTACGACATCTTTCGCCGATAATTCACCATCCTTTCCTTTCTTTTACGAATATCAAATGTGCAAAATATAAAAGCTTTGAAAAATGCTTACGAAGCTATTACATCAAATTTTGATTAACAGACGGAAAGCCAAAGTGCTCGCTTCCGAGGGCACTTTCCTTTTCGTTGCAAGTGACCAATGAAATGCGATTTTTGTCCACCAATTAAATTTTAGCAGCGATCCTGTTTTCACTTTACAGTTAACCGGAAGTCAAGTTAAAAGGCCAATAATCGGACATTATTTTTCCGGTTACAGACATTTCAGTTATACATCAGACATTATCTCTCATTCAAATGCTCTTTTTCCAGTTTCCAAAGTAAAATACTAATAATGACTATGAATTCAAAATATTTAAAATTAAAAAAACTCTTCCCAATAATAAAAATTTACTTGCCTTTCTTTTTTTCTGTCTGTACATTTTTGTACTTTTAATTTGCAAAAATAATGGTAAGAAGTTAAAGTGAATAAAAAACAAAAAACAAAACTAGCGATAAGTTTCTGCATTTTCTATTAATGTCTTTTTTTAAATTATGAGATAATTAAGTTATAACACAATTCTTCAGTCTGTTGTGTAGTTGTCTTGCAGAAACCTCTCTTTAATCTGAAAGTATAAAGAAAAATATTTCAGTTTTCATGTAGTTTTAATGTTCTAGAAGCCAATATACAAGATACTTGTGTTTCACTTTCAAACGTCAATCGTTTTGTCAATGAAATACCCGCGGGTCTTACTGATGCTTATAAAACCTCTTTATTACCGAAGAGAATTAATAAAAGACCAAATTAAGCCATTTTAACATATAATTTTAAGTTGATTGCATTGATTCTGGCAAAGAATTAAAAATGCTTCGTATAAACGCTACGTTAATCTATTTATTCCCATATACACAATGAACCATAAATTACCCTTAAACAGCAAATTCACTATTTGAAATAAAAAAAGGTTACCTTTTTCGCAATGTCTTTGCCATTCAACCTACTGTTCTCATACTCTGGCTTTTCAATCCATTCTGTTTTACATGGTATATTCTGAAATTAAATAATAGCACACATGTTGTAAAGGAATATAAAGAAAATGAAAATGAGAAAAAATATAAATATATTTGCTTCAAAGACTTACTAACAAATGCTGAGATCAGGAAAGTGAACCAGTACATTATTTCTATACAGAAAGGGATATGACCAGCTTTTACCTAGCTAGCGTACTTGTAACTACCTCAGTGAGAGCAGACTTGTATGTGCGGCACGTGTTACTGTAGAGCTGATGGTATACATTATTTCTATACAGAAGGGATATGACCAGCTTTTACCTAGCTAGCGTACTTGTACGGCACGTGTCACTGTAGAACTGATGCTATCTATTATTGTTATACAGAAGGGATATGACCAGCTTTTACCTAGCTAGCGTACTTGTACGGCACGTGTCACTGTAGAGCTAATGCTATATATTATTGCTATACAGAAGGGATATGACCAGCTTTTACCTAGCTAGCGCACTTGTACGGTTCGTGTCACTGTAGAGCTGATGCTATATATTATTGCTATACAGAAGGGATATGACCAGCTTTTACCTAGCTAGCGTACCTGTACGGCACGTGTAAGTGTAGAGCTGATGCTATATATATTATTGTTATACAGAAGGGATATGACCAGCTTTTACCTATCCAGCGTACTTGTACGGCACGTGTCACTGTAGAGCTGATGCTATATATAATTGTTATACAGAAGGGATATGACCAGCTTTTACCTAGCTAACGTACTTGTACGGCACGTGTCACTGTAGAGCTGATGCTATCTATTATTGCTATACAGAAGGGATATGACCAGCTTTAACCTAACTAGCGTACTTTGTACGGCACGTGTCACTGTAGAGTTGATGCTATATATAATTGCTATACAGAAGGGATATGACCAGCTTTTACCTAGCTACCGTACTTGTACGGCACGTGTCATTGTAGAGCTGATGCTATATATTATTGTTATACAGAAGGGATATGACCAGCTTTTACCTAGCTAGCGTACTTGTACGGCACGTGTCACTGTAGAGCTGATGCTATCTATTATTGTTATACAGAAGGGATATGACCAGCTTTTACCTAGCTAGCGTACTTGTACGGCACGTGTCACTGTAGAGCTAATGCTATATATTATTGCTATACAGAAGGGATATGACCAGCTTTTACCTAGCTAGCGCACTTGTACGGTTCGTGTCACTGTAGAGCTGATGCTATAAATTATTGCTATACAGAAGGGATATGACCAGCTTTTACCTAGCTAGCGTACCTGTACGGCACGTGTAAGTGTAGAGCTGATGCTATATATATTATTGTTATACAGAAGGGATATGACCAGCTTTTACCTATCCAGCGTACTTGTACGGCACGTGTCACTGTAGAGCTGATGCTATATATAATTGTTATACAGAAGGGATATGACCAGCTTTTACCTAGCTAACGTACTTGTACGGCACGTGTCACTGTAGAGCTGATGCTATCTATTATTGCTATACAGAAGGGATATGACCAGCTTTAACCTAACTAGCGTACTTTGTACGGCACGTGTCACTGTAGAGTTGATGCTATATATAATTGCTATACAGAAGGGATATGACCAGCTTTTACCTAGCTAGCGTACTTGTACGGCACGTGTCATTGTAGAGCTGATGCTATATATTATTGTTATACAGAAGGGATATGACCAGCTTTTACCTAGCCAGCGTACTTGTACGGCACGTGTCACTGTAGAACTGATGCTATTTATTATTGTTATACAGAAGGGATATGACCAGCTTTTACCTAGCTAGCGTACTTGTACGGCACGTGTCACTGTAGAACTGATGCTATATATTATTGCTTTACAGAAGGGATATGACCAGCTTTTACCTAGCTAGCGTACTTTGTACCTACCTCAGTGAGAACAAACTTGTATGTGCGGCACGTGTCACTGTAGAGCTGATGCTATATATTATTGTTATACAGAAGGGATATGACCAGCTTTTACCTAGCTAGCGTACTTGTACGGCACGTCTCACTATAGAGCTGATGCTATATATTATTGCTATACAGAATGGATATGATCAGCTTTCACCTAGCTAATGTACTTGTACGGCACGTGTCACTGTAGAGCTGATGCTATATATTATTGCTATATAGAAGGGATATGACCAGCTTTTACTTAGCTAGCGTACTTGTACGGCACGTGTCACTGTAGAGCTGATGCTATATATTATTGCTATACAGAAGGGATATGACCAGCTTTTACCTAGCTAGCGTACTTGTACGGCACGTGTCACTGTAGAGCTGATGCTAAATATTATTGCTATACAGAAGGGATATGACCAGCTTTTACCTAGCTAGCGTACTTGTACGGCACGTGTCACTGTAGAGCTGATGCTATCTATTATTGTTATACAGAAGGGATATGACCAGCTTTTACCTAGCTAGCGTACTTGTACGGCACGTGTCACTGTAGAGCTAATGCTATATATTATTGCTATACAGAAGGGATATGACCAGCTTTTACCTAGCTAGCGCACTTGTACGGTTCGTGTCACTGTAGAGCTGATGCTATATATTATTGCTATACAGAAGGGATATGACCAGCTTTTACCTAGCTAGCGTACCTGTACGGCACGTGTAAGTGTAGAGCTGATGCTATATATATTATTGTTATACAGAAGGGATATGACCAGCTTTTACCTATCCAGCGTACTTGTACGGCACGTGTCACTGTAGAGCTGATGCTATATATAATTGTTATACAGAAGGGATATGACCAGCTTTTACCTAGCTAACGTACTTGTACGGCACGTGTCACTGTAGAGCTGATGCTATCTATTATTGCTATACAGAAGGGATATGACCAGCTTTAACCTAACTAGCGTACTTTGTACGGCACGTGTCACTGTAGAGTTGATGCTATATATAATTGCTATACAGAAGGGATATGACCAGCTTTTACCTAGCTAGCGTACTTGTACGGCACGTGTCATTGTAGAGCTGATGCTATATATTATTGTTATACAGAAGGGATATGACCAGCTTTTACCTAGCTAGCGTACTTGTACGGCACGTGTCACTGTAGAGCTGATGCTATCTATTATTGTTATACAGAAGGGATATGACCAGCTTTTACCTAGCTAGCGTACTTGTACGGCACGTGTCACTGTAGAGCTAATGCTATATATTATTGCTATACAGAAGGGATATGACCAGCTTTTACCTAGCTAGCGCACTTGTACGGTTCGTGTCACTGTAGAGCTGATGCTATATATTATTGCTATACAGAAGGGATATGACCAGCTTTTACCTAGCTAGCGTACCTGTACGGCACGTGTAAGTGTAGAGCTGATGCTATATATATTATTGTTATACAGAAGGGATATGACCAGCTTTTACCTATCCAGCGTACTTGTACGGCACGTGTCACTGTAGAGCTGATGCTATATATAATTGTTATACAGAAGGGATATGACCAGCTTTTACCTAGCTAACGTACTTGTACGGCACGTGTCACTGTAGAGCTGATGCTATCTATTATTGCTATACAGAAGGGATATGACCAGCTTTAACCTAACTAGCGTACTTTGTACGGCACGTGTCACTGTAGAGTTGATGCTATATATAATTGCTATACAGAAGGGATATGACCAGCTTTTACCTAGCTAGCGTACTTGTACGGCACGTGTCATTGTAGAGCTGATGCTATATATTATTGTTATACAGAAGGGATATGACCAGCTTTTACCTAGCTAGCGTACTTGTACGGCACGTGTCATTGTAGAGCTGATGCTATATATTATTGTTATACAGAAGGGATATGACCAGCTTTTACCTAGCCAGCGTACTTGTACGGCACGTGTCACTGTAGAACTGATGCTATTTATTATTGTTATACAGAAGGGATATGACCAGCTTTTACCTAGCTAGCGTACTTGTACGGCACGTGTCACTGTAGAACTGATGCTATATATTATTGCTTTACAGAAGGGATATGACCAGCTTTTACCTAGCTAGCGTACTTTGTACCTACCTCAGTGAGAACAAACTTGTATGTGCGGCACGTGTCACTGTAGAGCTGATGCTATATATTATTGTTATACAGAAGGGATATGACCAGCTTTTACCTAGCTAGCGTACTTGTACGGCACGTCTCACTATAGAGCTGATGCTATATATTATTGCTATACAGAATGGATATGATCAGCTTTCACCTAGCTAATGTACTTGTACGGCACGTGTCACTGTAGAGCTGATGCTATATATTATTGCTATATAGAAGGGATATGACCAGCTTTTACTTAGCTAGCGTACTTGTACGGCACGTGTCACTGTAGAGCTGATGCTATATATTATTGCTATACAGAAGGGATATGACCAGCTTTTACCTAGCTAGCGTACTTGTACGGCACGTGTCACTGTAGAGCTGATGCTATATATTATTGCTATACAGAAGGGATATGACCAGCTTTTACCTAGCTAGCGTACTTGTACGGCACGTGTCACTGTAGAACTGATGCTATATATTATTGCTATACAGAAGGGATATGACCAGCTTTTACCTAGCTAGCGTACTTGTACGGCACGTGTCACTGTAGAGCTGATGCTATATATTATTGCTATACAGAAGGGATATGACCAGCTTTTACCTACCTAGCGTACTTTGTACCTACCTCAGTGAGAGGAAACTTGTACGTGCGGCACGTGTCACTGTAGAGCTGATGCTATATATTATTGCTATACAGAAGGGATATGACCAGCTTTTACCTAGCTAGCGTACTTTGTACCTACCTCAGTGAGAGGAAACTTGTATGTGCGGCACGTGTCACTGTAGAGCTGATGCGAAAAGTTCGAGATGTCTTTGTCACTGTGAAACAAATAAATAAGTCACAATGATATGAGTATTAGAATAAAAGTTATGCCAAGTCTCTGAAGATGGATTTTTCACTAAAATTAATCGAGTGTTCATACTTTAAAACCCTCGCGTTTCTAGTTATTTCTTTCAAAATTCTTTGCATCAATGTATACACTACAAAAGCGAGGATTTTGGAGATTCAGTAACATATTATTAGTCAATTAAAACATCCAAGAAGGTGAGAATACTTCATCCAGTCCTATGTTATACATTATTCCTTAAAAACGTATGAAAAATAAAGAGAAAAGCTGACAGTTTACTTGCTTGAAAAGTTCAGAGCTGGTTGTGTAATTTCACTTAATCATCATAACATCAGTAGAAGGAATTACGCATTACCTTATGTTCTGTTTGTTCTTGTTCATCATTGTTCGAATTGCTTGGTCTAATTTTCCAAGTACGTCACTTTCAATTTCTGTTGAAATCTAGAAAATGAAAAAATAAAAATATTATAAATATTTACGAAGAATATGAAGTACTGTACAAAAATTCAATAAGTCAATTTGGGGAATCTTTCTGTCATGATATTCATTAAAAAATCTCGTTTGGATAAGAAATCGTTGTTAGTCTACCGCACATGAACAGTATCATAGGCAAATTATAGGGGAGAAAAGAAAAGAACAGAAAAAAAACAGTATCAAATTTGTGAACATGTGCTTCCATTTATAAATGATAAGACAAGAAGTAGAACCTACTTTCTGGATTTTTTCACGGTATTTCATTTCTTCTATGAACTTGTTCTCAAATGATATGTGGTCCCTTTCATGTGTTTTCAACCATTTGTCTAAGACCTTTTCTGTATTCTGAAAGAAATAAGACGTGAATTTTAATAATATGCGAACAAAGCAGAAATTATAGAAATTATGCCCTATCAAGCCCAGTTATGTCAAAAATAAATAGCCGTATGTCTATCATTTACTTTATTTTCGTCGTTAACGGCTGTCCATATGTCCGACGCCCCATGAAGATTTTAGTTATTTTAGCTGGCCTTGGGACAGTGCAAGATACAGAAAGCATCCCATTCCAGACACACTCCTGGTATTTTCACATGCTAATGTGTAGCATTGATACAGGGAACATCGGTTAAACATCTTTTTAAAAAAATATCTTTTTAAAAATTCATATTTTTTCTATTTGACTTCATTTATTGTCGGTACCGGTTGCCCATATGACGGACGCCCCATGCAGAAGTTAGTTATTTTATGTTGTGGTGTATAGTGGAAGATAAAGAAAACATCCCAATCCATAGACACCCCTGGTTCTTTTGCATGCTTAGTGTACAGCACTGATACATGGGACCTAGGTTTAACGAAAGACAATAAGTAATGTTAGTGGAGAAGCAGAGGATCAATCTCGCGACCCCTGGGTTACCAGTCCAGCGTGTTATCTCACTGGACTACTGATCCGCTTGACGTCTCATCAGAATTGAAATAAGTAGTGCTAGTTGAAAAGGGAGGAGTCCAGATTACTAGTCTCGAATATATCACTAGATCCTCATTCACTTTATTTACATTTACCTTTAAAGCAGCTGTTCGGACTTTCTGTTCATGTTGATTATATCTCAATGCTGATTTCTGTGTTTCTGTCATCAACTGGTATTTGTCTACTTTTGCTTTTGACCTCCAACATTGCTATAAAAGAATATGACTTATTCTACAGGTGTATAAGAATGCCATTGTAAAAATAACTTCAACATGCTAAATTATGTTCACCAGAAGAATGTTTTAATGTAAGTTTTGGCCAGATTATATCTAATAATAAAAGCGTTTGTCATCTGCGAACGTTTAAAAATAGTGTTAGATACAAAAACAAATCTACACCTACAATTCTAGCATTTCTAATTGCCAACATGGCTGCTTCATGTTTCTTTATCAACTGAACTAAGGTCTTCTTGCGCTCTGTCAACTGTGATCGAATGCCTTTTGAAAATCTACAAAATAAAGGTACAACTATGATTGCTTTATAGGAACTCGTGGAGACACCCATATTGAACATCAGCCTGCTTTATAAACATTCATAGAACCAATGAAGTGCTTTTGTTTATACTCTAAAACATGTTACTGTGTGCTTTCGAAAGAATTAACCTTCAACTTCAATGAAACAGTCTGTTTAACGAGTCTAAAGAGAAAAGTATACTAAAAAAAATTGTACTAATAACTTCCCATATTAAAACAGTTACTAAGAACATTTTACAGTGCAAATACTTTTAACAAAATAAATAAACGAAACTAAGTAAAAATTTGGTTAAAGGAGGCTTACATTGTATGTTTGTTTTCGTCATCATTGATGATGTCATAGTCAGTTTGGGTTGTTCTCAAGATAGAGTTTCTTAAGGTTCGTAGAAAATTTCCAAATCTGCTTCCTGCAAATTACGAATTTTATTTCTAAACAATTATTATTCAAAAGGTGTGGATTTTTTTTCTCTTTTTTTAAAAAAAAAAAATCATTTGTTTTCTAAAGTATCATAACTTTAAAACTGAGCTTTACTCTCAATTTTGAATGTATATTGAATTTTGTCGGTCAATGATCAAAATATCTGTTTTTGTATGAACGATGTCACCATCAGAAAATTTACTGGAATGTATTTGCTCAGTTATATTTTTCTCCTTGTAAATAGCTCGTTAAATTCCTAACTGAACTATGTATTTAAAAAATTCCCTTTGCTTAAAATATAATGCAAAGTTGATGATTCATTACCGTGTTTGATAGAATTCGTATCACAGTCTGTTGCATGTGTGGTCGGAACATACCCTGTTACAGCGGAAAACTTCGAAAGGTTTGAAAATCTAAAATAAAAGAAGTTGCCAAAGAGTCATTGTAAAATGCATTAACTTTCTAAAATGCATTAACTTTCTAAAATGTCATCCAAAATATATCTCAAGTAGTCTAATTTAGATTTAAGTTTTTCTGTCGAACGAAATTTATGAAATTTATTTGCATAAACAACACTTTATGAATACAGGCGATTTAATGTATACTTAGTCTTTAGTTTTTATTAATGTAAAACAATTTATAGCACCAATGCAATGGCGCGCTAGAATCAAGCGCAGTTTGTAATTTAAAAAAAGTAAAACCAATTTCTACATTATTTTAATTCGAGCAGTTGAAGCTGTTAGTGTATTATTTTACTAAAGAATATTCAATAAGTTAAGCTATAATTTTTATAATAGATATAATACTAACACTATTTAAAATGGTTCATATTGTGAAACGCATGATAACTGTCTGCAAAATGCTTTAATAAAGTGTACAGTTATATAATCAAAGATAATATTAGTATATTCATTTTAAATAAAAATATTTACATTTCCACATCTTTCATCAAAACAGAAGCTCTTGGAATAAAAATTGTCTCCATATCTTTGGTAAATTACTGAAATATCGCTGAAAATCGTTGTCGCAGAAATGTTCGCCTCTTATGCTTGTTGCAAATGTAACGTCGCTTGGAAACAACGCCAACGTCGTAACGTCGTGTCTTTCAGATAACGCGATCTTGATATTTTTTCTGTTTCTTTCAATTGTTTGTATTTGTAAAAGGTGTCCAAAATTGTTTAGACATCTGTCAAAATATGTCTTTTCCAATGAAAAATAAGTTGATAAATCTTTAAATTTCAATTTTTTACGCTGTTACCGGATTGTCGAGATTCCGTAACGTAGCTTTCGGCGTCATAGAAACGTTACGTTACAATCGGAACGTTTTGTTATAAAACCTCTTATCCGCGGGTTCTACTGCGAAATTGAAAAACATAATGAAAACGGGATGGATTATTGACGTTTAATTATTTCTTTTTTTTACTTAAGGGATTTGGGGCGTATATTTGGAACTTTAAAAATGACGATAGTTTTATTTAAGAATTTTTGTAAGCGGCAAAGCTGTTCTGCGGCCTTAGATATACGTTGCGTTTCAGATAAGAGAATTATCCTTAATTCGGTTTCAACAAATAATATAATCTATCTCTCATAAATCTTAAAAAGAAAAAGAAAGAAAAGAAGAAGAAAGACAGACAGAAAGAGACAGAGAGAGAGAAAGAAAAAAATAAAGTGAGTGAGTGAGTGAGTGAGTCGGTCGGTCAGTCAGTCAATAAGAAAGTAAATTCCAATATTTCTAATCCGACCCACCGTATATATATATTCATTTTTTACTAACCTACTTACTTACTGACTGACTGACTGACTGACTGACTCACTGTCTGACCGACTGATCGACCTTTCTTTTTTTTTCATTTTTTTTTTTTTTTTTTTTTTTTTTTTTTTTTTCATTTTAAAATCACGAGAAATAAATAAATAATTTTGTTTCTTGAAACTGAGTGAAGATATACATGTGCTTCTTTTACTATGAAAAACCATGTCTAGCTCAGATCGCTGGGCTAGTAGTCTACAATTTTGTCACGAACTATCCTCGTTTTTTCTTTAAATCTGAATGTTTAAACTAAGAAAAACCATTATACTGTGTTACATAATGCAAATCATAGGCCGTTAGCAACTTACAGACAGCAAGGACTTTGTTCATGAAAAAAACGTCATTGTTAAACTTAAAAAAATAAACTTCAAACACTTTTGTTTAATATGTTTGTTGGAACTGAGTTCAGAAATACTGTTTTTACTCTGATACACTATGTATAATTTGGAACGCTTGGCCGCTAGCAGCCTTAAGATAGCAAATATGTCTTATCGTGAAAAACTAACAAAATTAAACCTCAAATCACTAACTGGTTTAACTGTGATACGTCAAGTCTATTTTAAGCCGCTGGGCTGCTCTGTAAACATTTCTTTTCAACAGAAAAAATGATTTGAAAAAATACACCTCAAACCGCCTTTATTGTTGTTGTTTGTTGATACTTAACTCAAAGATATTCTTCTTCTTCTGATAGCAATGTTTATCGTAGGTCGCTAGGTCGATAGGCCGCCAGCAGCCTTCAGATAACAAAACATGAAAAAAAGTTGTTTTTTTTTTTTTTTGATATTTGCAAAAATACACCCGAACCCCTTTTATTGTTTTTCTTTGTTGACACTTAGTTCATAGATATCATTTTCATTTACTGTAAAAACCCGCCTTATGGACATAGATGAAAGTACAAACGATCATTTTTTTTCTAGATGAATTACCAATTTAGTCTATCAGAACTCTAAAATGGTATCCGCATAATGGTGGCTTCAGGTAGTTCTCTGTTTTCTTGGCTGTTTTAACATTTTTGATCTAATCTGTGTGGTTTTTTTTCTTGAATCAATTTGTTTGAACTGTTTCCGATAGTGTGAATGTAATGGAGCTTACAATAAATAATCCGAAGTTTTTCTTTGTTTTTAGTTTTTTGTAAACTTTTTGGGGTATCAAATATATGTTTCTGGCAATTGTAGTATGTTCACAACACTCTTGTTCATTTTATTATTTTTTATTTGAAGATAACTTTAAGTAGTCATGTGCCTTTTGAAACGGACGGCAGTGGTACGGCAAATTACATGAGTCACAATTGTGCAATTTGCACGGTGCACCTCTTTTAGGGGAGATTATTCTCTTAGAAGATACATGACTTGTTTTCCTTTTAAATCTGAATAGAAAGGGCAGCAAGCTTTAAATTCATGTAAGTTAATGCAAAATCAATTGGTTCCAGCTATGTTTGCCGGCCTGTGGGATCTCATTGATTTGACATTATGGTCTATGGAAGAACCATTTACATCTTTGCAATACGTTGCCATTTGTCAAACAAAGGAGTTTTACTGTAGATACGCTATGTATATCTTAGGCCGCTAGGCTGCTGGCAGCTGTCTGATAACAAATCATGAAAAGAAGCTTTTTTCTTATCTGAGAAAATACGCCCAAAGCCCCTTTCATTGTTGTTGTTTGTTGACAATCCAAAGATAGATTTATTTTGATACACAATGTATGTCTTAGGCCGCTAGGCTGCTGAGCCGCTATCAGCCTTTAGTTAACAAATCGCGAGAAGACGTTTTGTTTATTTGCAAATATACACCCCAAGCCCTTTTATTGTTGTTGAATGTTGACACTTAGTCCAAAGATATTAAATATATTTTGATACACAATGTAAGTCTTCGGCCGCTAAACCGCTGGGCCGCTAGCACCCTTCAGATTACAAATCATGAAAAGACGCTTTTTTAATTTGTAAAATACACCCCAAACCCCCTAGGTTGTTGTTTTCTGTTGACAGTTCAAAAATATTATTTTCATTTCGACACAAAGTGTATATTTGAGGCCGCTTGGCTGCTAGGCTGTTACGGTTAGGCCACTGGGCCGCTGCGGTTAGTCCGCCGGGCCGCCAACTTCACAAACATGTCATGACAGAAATGACAGTTGGTTTATTATTATTTTTATATGTTTTTTTTTTGAATAAGTTCACTGAATAATTTCGCTTCGCGGTGGGGGGGATTAAAAATAGGTAGACAATTAATTTATGGCTGCTAAAAATAACGGAAAATACAAGAATTATTGAAATTTATTTCGATGATGTCATCAAATGACAAATAATTGCGTTGTTAGTTACCTGGTGAGTTCTAAGAACAATTATACGAGATATGTCATAGTAATATTCATCACAGAGCATTTGATATTCATAATTATTGATATTCATAACTAAAAGTGACAAATACACTTATATAATCAAAGAACTGATAGCTAGACTGAGCTACACAAAGACACACTGCCCTTCAAAATATGTAACATATTTTTGACTGGTTTTAATTACTTTAAAAACGTACTTAAATAGAAACATAACAGACACTGGTAATAAACGGTTTGACAAACCGACTAACAAACCAGTCATATGTTGAATTTAAAATACCTAATTCAAACTTAATCCGTCAAGATTTATTATGAAGACTATGTTTAAAATACTATTCAAACACAATCCTATAACCATGGTCCCCAAAACCCATTATGTAGAGCAGGGTCTGCCTGAGGGTCCATGTCTTTCCTTATTGGTTTTACTGAGGTCTTGTGGTAATATTGCAATCTGTCCAACATCACTTGTATAATATCCGGATATTTTTCTGACAAGTCTTTTGTTTCATAAGGATCTTCACGCACGTTAAACAGCCAGACCAGGTCGGAACCCTTACGCTTTGTTTTGTACCATTCTTCAGACCGGGGACCCTTAACTGAAGAAAGGATAGCGGAAATATAAAATTATGTAATTTACAGAGTTGGTGTTTTTACTAAGGATAGCAAAATGCGAGACCGTCGTTAAACATAATATATTATTATCATTATTATCATTACTATTGACAGATCAAATAATAAGTCAAATACAGAAGGTCATTTATTAAACTGAAGACTTTTAAACTACTTTATAACTGTATTTGTAGCGTTTCGTTTCGTTCGTTTAATACATTCAAATACAAAAAGGAAATTTTTATGCGGATATCTTTTAACTAATTATCTACATGTTACTTTAAATGCTATAAAACTGTTAAAAGAAATATTTGTTATAAAATATGTATGTATTATATCTATATAAATACATAATGAAATTGTGAAATATGTCGTCCTTTATCTACAAGAAATACCTTGAACTCATAGGTAATATAAATTGAATTGTACAAGACTGTAACTGTTTTTTTTCTGACAACAATACAACACTGTAACTGCTGTTATTCTGACAACAATACAACACTGTAACTGTTGTTATTCTGACAACAAAACAAGGCTGTAACTGTTGTTTTTATTCTGACAACACTACAAGGCTGTAACTGTTGTTTTTTCTGATAACAGTACAAGACTATAACTGTTGTTTTTTTCTGACAGCACTACAAGACTTGAACATTTTTCTGAACAATACAAGACTGTATCTGTCGTTTTTTCTGACAAACATACAAGACTGTAACTGTTGTTTTTTCTGACAACAATACAGAATGTAACTATTTTTTTCTGACAACAATACAAGACTTTTACAGGTTTTTTTTCTTTTGACAACAAAACAAGACTTTTTCTGTTTGTTCTGACGACAGATTAAAATATATTGCTTTCTAAACTTAGAATAACATCACACTAGTACATCTTTAGATGGAAAAAAAATTGCTAACTCACTTATGTATTTTAGACTACTTCTAAACAATTACAAGTTCACTTGTCATTTTCATAACTAATGGTTAGCAAAAACTTAAAGAACTACAATAGATTCTTTTTCATTTTCCCTGTGAAATAATGAAAATATTTACCTGGATATCCAGTCATTAGCTTCCAGTTGTCCATTCTAATAGCGGCCTGAATTCTTGTGTCAAAGGTGTTGTTAAACATTGGCTGACCAGTATTTTCTACAAGAGGGTCAATGTTAATGAGGATTTCGCTTCTTTTGTTTGACGACTTTTTTCTAAAATCGGAAAGACATACATGTAATTATATGTACACTTTTTGTTCTGTCTAAAAGCAATATTATTTCCAAAACTGTCTCAGTTAATTTCCATCGTATCTTCGTTTTCTGTACATGAGTACTATACATGTATCAGTAGTTATTTTCTACACGTCGGTGAATTTATTTTAAGTACATGTATAGCTGGTTTGAACAGAAAAAATATGAAAGCTACATTCTAGTTTTACTGGTATGTAGAAAAATGACAGACTTACATTTTTGCTACATTTACATAGTCACTCAATACGTAATGATATTTCTTCGGAAAGCGGGTTGGTTTCACATTTCTCGTAAAAGGCATTATATTATGCTTTATTCCATTTTAGTAGCTTAAAACTCTACGCATCGTTCAAACAGCACTACTCACGTGATCGTTTTCCATTGGTCATATCCATCCAAAGGCTTAGTCCCGTTTGTGTTTCCTCCAGCAAGGTTCACAAGAGTCGGGAACCAGTCGCTTACGTGAATCAAATCTTTCGAAACTGTGCCGGCGAGTGTCTTTTCTATCTCGGTACTATAAACAGATCCAACCGCCCGGATGCCGCCCTCCCAAAACTGACTTTTGTGTCCTCTTAATGGTTTGTTGCTTCCTCCATCTTTGCAGTTGGAACCATTGTCTACAATATTAATATTACTTCAAAGATATAGCGAAAGAAGTTTCGAAAGTACAAGAGCAACCCTCAACCAGAGGAAATGGTGACAGTATGTTTTTTCAACTGGACGTTTTAATTTTAAAGAGAGAAAAAACTATGGCATTCAAAAAGAAAATTACGATCGAGGCTCCGTTATGGCTTTGTCTAATATTCCAGCACTTGACTACGATTCCTTAATATTAGGCATAGCTGAACCAGGTATTTCTTTTCCTATTAACTGATCTGGTTTAACCTTTTTGTTTGTTTTAACCATTTGAGTATATATGGACCATCATAAACTATACTTAACACAGAAATATTTGTAACCATGCACTGTGTCTCTTTTACTTGAGTTTATACTGAAAACACAGTAAAAATACCTGTAGTAAATATTATGACTGAGTTTTGCCAATAGCCAAGTTGTTTCAGTGCCCTAGTAACATTTCCAACGGCCTCATCCATGCAGGATACAACACCTGAAAAGGAACGATATACGTTAGCTACGCTCCCTTAGCAGCTAAATGAATACACTACCGTTTATTCGACCGATGCGCAGGAGAGTATACGTTAGTATGTCCATACGACTGTTATTTTGTTCTGCTTTGCTGATATATTTAGCTCTAATGCAAACCGCAGTTTTAATGTCAGTATAAACACAAGGGTTATAATTTTAACAATTTGGTAAAGGTGGTACAAGTAAAATATGAAAGCCCTGTATGCACTGTGGTTCTAAGCAAGAAGATATTTAAAGATTTTCCCCTCGAGGGGCAAAGTTTGAACAACCTTGGCAGAAATCTTCTAGACAATGTTCTGTGCAAAATTCAGAAATCTGGATCTTGCATTTACTATTTTTCTTATATATTTTTTATGTTAAACATGTGACCCCTTAGGTGGGACCAGTTGTGACCACAGGGTCATAAACTAAATAATGTTGGAAGGGATCTATTTGAATATGCTTCACACAAAATTTCAGAGCTCAGAACGTGGTAGTATTATACAATTAGATTTTTAACGTTCTTTTGTTCTTGTTGCCACAGCAACTTAATTCTGCATAGAATGGAAAAAAGTTTTAATAATTTTGTTAGACCTCCATGCAAGAAACATCTTTGCTAAGTCATTAACTTCAACGGAGTAGTTTTGGAGGAGATATTTAAAAAGCAAAAGTTTTTCGCAAAAGCTTATCATGAGCATGTTCAAATGAGCTTATAATACACGTGACTTAGAGGTATGATTTTTGAAAGTGATATAAAAGTTCACTAGATAAAGCTATTTACCAAATTCAGGGCTCTGTGCGCTATGGTTTCTAAAAAGATGCTACAGATTTTCCTTCTAGTTGCCACAGCAACCAGAGCTCTGCACAAAATATAGTTTTTAATCAATCTACTTAAAGCTTTTTGCAAGAAACTCACCTGTGAAGTTTCATCACCTTTTATCGAGGTATTTAAGAAGAAATGTTGTTTAATTTTGACGACACACGACAGACAAAGACCCATCGCATAAGCTCCCCTTGAGCACTTTGTACATAATTATGACCATTTTATGCTACATAAACACACATTTTCTATACCTGTTGTTCTTCAAACAATCGCTATAACTGTCGCTTATAAGAAGTTTAATTCTATATGTTTCATACCACATATAAATTGATTTATTACCAGCGTATATCCTTCTTTTTAGGTCTGTAATGGTTTTCTCATATGGCTTCACGTATTCATCTGGTACTTGTATCGGAGTATGTGGTGCTTGGAAGGAAAGGTACAGAAAGAGAGGCTGTAAGAAACATAATAGTCCATTATATATATGCAGTTAGTGTACAAGAGAAGGTATGTGAGATAAAGGTATGTGAGATAAAAAAAAAAAAAAAAAAAAAAAAAAAAAAAAAAAAAAAAAAACTTATAGGTAACAAATGCCATCGAGTGGCTGATGGGACTTGCAAACAACGAATCACAAGTTTGGCAAGAGAAACTTGGAGAATTAAAAACTGTTCTCTTTTCATACTTGTCAAGTTGTTAGGCACTCATATAATCATGTGTGTAGCCCGTCTTAGAACGTTTTAATAATTAGTGAAACTCAATACTATTGCATAAAACTTTTGTTTGTCACATGAGAATCTTCAACACTCGTTAATGTCCACTTCGCTGTATCTTTCTCAGCGTATATCATAAACATGACTGGTGTCTTTCTAAGGCAGAAATATCTATCAGCACCCATATGTATACAAAAATACCTATTGTCCTCTGCCTAAAAATTTGGACCAAACTTCAAAGTTTAACAGAAATTTCATTCATTTTTACAATCTTTCGTCAAGTTCTCACCAGTTTCCATAACTTCTCAAGCCCGTTGTACATTTTAACTAAGATAACACCTGGACCATAACTAATATTATCCAAGTTACTAAACTTAATTGGTTTCTTTTGTTGAATTCTTTATTTCATGTTTATCTCATGTTTTTTTCTCAACATTTCACTGACCTCTTCTGTTACCCCCCGGTTTCCTAATAAACACCTTGGGTTTGTGTGTATAATTGAAACGAATCACAACTTCTCTCTGTCATGTTTGAACTTGGTGCAGTAAATTACACTCTACCACCACTAGCATTATTAATGGACATCACAGACATGAATGACACGCAACAGTTAACTGCGCAGAATTTACGGAACTGACGGACATTTATTGGATACAAGGATATATTTTGGATGAGGTCCTCTTTTAATCGGGAACTGTTCCAGCCTTTCTTGGCGTGCACGTCGCGGAGCAGGTGCAGGGTCTCGCCTGTAGTTAAACTTAAGTATATAGTCCGGCTGCGGCCGAGGCTCTGGCTAACACGGAGTGTGTTGCCCTAAAGAGGAGCCCCCTGTTACTTCCTACGGATTTTGTCACACAAGTCCTTCTCAACAGGAACGACTGGTTGCGGGGAGGGGGGGAGGCACAAACAGCCCTTGTTAGGGCTACCTATCTGCCCTTCTTAGATCAACACAAGCCAGACAGCCCTTCTTAGGGCTACAGGGTCAGTCATATTTTAAGTCTCATTGGCCGCAGTGACAGTCCTACTTTTGGACTCAAAATTATTTCTTTGGATAAAACTGACTGGAAATTAAAGTCAGGTAAATTTCTCCCTTAGATTCTCCTCTTTTAGATTCTAAATTAACTCTTTAATGCATGACGGGAGACATGCCGGGGACTGTACTCAGTGCTAGCGTAATGCAGCCATAGTGCCCGAAAGGGCATATTGGTCCCTCATTAAACAGAATCAACCAACCAACCTTTAATCAGGGTCAGTAGCTTCCACTTTACAGATAAAAGTAAAGCATGAACCAAATTGGTTTATAACTTCAAACAAAAAGCAAATTAAAGACCAGTATTTTTGTCATAAACCTTGGTATTTTATCTTAACTGGTATCTTAACTGTAAGGGCTCCGTGCCACAGACAGTCTGAATAGTTTTCTTATAATATTTTCGTTATTTGAAAAGAAACGGCACATGCATAAATATGAGAAATCTAATGTTTTGAAAAGAAATTTTGCCTCAGTCTATAGATATAATACAGGTTTATTTTTGCACCTACAAATATCTAAGTTATTCCATTCATATATTTGAAATACATCGAAAGACATAGGATAAGTAAAGCAAAATGTATATAATTAGACCATTTAAAGTGGAATGTAAAAAATCGTCTTTGTACATTTTCTTAAAAAAGAACAAACTGTTTTTTATTTGTTTTGTTGTTGTTGTTGTTGTTATTTATCGTTTGGTTACAGCAGTGAAACTGATCTCCTCTTCTGAAAACGTGAAACAAATACAATGTCCTGGTCTCTTACTGCAAACGGTCTATTAATAGAGGCAGTCCCTTAAGCAAGATTAGCTGTCACAATTGCTTTGTATTGTTTTACCTTAGATGACTTTTTGTGGGCTCTCAGGATGTCAATTGTTTTCTCCGTGAACAAGTGTGTCGAGTATGTTCCATTGTACTTGACGACGTCAGCAGGTTTCTCGTTCTCCCTCAAGTCGTAACCCCTCCATGCTCTGTAACGTGCTACGTGACTAAAATAGTCCTCGTGACCGTTCAGATAACCTTGTAAAAGGGAAACAGTGGAAGTGTTTTACAATTGCAAAAAAAAAAAAAATAATAATATCTGAAAATTATTTTGTGAAGGAAACATAACTGAAAACTAAAACAGAAAGCAATTGTCACAACATTTTTTAAATAAAGGCCATTTATCTTGTAACTCAGCAGGTAGTTTTGAGGTTTTCAGGATTCGTCATATTTTTCTGTATTAGGAGGGTAAAAAAGAGGTTGAAATGTGAATGATTGTATTGTTTACTCGTACATCATCACTATTGTCGTAAAGAATTGAAGAACATACCGAAGAACGTGTCGAAGCCTCTATAAGTCGGCGTATATTCTTTTTTGAAGAAGCCAAGATGCCATTTTCCCACCATATGTGTTGAGTAACCAGCCTCTTTGATCTTGTCGGCTATAGTAGGGCTGTCTAGAGGGAGACCAAACGGTTCTGCTGGCCAGATCACTCCATGTTGCATACCTGTGTGGATCTAGAAAGCAGTTGTAACTTTATGAGAACTTTATCTCAACTTAATCTTTACTTTATTTCACCCTCAAAACTTAAAATGACTTTTGCATTCTAAACTTTCTCTCAACCTTCAATACTACTCTTTATTTGAACCTTTAATGTTTTAATATCTGAATTCTACATTCAGTGCTTTACCTGATTGCAACACACATTTTTTATTTATTTATTTTTACTTTTTATAAAGTTACTTTTATCTGTACCTTCAATACTTTACCTGATTGTAACTCTCATTTCCTTATTTTATCTGTACCTGTAAAGCTTAACCTGATTGTTCCCCTCATTTTCTGACTTTTATCTGTACGTTCAACGCTTTACCTGATTGTTCCCCTAATTACCGTACCTTTATATGTATCTTCAATATTTTACCTGAATGAAACACTCATTTCCTTTCTTTTATCTCTACCTTCAATGCTTTACCTGATTGTTACACTCATTTCCTTATTTTTATCTGTCGTTCAACGCTTTACATGATTGTTCTCCTCATTTCCTTACCTTTATCTGTATCTTCAATACTTTAACTGATTGTAACTCTCATTTCCTTATTTTTATCTCTACCTTCGATGCTTTACCTGATTGTTACACTCATTTCCTTACTTTTATCCCTATCTTCAATGCTTTAGCTGATTGTTCCCCTTATTTCCTTGCTTTTATCTCTACCTTCAATGCTTTACATGATTGTTCTCCTCATTTCCTTACCTTTATCTGTATCTTCAATACTTTACCTGATTGTAACTCTCTTTTCCTTATTTTATCTGTACCTGTAATGCTTAACCTGATTGTTCCCCTCATTTCCTGATTTTATCTCTACCTTCAATACTTTACCTGATTGTAACTCTCTTTTCCTTATTTTGTCTCTACCTTCAATACTTTACCTGATTGTAACTCTCTTTTCCTTATTTTATCTCTACCTTTAATACTTTACCTGATTGTAACTCTATTTTCCTTATTTTGTCTCTACCTTCAATGCTTTACATGATTGTAACTCTCATTTCCTGATTTTATCTCTACCTTCAATACTTTACCTGATTGTAACTCTCTTTTCCTTATTTTGTCTCTACCTTCAATGCTTTACATGATTGTAACTCTCATTTCCTGATTTTGTCTCTACCTTCAATACTTTACCTGATTGTAACTCTCTTTTCCTTATTTTATCTCTACCTTCAATACTTTACCTGATTGTAACTCTCTTTTCCTTATTTTGTCTCTACCTTCAATGCTTTACATGATTGTTCTCCTCATTTCCTTACCTTGATCTGTATCTTTAATACTTTACCTGACTGTAACTCTCATTTCCTGATTTTATCTCTACCTTCAATGCTTTACATGATTGTAACTCTCTTTTCCTTATTATATCTTTACCTTCGATGCTTTACCTGATTGTTCTCCTCATTTCCTTACCTTGATCTGTATCTTCAATACTTTACCTGATTGTAACTATCATTTCCTTACTTTATCTCTACCTTCGATGCTTTACCTGATTGTAACTCTCATTTCCTTATTTTATCTCTACCTTCGATGCTTTACCTGATTGTTCCCCTCATTTTCTTACCTTAATTTATACCTTCAATATTTTACCTGATCGTTCGCCTCATTTTCTTACTTTATCTGTACCTTCAATGCTTTATCTGATTGTTACCTTCATGTCCTTACTTTTATCTGTACCTGCAATGCTTTACCTGATTGTTCCCCTCATTTCCTTACCTTAATTTATACCTTCAATATTTTACCTGATCGTTCGCCTCATTTTCTTACTTTATCTGTACCTTCAATGCTTTATCTGATTGTTACCTTCATGTCCTTACCTTTATCTGTACTTTCAATATTTTATCTCAAAAGATGTTGTTTCCACAACATACACACGACATTGCCAATGTTCTCTATCTGCATAGGTCTATTTGTTTTTTCTTTCAGCACCTTGTCAATCAGTTTGTATGCTTATATTGTAATGTTTTATCTGATGTTAACATAAAAGGCCTTCCATTTCATTGCCTAATAGCTATTTTCGTTAAGATCCTGTTTGCTTCTACAAAGAACGAGATATCAATTTTTAATTGATATCTACTTTCTGTGTTTGAACTATTATCAACTAACACATAGATATCAATGTATAACTGATATCTATTCTCATTCCTTTACCTGATATCTTCCCGATAGCAGCTGACTTCTTGTCGGTGTACAAACAGGTTGCACATAGTAATTCTCCAGGCGAACTCCAGCCGTTGCCAGCCAATCTATATTCGGAGTTTTAATTTCGGATCCATGATAGCTGACATCATTAAATCCTAAATCGTCAGCTACCATCAGTATGATATGTGGTCTTTTCTGTTTTTCTACTTTCGGTTCTGTCTCTTCACTGGCTTCATTAATGACAGGTTCTTCTAGAATTGTCCGACTTTCCAATTTAATCATAATTATCGCTATTATAAAAACGGCTACTAGTGTCTTGATTACTGGAAATCTGGTAATCTTTATCTGAAATATAAACGAAGGTGAAATAGAGCAGATGAAAAGGGTACGTTTTACCACAAATGTATTATTTGGTGTTTTCAAATGTTATAGACACTAAAATAGAATATGGGTATAGGAGTGATCTTTCAATGGTTGTCTTATTTTTGAAAGGCGATTAGACGAAACGTAAAAAGTTATTTTGGAAATTCAATAACTCTCTTCTCAAAGATATTGAATACGTAAAACAAATACAAAAAAAAAACAATAGAAAATGTAAAACGTTTTCATTCAGAACATGAAGAAGACCATGTAAATATTGAAAATAAAGATATTAAGCTTAAAATAAATGATCAGCTATTCTTTGAAACTTTATTAATGGAAATTAGAGGAAAAACTATTTCATATACAAGTTACAAAAAGAAAGAAATTAATGAAAAAGAAAAACTATTAGTACATGAATAAATAAGCTAGAAGAAAAAGCTGAGGATAATGCTGATATCATTTCTAATAAAATATCAAAACTAGAAGAAATCAGGAATACAAAGCTTGAATATTGAAGATCAGGTCAAGCGCAATTTGGGTAGATCAAGGGGAAAAACCAGCTAAATATTTTTGCACTTTAGAAATCCGAAATTATATAAGTAAATGCATGCCAAATTTAATTAAAAGTGATCTTTCGAGAACAGTAAATGAAGTTAAGCGTTATTACAACAATCTTTACACAGAAAGGGCTGTCACTGATATTAAACTAGAAGAATTCCTAAACTTTAACGATATTCCAAAATTAACGCCATACCAACAAAATAAACTAGAGGGCCAAATTACCAAAGATGAAGCGAGTAAGGCTCTTTCAAATAAGAAAAATAACAAAAGTCCCGGGTCTGACGGTTTCGCTGTTGAAGTTTTTAAGTTTTTATGGAAAGACATAGGTGATTTTTTATTCGTTCAATTAACTACAGCTTTTCGACTAATGAATTATCCGTAACTCAAAAAGGAGGAATAATTACATGTATCCCAAAAGGAAATAAAGATAAACAACTTTTTAAAAAAATGGCGACCAATATCTCTATTGAATGTCTCGTATAAAATAGCTTCTGCTTGTATTGCTAACAGAATAAAAAAGGTCCTTCCTATTTTAATAAGTGATGACCAAACGGGATTCATTTCTGGTCGCTTCATTGGAGAAAATACACGAAACTTATTTGACCTTTTACATTACACAGAAAATAACAAAATACCTGGTTTACTCTTATTGATCGATTTTGAAAAGGCGTTTGATTCTTTAGAGTGGCCTTTTCTTATGAAAACATTAGACTTCTTTAACTTTGGTTGTACCTTTAAAAAGTGGATAAGTGTTTTTTATAAAAATATATCTTCATGTGTTCAGGTAAACGGGCTTATCTCGGAATGGTTTCAAATAAAAAGAGGATGCAGACAAGGTGACCCATTATCCCCTTACATGTTTGTACTCTGTGCAGAGATATTAGCTATACTGATAAAGAAAAATAAAAACATTAAAGGTATAACGATAGGGAATAGAGAGCACTTAATTTCACACTATGCAGACGATACTTCTTTAACTTTAGACGGAACAGAAATCCCTTAAAACTGCTTTAATGGTATTGAAATTCTATGCAAACGCCTCCGGCCTTCATATAAATACAGAAAAAAAAAGTTGTTTGGTTTGGTAGCCGAAAAGGAAGTAATATTAAACTTTTAGCAGAAGAAAAGCTGTGCTGGGAAAAGGAATCTTTCCCTGTATTAGGGATAAAATATTCCCTAAATCTAAATGAAATGATTAATTTAAATTATCGAGATAAAGTAGAAGAAATAGGGTTATTATTAAAACAGTGGTCAAAAGGATTCTTACATCATATGGTAAAATCACCGTAATAAAACATTAGCTTTGTCAAAAATAAATCATTTTTTAATATATATTCAGAACCCACCGAACAATATAATCAAAGAATTAGAGTCACTCTTTTTCAAGTTTATTTGGAATGATTTGCCTTATAAAATAAAACGTGACGTGATAAAAAAAGCCGACTTCAGGTGGTGGCCTCAATATGGTAGATATAAATAGTTTTATGTATTCCTTAAAAATATGTTGGTTGCGACGACTTATAATAGAGAAAAAAAGTGGCAGAATATAATCGAAAATTCTTATCCAGATGTCTATGATTTTTCAAAATTTGAGACAGATTATATTCTCAACAAGTTGAATAAAATAAAAAATCCTTTTTGGAACGACGTTTTTAAATCAATGCATGAACTAGGTAAAAAAAAACTACGGTAAAATCATGGAATGATTTTTTAGCTCAACCAATCTGGTGGAATCCTTTAGTAAAGGTCGGTGGCAAGACTGTCAATATAATAATTTAATTCAGAGAAGTATTTTATTTATTTCAGATTTAATTGATGATAACGGATTATTTTTAGACTACGACTTTATTAGACATACTCTACGCATAAATATTAACTTTTTACATTTCAGGGGACTAATTCAATCACTTAACATTTTGAGACAGAAATTAAGAATCTATCCGGAAACAATGAACATAATAAAACCAATTAATCCAAAGACAATTCAGGTGATAACACGTGATAACAAAGGATGCAAATACATCTATGAAACGATTGCAAAATCTAATACTCAGCTTATTTCAGAATCAAAATGGAAGAATGAGCTTCTGTTACCTGATGATTTTCAATGGCAACAAATTTATGAATTAAATGTTACAACAGATACGAACCTTCGATATTTTCAATACAAATTAATTCACAGAATAATTACAACGAATACTTTTTGAACAAATTTGGCATTAAAGATGATAGCAGATGTACATTTTGTAGAAGTACTGACGAAAATATTTTCATTTATTTTGTGAATGTGAACATATTAAGAAGTTTTGGCTATCTATCACAACGTTGATTGAAAACAAATGTCCGCACATACGTGGACTTAACATTTCAAACGAAGATATTCTATTTGGGATCAAAAACTGTCAAAAAGATCCAGTTCTTAATTTTATTATGCTTGTTGCAAAAAGATTCATATATCCTTGTAGATACAAAAACTCACATCTTAATTTATTAGCATTTAAAAGAAGTCTTTTATTTCACTACAAAACTGAAAAATGTAAACAATATTCTTTATGTGAATGGGATAAATTCCAAACATGGACTTTGTACAATGATTTAATCAAACACTGTGATTCGTAATATATCATCACTTCCATTTCACTATGTTAAGAATAAATAAATGAATTGTCTTAGCCACTCAAAGTTGCAATATATATTACATAATATTCATGCATATATCTATTATTTTTATAAGTAACTACATAAATGCTTGTCAAAATGGACTACTTTTTTATTGAGAATTTATCCGTATTAAAGAAGTCGGTCATTTTTTTTATATATTTTAAATAGCGTCAATTAGTAAAGAAGTATAAATTGAGTACAGATATAACAAGAAAAAAACAAATGATTTGTTTGACTGGTGAATCAGAACTGGCAGGAATGTTTGTCTCGTCTGTTTTCATTTTTGTGTGTGTAATTTGTTGTTGTTGTTGTTGTTTTTCGTTTGTTTTAAGTAGTTTTATGACCTTACAATAATACTTCTGCATTATTACTAAAAAAAAACAAATGTATTAATTATGTAACTTTGATTCTGTCAAACTCAAAAATATGAACATCTGCAAAAAACATGCAGATGAAGGGTATTTTATGATTTAGTGACTTTTTTTTCTTTTTTTTTTTTTTTTTTTTTTTTTTTTTTGCTCAAAACTTGTTAACATTTGTAGATTAAACAATAAACTAGTAAAACCAAATAATGCTCCCCGAAGTATTGGCAGAAACATAAAGAAATGTACTATCAATGGCATTTCAATGACATGTGAAAGTAAATACTTTTTATTTATAGTAAGGAAAATCATGCTGAAACATATTTAAGGATTTAAAGTAATAATTAGAACTCCCCGAGTTGGACGTGTCGCCTGACAATAGCATACCAGTTATTTAATTTTTTTCTGTGGAATGGTAAATTTATAGGCCCTCTACAAGAATTAAGTATGAAAAATTACAAAGGGCAATAACTCAAAAAATATGCAAAAGAGAGTTATGGTTCTTGGGCACTGCACCTCTCCGCAGTGAGAGCTATTCACCTATGAAGTTTCAAATGAATATCTTCAATACCTTTCAAGTTATGTCCCAGACAAGAATTAAGTATGAAAATTTTCAAAGGGCAATAACTCAAAAATTGTGAGAAATAGAGTAATGGCTTTTAAGTATTGCACCTTCCCACAATGAGACCTATTCACCTATGAATTTTCAAGTTAATATCTTCAATACCTTTCAAGTTATGTCCCGGACAAGAATTAAGTACAAATAAAGGGCAATAAGTCAAAAATATGCAAAAGAGGGTCATGGTTCTTTTGCACTGCATCTTTCCACAATTAGATGTATTCATCTATGAAGTGTCAAGTTGATATCTCCAGTACTTTTAGAGTCATGCCCCGGACAAGCAAAATGGGACGCCGCAAGTAACACCTGTATGTCCCCCGACTGTAGTCAGGCGACACAAAAACCACATTTGTAAAGACAGTTGATATATTGCAAAATTTTTCCTGCTACTTGTTTAATCTCTGAATGCTTGCCAGAATTTGTATAATCACAACAAGAGGTGTCAAGTGCTTGGCTGGCTGGTGTAAAATAGACCTGTATTTCATATAATCAGTGTTGTTCTCCAGAATTCCAGCTGATAAGCCATTGATTTATCTATCGATCGGGGTTGCTATATTAATTTTTATAAAGGGAGATAATTAAAAAAGTTAACTGATGTAAAGTGAAGGCTCTTTTACACTGCACTTCCCCTCATTTGTCTTTATAACTGCGTGAAGTTTCATTCAATTTCCTTCAATACTTTTCAGGTTACTTTCTTCACAGGCATAATTAGGTACATGTTTTATAAAGGGAGATCATAAAAAAAACTAAGTAATGTAGAGTGATGGATTTTTAAAGGGGCTGTGCTCCGGATGACAAAAAAAAAAGAAAGTTTTCTTGTATTATAAATTTCTTGTAATATTTATGACTAATGCTTAAAAAATAACTTACTGACAAAAAATAAGTCAAATAATTACATTATAAATTGATTTTTTTTCCTTTCAAAGTGCTATACCGTAACGAGACGGTATAACTATATCGTATAAGATTTAAAGTAAATATCTGTAATATCCCATGCGGCGATGGTGGTGACAGTAAAAGCGTTGGAAATATTTTGTTAACATGAGGGTCCAGAGTTCAAATCAGGCTGGAGCGAAAATATTTTTTTTATTCTATTTTGACTTTTATAATCAGTTTTGAAGTAAAAATATTATGTTGTTACAATCTCACGGCATCTAAATATATAATTTATGAAAAAAAAATTTTATGTCAAATCTGGAGTACAGCCTCTTTAACAATGCACTTCCTCTCACTTGTCTCTATAACAGTGGGAAGATATAATGAGATATCATTGATACTTTAGAAGTTATACTCCAGACAAGCATTATTTAACTTTTGTAATTATCATCAAGGGAGATAATTTAAAAATTAAGCACATCCTCTCATTGTTCTATATCACTGTGTGAAGTTTTAATAAAATTCCTTAAACAGTTTTGAAGTTATTCTCTGGGCAAGCATAATTAAGTACCAAAAAGGGTGATAATTCATAAACTAAGTAATGTAGGGTTATGGTTCTTTGACACTACTTTTCCTCTCACTAGTCTCTACAACTGTGTGGAGTTTCAATGAGATATCATTGATGGTTTTGAAGTTGTACTCCTGACAAGCATTATTAAACATTTTAAGTATCACTAAGGGAGATAATTCAAACATTAAGCAAGGTAGACTTCAGTGCACTTTCACTCATTAGTATCTATGACTGTGTGAAGTTTTAATCAAATTCCTTCAATACTTTTCGAATTGATATCCGGACAAGCATTATTACGTATTATGAAGGGAGATAATACGAAAAGTACATGTAAGTAAATCAGAGTTATGGTTCTTAACACTGCACTTCCTGTAACTAGTCTCTATAAGTGAGCGAAATTTCAATGATGTTTCATGGACAGTTGAGGAGTTATGTTCCGGACAAGCATTATTAACTTAGGGGAGATAATTCAAAAATTATGTAAGGTAGAATTATGGTTCTTGGACACTGCACTTTCTCTTACTGGCTTCTATCAATGTGTTAAGTTTCAATCAAATTCCTTCAAGACTTTTCAAGTTATTCTCCAGACAAGAGTGTGACAGACGGACGGACGGACAAGGCAGCGACTTTATGCTCTCCCTTCGGGGAGCATAAAAGAGAGTGGCGGCGTGGCCGAGTGGTTAACGCCTCTGACTAGTATTCAAAGGATTGCTAGCTACACGGGTTCAAACCCAGTCAGGGGAAAGCTGTTGTTTCCTTGAGCAAGAAACTTTTCACTCATTGCTTAGTACTGGTTAGTTCCAGGAACGGATTCGAGAGTGTGTCTTTATGCTAAAAGCTTCCTACACGATCGAACTAAAATAAATTTGGTATAAAATAAAAAGATGCAGTGAAACCGGTCTCACGTTTTACAGGAATCGACCTCCATTACCGGAATATATATATATATATATATATATCTCTCTCTCTCTCTCTCTCTCTATTTGAGTTTATTTATCGTCGGTACCCGTTGCCCATATGACCGACGCCCACTGCAGATATTAGTTATTTATGTTGTAGGGGATAGTGCAAGATACAGAAAGCATCTTAATCCAGACACAGCCCTTTCTTTTGCATGTTCACTGTAAAGAACTGATATATGGGACCTCGGTTTAACGTCTCATTCGAAAGACAATTAGTAAAGTTAGTGTAAAGTGTTAGTGGAGGAGCGGGGAATCGATCTGGGGACCCATGGGTTACCAGTCCAGCGTGTTACCACTGGACCACTGATCCGCTCAGATCCGATCTTCATTACCTGAATCAACTTAATATTACCGGAATCGGTCTCCATTATCGGAATCGGCTTACTATTACCGGAATGGACCTATATTTCATACAATGGCCATATTTTTGAAAGATATACGATATTATTTATTAAATACAATATAAAAATCTTTCTTTAGAAGCTATGCTCTGGAAAATCATCAAACTTTTACAGAGTAAATTTCAAACTTTCATTTAGAATTATAAATTTTACACATACATTGCTTTTAAATGTTGCAACACAAATAATCTTTCGTTGAAAGTCTCGTTGCAAGAAAATATCATTTAGACAAATCGGTATAATAACAGAAAACGGGCATTTATATTTATATACTGAAAAGTAATACTCACTTGAATCTTTCTAATTATCTGTCGAATGAATTGTTTCGTCGTTGCCATATTCGATCTTTGATTTAAGCGCCAATTAGATGTCTGTTACCTAGTATAAAAAAAACAAATATGTAAGAATTGAAAATCTCCCAAAAATGTAAATGAGTGAGTGGGTTCTTAGGTTAAGTGGGTTGGTTCGTAGGTGAGTGAGTGAATGTATTATTTTCCCTCTGATTTCAAAGAAGCAGATACAAGCATATTAGATTATTAAGACAAAATAACAATATAGAAAGCAGTCATTCAATATTCATCTATGCTGCCGTTTTCACGATTTTCGTGGGTTTTGAGAAGTAATAATTCGTAGAAATTTATTAAAAATTTGTGAAGAGTATTATCGCTGGATACCGTGTTCCTGTATGTGAAGTAAGCTTTCATCGGTTGAATTTTGAAAATTGTCCTGGTACGACATGCGACTTCCGACGTTTGACATTTTATCATTTGTATTTGAATCGTGCACACCTTTCAAATACAATGATAAATTGTAATCAATACAATATAATGATAAAAAATGGAATATTGGATCTCAACACACACTCAGAAAAGATAAACTTATGTTATTCACCTTGATTAATTGGAATGTAGAAATCTTTACGTTAATTTCCTAACCATTAGTCGAATGTGTTAACTATTGAATTTATCCACTCAGTTGATACCATCTCGTTAATGAAATACCATGACAGAATTCTTAATGTGTCAGCTGGTGTGGTTTATGTTAACATACCGATATTTACAAGAAAAGGAAGATGTTGCTTGTCACTTAATCAATTCCTTAATTTCAGTTCAGAGCAGAACGAAAGCAAAAAAGCAGCTTGGAAAATAAATGTTTTGAAAATAGACATTTGAAGTGTAACTGTAGAAGTACATGTAATACTCATTTGAATTTTCCTACTCTGTCAAATAACTTGTTTCGTCCACGGAATCACGCCTTTCATCGACCTTAAATTTCTGGTTGTCACGTTTGATCTTGATTGCATGGCTTCATAAAAATATGAGTGAGTGAGTGAGTGAGTGAATGAGTGGGTGGGTGCGTGAGTGGGTGGCAGAGTGAGTGAGTGAGTGAGTGTGTTTTTGTTTTTATTTCAAAGAAGCTTTGGATCAGATTACTTCTTAGTTTTTCATAGTAATGGAAGACAATGTAAAATATGTATAGTAGCAGTCATTCAGTATTCATGTATGCTACTGTTTCCACGATTTGAGAAAAACTCGTAACTATGTGCTGATGCGAGTTTGGAATTACTTGAATGCTGTGCTACCACGACTCTTTCACACCATATTTTTTCATTTCTGTTTGAATATTATACTAGCATGAGATTCGAATTTCAATCCCTTTCATTTTGAATGTTTGGCTTGCATGACATTAGACCTTCGAATTTTAATCATTTAATTTGTGTTTGAATGTTGTGCTAGCATGACGGTGGCATTTTGGATTGTATTTTGAATTTTATGATAGCACGACATAAGACATTTGAATCTGGATTTGAATGTTGTGTTAGCACGTCATTCAACATTTGAACTTGGAATCACTTAAATTTTGACTGTTGTGCCAGCACGACATTCGAATTTTTAGTGACTTATATCTATATTATCATGCTATCTGGCACAAGTATTTAAATCACAACATTAAATATTCGGGTTTTAAATCGTTTGAAATTCTGAATGTTGCTCTAGCGCAAAATTGAACATTTAACTGTTCAAGCACTTGAATTTTCGAATGCAATTAATAATTTAAGTAGAATCAGAGTGTTGAGTGAAATTTTTATCGACTGAGTTCCAGAATTAATTTTTTTAAGCTAACACATTTGTTCGATTTTACATTAACTTGAAATGTTTCGTTTAAAAGCGCTGATGAAATTGGATTTGTAGTCAAAATAATGTATGAATACATTATGTTTTCTAATTGCATCTCAACAGCCATTTTTTGCGCATCAGAACAGAGTAATAAGTACCTAAGAATTAATCTATTCAAACACAAACGATGGAAAATCGAACGTCGAATGTCGAGCTAGCACAATATTCAAACATAAACGATGAAAATTGAATGTCGAATGTTGTGCCAGCACAATATTCAAACACAAACGACGAATAATCGAATTCCGAATGTCGTGCTAGCACAATATTCAAACACAAAAGACGAATAATCGAATTTCGAATGTTGTGCTAGCACAATATTCAAACACAAATGATAAAATTGGAATGTCGAGCAAGCACAATATTCAAACTGCCGTGCTATCACATCACTCAAAGTTCTAGTGATTGAGGACTTAAATGTCGAATGTCATGCTAGCACAATATTCAAACACCTAAGATAAATTTAGAATGTCGTATGTCGTGCTCAACATTCAAAATACACGTGACTTCAAATTCGAATGTCTTGCTAGCAAAAGATTTAATTACACATGACAAAAGTTCGAGTTCCAAATGTCGTTGTAGCAGGACAATCAAAATTCAAGTGATGCAAAAATTCGAGTTTCAATTATCGTGCTTGCCCAATATTTTGAATTCGAATGTCCAGTGTCGTATGCCTTGTGTTGAGCTAACTTCACACAATCTAAAGAAAAGGAAACTAATATTATATACCTTGGTCTACTGGTATAAGCTTAGAAATCCACACGTTAATTTTCCTTACAATATACTATTACGTGTTCACTATTGAGTTCATTACCCAAACAGAATTGTTATTGTATCAGCTGGCGCAAGAAAATGAAAGTTAATGGAACGACTGTTAAAAATCAATGTATTATGGATACATGAAGAACATACAGACAAACTCTCTCGTTTGAGATTGATTTTTCTCTATCTACTAACCCTAAAGACTTTTAGCAGAAAATCAACAGTCTTGGACCAATAAAAGATAGGGTTATTCCTATCGAAATTTTAGATCAGCATGGTGCTATTATTACTGATGAAATGACAGCGCCTGAACGTTGGAAGACAGATTTTCATAATTTTTACAACAGTATCGACACTAGTGAGACTGACAGTGAACATTACAACACTGCCAAAATACACAATGAGCTATTAGAGATGACTTTAGATGATCCACTGTATTTACAAAACACTATTCTAAATCAGGACATCACTATAGATGGAGTCAGATCCATAGTCCATAAGTGCAAGGTCGAAATTGTCTTTTGGTCATAACGATATTCCGTATAATGTTTTGAAGTATCCAGCTATTACTAATTCACTACATAAACTGTTTCAGCTCATACCTGACTGTGCTTTAATTCTGACGTCGTGGAGGAAATCTTAAGTATGTCCGATTCGGAAAGATCCTTCATCTGATTGTAGAGTGCCACTTCATGACAGGGGAAGAAGCCTTTTATCCTGCATTTACAAAATATACACGTTAAATAAACGTTTAACCAAATATCTTGAAAACAACAACATATTGGCGGATGAACAAAATGGCTTCAGACAAGAGCGTTCTTGTGAAGACCATGTTTTTGTTTGAATTTTTTGATTAGGAATAACTCCAATATTCATACTCCTCGAACGGAGAGAATATAGTTGGCGATTTGTCCGTCTGTCTGTTCGTCCGTCTGTCCGGTTTTGTCTGGAGTATAACTCAAACACCAATGAAGGGATGTAATTAAACTTCATACGATAAAAGAGTGCAGTGCACAAAACTATCTCCCCTTAGTACATTTTGCTTGTCCAGGGCATTTCTCTAAAAACTATTCAAAGCATTTTGTTGACGATGGGCACATTGATAGAGGTGAGTAGTAGAAAGTGAAGTGTTTAAGAAGGATAACCCAAGCTACCCCCAATTTTGAGTTATCATTTTGTTTATGTTTAAATGTTTATCCTAGGCATATTTCTAAATTCATAAAAGGGATTGGAACCGCAAGGCCTAGCGCTTTGATATTTTGCTTGGAGTGCCATCTAGATGCCCTCTACCAAGATAGTTCAAATGATACCCCTTGGGTGAAAATTTACCCCACCCTCGGGTTTAATTTGTGTAAAATAAAAAATCTTTGACAATCTTCCTGTCATAATCTGTAGGCCTTAGTTCTTCGATATTTGGTATGTGCATACCATGTAGCATTGTATAGCTGACTTTTGCAAAGACTGTTCATATAACTTCCCTAGCGTCAAAATCGACTCGCCTTGGTGGGGGATTCAACTGTTTTATATAACGTTTTTAGGAGAAACTTTAAAAATCTTCCTGCCTGAAACTGTATGCCCTAGAGATTATATATTTTGTATGTACCATTGTTTAGTAGGCCCCCACAAAGTTTGAACAAATTATGTCCCTGGGGGTCAATAATGGCCAACCCCAGGCGCCTTATTTATTTTAAATACAAAGTGTTTGAAAATCTTCTTGTCAGAAATCGTAGGCTGTAGAACTTATACTTTGGTATGTAGCATTGTATACTTGACCTTTACTAAGATTATTCAAACTATCTCCCTAGGGTCAAAACTGATTCCCTCCGGGATGTGGGGGTCACTCAATTTATATAGACTTACATGAAAAAAACAAGTTATTCCTTTTTTACTATGACCTATTGACCTACACTTTTGTTTGTGCAGTTAAAGTATGGAAATTTGAACTATAGGCCGTTTCAGAAATTAGTATTTCTCTGATTACCTCCCTTGCGTCCGCCATTACGGTTGTGCAAATTGAAGTACTTTTATAATGTAGTGCGTAGAAAAGGTCCCATTTTAGAGCTATAATGTGATTTTGATGTTTATTTAGAGAAACAGATTCATATAGACCACATGAAGCATTTATTTTCAGCAAAGATCAATTCCATGGCTTTTTAACCGATAAAAGTATATTTACAAACAATTTTCCCAAACATCTCAATGTGTTGAATTGTTAAATAAAGGACATTTCCCCCGCCCCCGAGCACATTTGCCCCCAGTCTTTAAATGTTTCTTTGGACATTAGCCCCCTTTGCCCCCTAGAAGAAATATCACCTTGGACATTCCCCCGCCCCCTCCCTCCCCCCCCCCCGTAGAAACATTACCATGGACATTTGCCTCCGAGTACAAATATTACCAAGATAGGCTCTTGGCTGAATGACCGTATTTTATTATTTAATAAAGGAGACACATTTTAAGTTACAAATTTATTCGGAAACGAAATTTCACAAATATCATAAAAAATTATCCTTATTTATTTTGCATTCAGAGAATGTTAATTTGCAGTAATATGTTTCAGCATAAAGTATATCAATATCAGATTATTACTAAGTTCATTTGCTATATTACAATGAACAAAACAAAAATATAAAAAATGATTACAAATTTTTAAACATAGAAACTGTAATTGTTTTATTAAACAATATCCAGTGTTTCGTGTATAGTATATATTCTGGGGGCAAAAGCCCATGGTAATATTTCTAATGGGAGGCAACTGTCCAACGTGATATTTCATCTGGAGGCAAATGTCCATGGTGATATTTCATCTAAGGGCAAATTTTCAACGTGATATTTCATCTGGGGGAGGGGGGGGGGAAATGTCCAATAATACATTTAACGACTGAGGGGGTGGGGGCAAATGTCCTGTGGGGGTGGGGGCAAATGTCCCGGATTGGATATTCTTTCGCAGATTAATTATTTTTATTTTATCTAAATTTCACGAAAAACTGCTTTAAAAAGTACATGTATCTATCTTTAGAAAATCTTACTAAGAGGGTACAGTTATATAGGTGTCATGATAATTTCGTTTTCCATATTACAAGAAATATCAACAACAATAATGTTGAAACTAAGAAGGAAAGCAAACGTGTTAATTAAGATCAATATCTTATAAACGTGTGCCTTGTAGCAATTATTTTCTTTCTGCATAAACAAACCCACATGTACATATCAATACTTTACAAAAACAGATTTCCGAAATGCAAGAAATAAAGAATAGAAAAAAGGTCCATATGGCAATAGATGCTAAATTTCGGTGACTTATCAAAACGAACACAATATGTCAACCCGCCCATTACGTGACTACATTCCTTTCACCATAGGACACCGCAAAATACAAAAGACAGTTTGATAATAAAAGAAGCGCTAAATAAGGCACCTTATATGTCAAGTATTCTTCCACACTGTTTTTTAGGGTTTTACGCCAGTTTTAACAGCTAAGGTCATACCCCGTCGGTCAGTCCACCTAATCAGTGTTCCTGGGTATCCAACCAGTTTACTAACCAGTTTCTCCGCAAGTGACTGTCTACTTCCTCACTTGCTTCATAGGTGAGGGACAAATGACCTATAGACGCATTGTCTGAGATCAATTAACACGGAGAACTTTTGCCGACCCTGATGAGGATCGAACCGGGATCGTCAAGACTAACAATCCGATGACCTACCGATTGAGCTAGCCAGACCGGCTCTAAGTTATACGGAACTTAAACATTGTAGCGAGGTTTAGCAGACCTTTAATGGCGGACAGTCACATGACCTTTATAATGGCGGCGGTCGATACCTGTTACTTCGCATGTAGATTTAAACTTTGACCATAGCTCATATTGACCTTGACCTTCTTTCTTGCTTTTGAAGTTGAAGTATGGAAATTTGAACTATTTTCATAATTTTGCAAGTAGTTTTCAACTTAACATTAACTGACATTGACCTTACTGACCTACTTTCTTGTTTTTGCAGATATAGAATGGAAATTTTAATTATAATTGTGCATGCAGATTTCAACTTTGACCTTAGGTGACATTGGCATTGGCCTACTTTCTTGTTTCTGCAGCTACAGTATAAAATTTGATCTGTACTTACAACTTTGCATGTGGATTTCAACTTTGACCTCAGCTTACATTGACTTTGTACTACTGTCCTACTTACTGTATTTGAAGCCGTGTCCATAACATTTGGACAATATGTACAATCTTGCATATAAATTTCAACTTCAACATGTTTACTGCTTGTCAAAAGCATAAATAACTCCTAAAGTATTCAACGGATTTAGTTGATATTACACCTGTTGATAACGTGTAAACAGAGAAAGTGCATTATTAAAGAAGTATAACTCTACCTTGCCCAATATTTTAAAACATTCGTTTATTGTTTTCCTTTCTGCTTATTCGAAGAGTCTGAAACTATTAATACCTTAAAAAAGTCTTTTTAAGTATCTGTTAGAATAGGACTCTTTATGCAAGTTTACTTCATGTTAAGTAGGATGTATGTGTCACATTATAAACTTGTCACAGCAGGTTCTTCTACATAGTCATTATGTAGGTCTAGGACAAATCTGAGAAAGTTGAAATCCAAAATACATCTAGTTAAACAGCACTGACTGTTTAGAACATGGTCATGGAGTCAACAAATTAGTTTCTGTTAACTTCTGTGTTGTCATTATAATTGCATTTGAGGCCGCAATATATATTTGCAGTATTATTATTTTTATATAGGGTTAACGCACGTTTTTTCGTGTTATAACATCTGCAGAAACCCGAGGGATGGTTGGTGCCCGAGCCCGATGTTATAACACGAAAAAATGTGCTTTAACGCTATTCTAGCATAAAATGATCTAGAAAAGACATGTTTACGAAAAAAAAATATAGTACAGTCGCCTTTAGGTTGTTATGGATACGTGTTTCAAATATGCGTTTCAGGGCGATACGTCAACATGTTCTGTCGAGCGGCCATCTTGAAACTTAAAAAGTGTCGATTAAAAAAATATTTGGAAGGATTTCATGTGGATTTACGATTGAACAAGGCCAGCCATTGATTTTATCAATAATCATGAATGTTTCGTCTACGTTCCGACCTGCAAAGTTACATAAACTGCCGATTTGGGGCAAAACGACGGATCAGCGTCCATTATTTACAAAAGCCCTGTAACGCGCATAACTGAAAACGGGAGCGCGAGAACTTCCTTGTTAACACACCTTTTTGCTCTCGTTAAAACATAGGCAAAACGGGCAAAAACAAGCGATTTTATGCTAGAATATACATTTCAGGTTATTTATCTACTGTTTTCACTTTTTAATTATTTGCTCACATGATTTTGTTGCTTTTTTATGAACAGTATACTTAAATAAAAAAATATATTTGATTTCTATATTGCTCTTGACTTGGATAATTTACCAGCAAATATCAAGTATTTCAGTTTAATATAAATCACAATGGTATTTCCCCTATTTTTAGCTTATCAGTTTCGAAAAAAAAAACTCGAGCTATTATATGATCGCTAGATCGTCTTCGTTGTCGTGCAAAAAATTTGAAGTAGCCCGTTGCTGAAACACTTAAAGGTATCACCACAAAACTTGGAATACTTGCTCATAACGAAAAGTTGCAGTTGTAAGACAATAGGCATTATTCTGAAATATATTTTGGAGTTAAACCCTTTTTTAACTTAGAATGGCTTGGCTCCAGATAACAAAAAAAAAAGAAAGTTTTTTTGTATTATAAATTTCTTGTAATATTTATGACTAATGCTTAAAAAATAACTTACTGTCAAAAAATAAGTCAAATAATTACATTATAAATTGATTTTTTCCTTTCAAAGTGCTATACCGTAACGCGACAGTATAACTATATCGTATATGATTTAAAGTAACTATCTGTTATATCACATGCGGCGATGGTGGTGACAGTACAAGAGTTGGAAATATTTTGTTAACATAAGGGTCCAGAGTTCAAATCAGGCTGGAGCGAAAATATTTTTTTTATTCTATTTTGACTTTTATAATCAGTTTTGAAGTAAAATATCATGTTGTTATAATATCACGGCATCTAAATATATAATTTATGAAAAAAAAATTTTATGTCAAATCTGGAGTACAGCCTCTTTAATGATTTCAAATCTATAAAAGGTATCAATATGAAACTTGGAATATTTGCTTATTATGACAGGGAATAGTTTTAAGACAATGGGCATTACTCTAAAAGCTGTTTTTAGAATTCTGCCCCATTTCAACTTGAAAGTTTTGTTGAAACTGGTTATTGATATAGAAAATTTTGAAAACTATCAAAACTATTGTACTCATTCTTGACATACTTGCTACTGGGGATAACATACTTGCTACTAGGGACAAGATCTGTACCACAAGAGACATTACTAAGTGATCAGTTTTTCTAGAGTAATGCCCCTTTTTCGCATGGAAAATAATTAAACTTTTGTATAAATACTAATATCACGAACATTCATAATCACAAAGTTATTCATCTTAAGTGAAGTGCATAACAGCAGTTATTGAATAACACTCTTGAAATTAATTTATTAAGTCGTTGCTCTTAACATACGAGCACTGGCACCGCATGCGATGCTCTTATTAGAGTCTCAAACGACCATGGTGTCTCCCGTCACATCTGTACGTCACAACTCGGAAAATACTTGAGGGATTGAGTTTATACTTATACATACAATGGTCACACTTTAGTGACAAGGAAGTCTGAACAATTACTCTACCTCGGTTCTTTTTTGCATTATCTCCATTACCTTTATGTCGAAATTATGCTTTTCTAGAGCATATCTATAAAGCAATTGAAGGAATTGATATGATTCTTATGGGTGCAGTAACAACGAACAATCTTCACACATTTTAACTTTCGCTTCTGACATAACTCTCTGTGCTCTGATTGTTTATTTGGCTTGGACGTTTTTCGGAAAGTTTCTGTGATAAAATTATTATGTATAAAAGCTTTTTATATTGTTCCTTGCTGTATGCGTATTCTTGTTGTAAGTTTGTAAATATCTGTATTAACATTTATGTGAAAAAAAAGTAAATTAAAAAATTTACGAGAAGTGGTTTTTGTCACAAAAACGTATGTCTCCCAAATATGTACTCTTAGGGTGGAACAGCGGCATGTGTTTTGGTATGGAGGGTGAAAGTCAAAACATACGTTGCAGTTGGTTTTAACAGATTTAATAGATGTAGGTGAAGCTGAAAGTAATGGGGGAATAAGTAAATACTTCATGTTTGTACAATCAGAAAGTAAAGATATTGGTTACCTAGTGACAACTGGTGTTGAACATCAGAAGTAGTTTAAGCTATCCAAACAGATGGAATTTGATCTATCAGTTGTTCACAGAGGCTCTGTGTTGTTGTTAATGTCTGCATGTTTGTATTTGCATGATAGCTCAGTTCCAGATTGTACAACTGCAAGGTTTTCCACATATATGAGATCAATCAGTGTTTGTCGAATTGTAGTGGGGGTTGTTGTAAGTTGACTGAAGTTAGTCATTGTTTGTTCGAGCTCATTAGCTGACACTGGTGCATTAAAGTCACCAAGACCAATTGTTTGTGAAGTTGATAAATTGTGAAGAATCAAACTGAGCTGTTCACAGAAATAATGCAGGTGAATTTGTGGAGGTTTATCAACATCCAATACTGATATAGATGGAGATATTATATGACCACAAACACAATCAATATCTGCCATAGAAGTATCAATGCGCATAAAGTCAAAGTCTTGGTGGACAAAGATGCCAACATCTCCTCTTAGAGACTGGTTGTTTTGGTGTGTTGGTCAATGAGTGAACACAGCTTGGTATCGTGTATTGGGGTTGAACTATGTCATTAGCACTTGTCCACGATCCCTGGGCTGTAATATCAGCATGGTGGAAAAATAATTGTTTTTAATGCCATGAAAATGGGGGGAAAAGTGAAAGCCAGACAGGGTTTTTCTATTTTTAGCCACTGCGGCCATTTTGTGCAGCGAAGCTTAACGTGCCGGCGATATACATAACTGGGGTTGGTACTGATCACTCCTGTGAAGTTTCGTCAAAATCCCACCAGCAGTTTGACCTGTGAAAGCCGTACAAGAATTTTCTATTTTTAGCTCTGGTGGCCTTTTAGTGTAGTGAAACGGAACGTGCCGGAGATATGCACAACAAGGGTTGGTACTGACCACTCCTGTGAAGTTTCGTCAAAATCCCCCAGCAGGCTGGCCTTTGAAAGCCAGACAAGGTTTTCCTATTTTTAGCTCCGGTGGCCATTTTGTGCAGTGAAGAGGAATGTGCCGGCGATATGCATAACTGAGTTGTACTGATCACTCCTGTTAGGTTTTGTCGAAATCCCGCCAGCAGTTTGATTTGTGAAAGCCGGACAAAGATTATCTATTTTTAGCTCTGGTGCCCATTTTATGCAGCGAAGCAGAACATGCCGACGACATGCATAATTAGGGTTGGTACTGATCACTCCAGTGAAGTTTTGTCGAAATCCTGTCATCAGAATGACCTGTGAAAGCCGGACAAAGTTTTTCTATTTTTAGCTCTGGTGGCCATTTTGTGCAGCAAAATGATAGGTGCAGTTGAAATGCACAACTAGGGTTAGCACTGATCACTTCTTTGATGTTTCGTCAAAATCCCACCAGCAGTTTGATCTGTGAAAGCCGGACAAGGTTTTTCTTTTTTTAGTTCTGGCGGTCACTTTGTGCAACCAAGCGGAACGTACCGACGACATGCACAACTACAGCTGGTACTCATCACTCCTGTGAAGTTTCGACGAAATCCCACTGGCAGTTTGACCTGTGAAAACCGGATAATGATTTTCTATTTTTAGCTCTGACGGCCATTTTGTGCAGCCAAGTGAAACATGCTGGCGACATGCTCAACTGGGATTGGTACTGATCACTCCTGTGAAGTTTTGTCGAAATCCCGCCAGCAGTTTGTGAAAGCCGGACAAGCTGAATGTGGACGGACGGACGGCGAAGGCAAAAACAATATGTCTACCAAAAATTTTGGGAGACATAATTATAACAATAAATAATAAATTTAAATATCAATAAATAATAAATTAATTTTAAAAAATATCGATTTTATTCTGTTCATTGAGCAAATTTCACGTCGTGCTATAATCACGACGCCGAACTGTAAACGAAAGTATAAGCTAGAGACACGACATGCGATGACTCGACAGATGCGATGACTCGACTAAAAGGTGATCTCCCATGGGATTTCGAGTCATCGCAAATTTACTGAATGATGAATATTTTCTGTATTTGACATACCGACAAGAAAATGCGCTACCGCCAAGAACTGTATATGAACCGATAAGAAACTTATTTGTGAAATTTAGTGCATTTTTATTAAATGTTTCGAATATATTTTATTATTAACGGTATAAACTATGTCTTTTGATCAATTAAAAATATCTTTTTTTTAAATAGAAATATTTTCTGTATTAGACATACCGACAAGAATATGCGCCGTCAAGAACTGTATGTGAACCGACAAGAATCTTATTTGTGAAATTTATTGCCTTTTTATTCTATGTTTCAATTATATCTTATTATTAGTTTCAAGTTTGTTGGCATATTCAGCAATGTAACATTGCCTTTGGCCATTTACAAACACAATTATATGGCAAAGACATTCAATCAAACATAAATAAATCCAAATACAAAACAAAACGTATTCAGCAAATAAAGCAAAGAGTATTAAGACATTATGAAACAGTTAAAATTTCAAGGGTTCGTTTTCGTATAACAAAAGCTTCTTTAATGAATTTAGCCAAGTTGGTTACCATCTTTTATTATTCGTTGACATAACTTTATTGAATTTCTGCATAGTTGGTCATGAAATATTTCCTAAATATTTTGTTCTAGCAGTACTGTACACCTTATACGGCATTATTGGGAGTTTTTTGCTTTACATCGAGTATATATTTGCAAAAACGTAAGCGAAGTTTGTCAACCTGTTTATAATTGTATACTCCCCAAACTTCAGACCCATATAATAGTATAAGAACAATCATATCATCAAATAAAGATAATTTTGTTTTAACATCGAGCTTCACTTTATCAAACAAAGACAGAAGATTATTATAAGCTCGCAATGCTTGGTCATACAGTGCTTTTACAGCTCCAGTCATTGTTCCAGTATCAGTAAACTTTATTCCTAAATATGTAAAACTATCAACTTGTTCACCGTTTATATATAAATACCGATTAACATTTTGTCTTCTTTCCTCAAATATACATATTTAAGATTTATTGACTTTTATCTTCAGGCCCCATTTTTTCAGAATATTGATTCACACTATCTATTTGAGACTGTAAGCTGTTAGCATCCGTTGTAAGTAGTAATAATTATATCATCGGCAGGATCAAATACCTTGACAATAGTTCAAAATCTTTATCTGTTAGTGAATCAAAGTCTAAGTTTGTAGTAATGTTATATTATAAACAGGATAAACAATATAGGAGACAAGGGCCCCCCTTTGTTTCAAACCGATTGTTAAATCAAAGAAATCAGAAAATTGCATAGTACTAGATAATTTGACACAAGACTGGGCATCACTATATCCATTTCATATTGGTCATTTTGCCGCTAATCCCAGATTGTATGAGCTTAGCCCATAAAGCATCTCTATTAACTGTGTCAAACGTTCTTTGGTAATCTATAAATATACAGTAAAATTTAAACTTTTTCGACAATACTTTCTGAATAATAGCATGTAGCAAGAAAATAGTATCAGCTGTAGAACGACCATCACGAAAACCGTATTGTGAATCGTTTAAGATATGTTCCGTTTCGCACTAACTATTCATGGATCCGCAGCATGGCTCTTATACCTTGTAACAATAGATTTTACCCACAAACATTACCACGTGTACTTTTGTTATATACTTGTTGTGGTGAAAATATAACTGTACTTCTTGCAGTCATGCAAATGTGCGAGGACTCAGGGATCCATCAATTAATGCGATTTTTCAAAATGCGTGAAAAAATTTTAATATTAATTAAGTTATTTACTGGCATACTGACAAGAAAATGCACTACCACCCGACCAAAAAAAAAACAGTATATTACTTACCGACATGAAAAATCTACTACCGTCAAATAGAATATAAATATATATATTCTTATAATACATATGCCCTATAATTCACATATGTTCGCTTATCCAATGGTTCTAGGTTGACCTATCGCAATAAAATCCTTCAACTTCAACACCGTCTCTCAGTATGCCATTTTTTTTGCGAACTCTTCCAGTCTCATAATTGCCGAGTCATAATCGTACACCGCGTTTTTTCAGCAATACACACCAATTAAATTAAAATGTTAATCCATGAGCTTACCTGTTTTCAGAGTTTGCTTGAGTCAATTTCTAACCATATTTGAATACACATTAAAAGCAATCAGCCGGTACACATAAAAAAGTGTACATATACTGTATAAATACTTCTGTAAGAAGCGCTCCAGGATACATTGATAAAGCGGTAACACAATGCAGTGTTTTTTCACGCATTGTTTAAGGTATTTACACAAAAATATACCCGAAAATGGCATTAAACTGTTTATTGGGTTAGACAAAACTTTTAATGGGTTATCAATTCAATTCAAAAGTTTATTGCATAAAGCATGTAAATATAATGCCTATAGCACAATACAGTTTAACATTTTGTGTTATGGACCACAGAGAGCACATAAAATGTTTTCAGAAGAGGCAATAATATGTGTGTCAGAAGTTATAGAGAAGCACAATAATTTTAGTTACAGTATTGTGTTATCATACAAAAAAAATCCTTTCTTAGAGCACGATAATGCGGACATACTAGTAAAAAATGATATTCAGTTAATCAGTTAATAATGACATCCGTATTTGCGGTATTTGAAACTCGAAAATACTGCGGTTTTACAGTGGAGCAGTTTTTGAATCTCGAAAATACTGCGGTTTTACAGTGGAGCGGTTTTTGACCTCGAAAATACGGCGGTTTTACAGTGGAGCGTTATTTTAATCTCGAAAATACGATGGTTTTAAAGTGGATCAGTTTTTGAATCTCGAAAATACAGCGGTTTTACAGTGGAGCGGTATTTGAATCTCGTAAATACGGCGGTCTTAAAGTGGAGCAGTTTTTGAACCTCGAAAATACGGTGATTTTGAAGTGGTGCAGTTTTTGACTCTCGAAAATACGGCGATTTTAAAGTGGAGCAGTTTTTGAATCTCGAAAATACGGCGATTTTAAAGTGGAACGGTATTTGAATCTCGAAAATACGGCGGTTTTAAAGTGGAGCGGTATTTGATTCTCGAAAATACGGCGTTTTAAAGTGGAGCAGTATTTGAATCTTGAAAATACGGTGGTTTTTCAGTGGATACTACAGGATGTATGTACTCAAAAGTTCCCCTGGCGGTCTCGAAAATAAGTCAAATAATCCTTACGAACACTTAAAATAAGCCGCCGGCTTATTTTCGAGATTTGAGGGTATACCATAAACATTTTTATGCTGCAGGTTCTCCTAAGTATGTAAGTATCCGATAGTTTAAACTTTATATTACGGATTAGTTTTATAAAACCTATACCACGAAACCCCAATAAATTGAAATACATTACTGATCTGTAAACATTCGGAAATTTGCACTTTCTTATATGTAACATGTTACCTTTTGATGCAATAAAATTATATTGTAATGAATCTTCCAGATGTAACTTTAACAACTTTTACGGATAAAATTAATTTAATGAAATGCTTTTTATAGATTAAACAATTTTGTCACTTAATTATCACTGAGATTAACTGTTTTGACAGTGTTCAAATTGCTAGAAACAAATTTGCTAAATAAAGTTCTGTTCTGTTCAGGAAACAAATTTGCTAACACTAATAGAGAAAGGGCTATCGGGCTATTAACTTGCCATGTAATTCTTTTTGATTTCAGTTACAATAATTTGTAAGGCCGAATATTTATGTTCCCCGACCCTTTCTATGTCTGTGACGGGAAAAATCGGACTCGAAATGGGAAAATATGTCACCAAGACCCTGATATATTCAATACTAGAATAAAAATGTAACCAGTAAAAAAAGATGTAAACACTTTTTGCTTGAATGGTGCATAACTCGTTTTTTTTTTAAAATCAAAACTGACCGTCAACGAAACACTGCACCTTACCAAATGACCCGTAGTTTTATAGCGTTAAAAGTTCGCAGCTTTGCCAATTGATAATTTTACCGTATAAGCTAATGCTGAGCCATTATGGCTGAATTACACAGTATAACTTCCAAATTTTGAAACAAATCATCGTGACTCTTTCTTAAGTTAGTACAAATCCTTTATTTAATCGAAATTTCATAAGACTAAGGAATCACAGATTTAAAAACAACAAATACACATATGTAGCATTGTTTTGTTGCATTCTATCAATGTGTTGACTATAATAACTTTTAACTTGCAATATCTTTCGACGAGATTTTTGTTGATATACTTGGACTGGTGATTTCATGCAGTGCGAAGAAATCCTGGTCAAGGTAGATCTAATCTCAATGTCAATCTCAATAATATACTTTATATAGTCTGTCTAAAAACATTTGAGATCATCGAATATCATTTTAATAAAACCCTTTTAAATGTCAGAAAGTTGTAAACTAAAACAGGAAGTATTTCAGCTAATGGCGGACATACAATAAATCCAGTTTTCTTTGTTTTGAGAGCTTGTTTAGGTCTGTTAAATTATTAAAGTGATGATCCATTCATTGTCAGTCTTTACTTTCAACAATCTGTTTCTTTTTTCTTTCTTTCTTTTTATTCCTAAAGGCAATACAAGAACGCCGTCGGTAATTAATCACGGATCTCATTAAAGCTAGAAACGATGGATACGATGCCATCATTTCATATGATAAAATCATCAAAAAGGGAAGGCGATCAGGTAACAATAGACAGGAAACGAATACAAATGCTACAAATTCAACTGGTACAGAAAACGCTTGAATGTTTGGAATACGGCAAACAGTTAACATCTGTTTTACGGTGGAAGGTTTGGAATACGGCAAACAGTTAACATCTGTTTTACGGTGGAAGGTTTGGAATACGACAAACAGTAAACATCTGTTTTACAGTGAAAGGTTTCGAATACGGCAAACAGTTAACATCTGTTTTACAGTGGAAGGTTTGGAATACGGCAAACAGTTAACATCTGTTTTACGATGGAAGGTTTGGAATACGGCAGTTAACATCTGTTTTACAGTGGAAGGTTTAGAATACGGCAAACAGTTAACATCTGTTTTACGGTGGAAGGTTTGGAATACGGCAAACAGTTAACATCTGTTTTACGGTGGAAGGTTTGGAATACGGCAAACAGTTAACATCTGTTTTACAGTGGAATGTTCAGGGGCTAGCGAGAAAACTCAGTGACCAGGATTTTTCAAATTTTATTTCAACATACGGCATTCTCATTTTTACAGAAACTTGGAATTCCAGTGTCATTAATATCAAATTTTAAGCTTATTGCAATCAGCAAAATATTTGCCTTTGGCCATTTACAGTATCAATATCAACTGTCCCCGTCCGAAAACGAATAAGAAAGCAAATGGATACAGTGGTAGTGTAATTGTTTCTATAAAAGACGGATTAAGCTGTAACATTGACCTGGAGAACGTTAATCGTAACGGTATAATTTGGTGTGGATTAAAGGTCATTGGACACGCTCACAGGACTTTTCATCTCCTGGACGTTTCGCCCTGTATATTTCGGCCTCAAAACCCTGGTCTTTTCGGCATTTTTTTGTAAATATGATAAAGATGTTATATATAACTCATACTTGTATACTTATATTTACATATTACAGTTAAGACTTTAATAAAGTTTTTTGTCATATATGAATGTATATATTATGGAATTCTCTGCCAAAAAAAATGAATATTGATAGGATCAGGGCCTCAATTAAGGCCCTGATAGGACATAGAGATTGAATTGTCAGCAGTACAATTTTTTTTATTTATTAAATTATTATAATGCCTCAATGAACCTATATCCTAATAAAAATATATTGTCATTGTCATTATATCATTGAGAATTAGCTGAATTATAGGTTAATAACCATTACAACAGATTAATTATGAGATCAAAGATTTTTTTATTGGACCAATAGTTAAAGAAGCGTGAAAGTTTTATTGGAGGTCAGCATAGTATTAGATACTTGTAAATTATCACCTTTTATAAGTGTGTTACTTTTATTTCTTTTATAATTTATAATTGTTACAAATTGGCCTAAATTTGATTGATGTGTTAGATCAAAGAATCTTTTTTATATCACATTGATTAAAGAAAATCAAAGGCCAAAGTGTGCAAATAACAACTGCAGAGTAGATAATTCAATTAATTGGTTTATTGGCAAATCGGCAAAAAATGTCTTTGGCCATTTACAATAATTAATGGCAAAGACAGCATAGATATCAACACACCTGTAATACTTGTTCAAATTGGTGGATAATACATACATGGAATAGTACAAACCACTGATAACTGATCAGTGGAGAGCTGTTTGTAGTCAATGGAACCGTTGCCTAAATAACAATAACTTCAGAATTAATAGAAGATTTTTATCGGGGCATCGAGTAAAGGTAATAGCAGGTGTAATCAAAGCACAGAGATTACTGTCACAAGCGAAAGTTAAAATGTCTGAATTTCTTTACTCATCACTATGTTCAAAACATTCAGTGCTGTTTTACTAGATGTAATTTGGATATCAATCTACTCAGATTTGTCCTAGACCTACATAATGACTATGTAGAATAACCTCTTGTGACAAGTTTATAATGTGACACGCATCCTATCTTACATGAAGTAAACTTGCATAAAGAGTCCTATTCTATCAGATAGGTACTTAAAAATACTTTTTAATTTCAGACTGGATCTTATCTTTTGTATAGGAAATGTGGCATGAAATTAATTAAAGGCAAAACATGGTCATGATGAAACCCCAAATGTTTTCATTGAAAACCTTACATTCTTTATTCTTTATGACCAAGATATTTGGAGATCTGTGCTTATTAATAATCAACTGAAGGTGTTTCAAGAAAAGCATTAAAATACTAGTACCAAAATGTTATTATACACATTGTATATAGTAATAAGTTCCATCAATTATCCGAATTTCGTTTCCGAATATAAACGTTTAAATGTTTTCGTTCAGACTAACGTGTTTCGGGAAACTGCTGTGTATAATCAAAAATGGCTTGTTTAATGGAAGCCTTGAATATGTTTTGTGAATGGCATACGGACAGTTGATAATGTAGCAAGGGTTGTTTTTGGTCAAGATTCGGGAAAACAGGTAAATATATAAACATTGATAATTTAATCAATATGCAAACTAAAAGCAAGGATGTTAAAAAAATTTCAAGCACATTTATTAATGGAAAATATTTGAGTTATTCTGATTGATTTGTCAACAAAACAACAAAAATATTATCAACAGAGTTAAAAGCGTGATTGGTTGTTTCGTGTACGTTTTCGTGTTAACGTTATCTCATTACACGCATTCGAATACATCGCCGATTAGCAAACGATTGTTTCAATGCGTAGTAAATTTTATGAATGAATTTTTTGCGGATGAATACTAAATTACTAACTTGTTATTTTTACAGTTTGATTTGCCAAAAAATAAAATGAAATTATACCTCATGTTTTCAAAATCAACAGAATTCTGCAATATCAAAGAACATTTATCGAAATTGCAATGAAGACGCATACAACCTGTGGTACTATTTTTCAACGCGAATGTATGGATAAGAGGCGGTCATGTGATTGTAACTAGAAAATCTGGTGTGTAGAAATATATGGTGAATGAAAAAATAAATGATTTTGGTCTGCAGTCTTATACACATTTGCCATTTTTTCTGTAAACAGTTGCTATCTGCCGTTATGTTCTTATGAACAGGCATGTTGAACCACGGTATAATGATCTGCAAAGAGTTAGTGGGGTAAATGGCAATGGACGTAATAACGAACATACAAGCTCTTTAAAGATCAGGTTGAACACTATTGTAGACTTAATCTTCCATTTCTACATAGATCAGCTTTTCTTAACATAGAAGCAGGAAGATATTTGAACATTGAAAGAAGTAATAGACTATGTACAAACTGCAACTCAAGATCAGTAGAATCTGAGTATCATTTTAACAGGATTTTAATGTCTTCACTGGCTTTGGCAGTTAATTGACAGAAAACAGGATTTTAATGTCTGCATTTGGCAGTTGATTTGCAGAAAACAGGATTTTAGTATCTGCACTTGGCAGATAACTGGCAGAAAACAGGATTTAATGACTTCACTTGGCAGTTAATTGACTGAAAACAGGATTCTGATATGTTCATTTAGCCAGAATGCACTTGGCACTTAATTGGTAGAAACCAGGATTTTAATGTCTGCACTTGGCAGTTGATAGGCAGAAAACAGGATTTTAATGTCTGCACTTGGCAGATAACTGGCAGAAAACAGGATTTTTTAATTGACAGAAAACTGACAGGAAGTGGCTAAGCCATTGTTTAAACATTGTGCCAAAAAACGAAAACAGTTTTATGATAAGTCATGGTTCGATACAGACTGCGTTGAGGCCAAACGTATTTACAAAAAGGCTTTGTAACCAGAGCAGATTAGAGGTAGACAGGCTAATTTTGTGTCATAAAAGAAGAAATATAAACATATTGTTAAAGTTATGAAACGAGAATATAGATTTAAGAGATCTAGAGAGCTTTCCGAATTGAAGAAATGTAGACCAAAAGATTTTTGAAAAAATTTAAAAAGAAAACATCTTTGTCGGGTAGCGAGATAAACGTCGATGATTTTTATAAGTATTTTCTAGTATGTTTGACGATATTAGGGCTACCAACATTGATGAAATTGAAGATTTTAACCTGAGAGATAATCTCAATACAGACAACCCAACTTTTTTAGAGTTATACTTCTCAAATAACTTGCGAAGAGTTAAGAACAGCGATAAATCGCCTACTGCGTAATAAAGCATCGTGTCCAAGTGATAATTTGTTGAATGAATATTTTATTGCTTCTGTAGATATTTTGGTCGGTCATATTACAGATGTCTTTAATGAAGTCTTTGACACGGGTCATTTTCCCGATTCCTGGACCTATGGTTATATTATACCGATACGGAAAAGTAGAGATGTCAGAGCACCAGATAACTACCGGGGCATAACTTTATTAAGCAATTTCTGAAAATTATAAGTATATTAACTCACAGATTAGAAAATGGTTTGATGAAAATGACATTCTATCGGATTGTCAGTTTGGATTCCGTAAAGGTTGTAGCACGGTAGATGCTTTATTTATTTTGCATAATCTAGTAGAAAATATATTATCTCAAAAATTAAGACTACCTTGCGCTTTTGTAGATCTACGTAAAGCCTTTGATTCGGTCTATCGTAATGGTCTTTGGTTCAAACTTTTTCACTTAGGTATTGACGGTAAAATTCTCAGAATATCTAAAGCAATCTATTCAGTGGTAAAGTCTTGCGTAAAACACTGTTATAGTTTTTCTGATTTTTTCAAAATATCGGTTGGTTTATGTCAAGGCCTTTGTTTGCCCTGTTTTTAGAAGATCTTGAATTGTTTTTACAAAACAGAATTGACTGTGGAATAACTTTGTATGAAATATGTGTTAAAAAACTTCTATTTGCAGACGACATGGCAATCGTCGGTAATTCAACTGAAGATTTACAAAATAGCTTAAATGTTTATATGAGTATTGTCAGTTATGGGGACTTGAAGTCAATACTTTGAAAACAATGGTTGTTGTTTTTCGTAAGAGGGGTCCAATTTATCCACATGAGAAATGGTATTATAACAATGAAATGTTAGAGATAGTTGATGACTTCAATTACTTAGGTGTGGTTTTAAATTATACAGGGTCATTTGTACTTAATGATCAGTATATTAGTGGCAAAGTCTTAAAGGCAATAAATGTTTTGTTAAACAATATAAATAAGTTCGAGCTATCACCAACTATTGCTCTACAGTTGTTTGACTCATATGTTGGCTCAATTTTGAATTATGCATGTCCGGTCTGGGGGTTTTCTAAAAGCAAGGAGCTCGAAAGAATACATCTTAATTATTGTAAAGTCATTCTTGGTGTTAAGTTATCTACAAGTAACGCCGCAGTGTACGGTGAGTTAGAGAGATACCTGATGTATATAACTAGGTATATTCAAATTATCAAATATTGGTTTAAACTGTTACATACCCATAATATTATACTGAAGGTTATATACGAAACTGCATTGCATGAATGCAATATTGGAGTTAAAAACTGGATATATAAAGTGAAATGTTAACTTAACGAATTTGGTTTTACAGATATATGGAACAATCCGTTGAGATATTGTCAGAATGTTTTTACATGCATATTTAAGCAGAGACTTACAGATTGCTTTAAGCAAGAGCGGTTTTCTAATATTGAAAATAGTCATGTATTGAATACTCTGTACAAGTATATTAAACCAACTTTTGGTATGGAATACTTTCTAGAAAAAAATATATGCAAGAAAACTAGATGATATATAACTAGAATTAGTGTATCTGCACACACCTTGCGAATAGAAATGGCAGGTATGGTAGAGATAGACTTAAGCGTCTTGAAAGAGTTTGTCAATTATGTAATACCTTGAAATAGGAGATGAATACCACTTTATATTAAAATGTACTATGTACAAGGAAATAAGATCTAAATGCATTAAAAAGAACTATTATGAAAGACCTGGTATGTTCAAATTAGTAGAGCTGTTACTGAGTAGCAACAAAACAATACTTTTGGGTTTATGTAGATACATAAGACTCGCTAGTGAGAAAAGAGAAATTTTATCCAGGTATAATTTATATTTATGATTTATTTTTTAACCAGGTAGTACTCCATATAATTTGATAAATAAAGTTTTGTTCGTTCTCCATATTTAAAACAAGAATGATATGCTTTTGTGATTGCTGAATTATCAAGCTGCATTTTTACTATCTTATTGGTATGATATCTTAATTGTATGTATCCTGCTTGTCATGTGATCATACGTACGTGTGTGTGTGTGTGTGTGTGTGTGTGTGTGTGCGTGTGTGCGTGCGTGCGTGCGTGCGTGTGTGTGTGTGTGTGAATTAAACAATAGTTTTGATAAAATATAAAATACCGAAATACAAAAAACAAATACGCAAAATTATATGTAATGAAACTAATAAATATAATCAATTTACGAAGTCTGTGCAAGTTTGTTGATTTGTTATTTGCTAGATTGCCAAGCATAAAAGAATTTGCAGATTATTAAATAAGTGGATACAGTAATAACAGGACTGGAATATTGAAAAATCAAATTCAAAATATACAATATACAAAATACATATAATGAATAATATAGAATAGTAATATAACTGTAAATAAAGAAAATATTATCAAATCTTGAAATTTTGAATAAAGCAGAGTGGGTCTAGTCAGCTTTCGGGTTGCAGAACATTATAACTTCGCACTTACAAGTCCAACACTTAAATTGATTAAACTTCCCTAGATCAACAACCTCTCTACAACAAAACACTTTCTCTTGATCCGAATAGTGTTTTTTTGTACCAATCTTGATTTTGTTATGTACGGTTTGTCTCCGCACCAGATTTCTTGGATGCCCAAGTTAGATCACAATTTAGAACATTACACCCATGAAATTACAATTTCTCTTGTAACTTTATCATTCAATTATTAGGTATATTAAGGGTACGTAGGTGGCGATATTACGACCTGTTCCTAGAGCCTCCGTATATTATTTATTATTAAGCATAAACTAAGGTGCTACGACTTTCTAATTGTCATTAAATGAAATTGTTTTACCTTATGAATTAGTTACTTTCCTAGAGTACTTCAAGCCTAAATAAACGTTAGAAACTGCTAATCTATGTGTCTCTTTCTTCATGGTTAAATTTATGAGTTAAAGAGATATACCCAGAGTCCAGACCTACGACAAGTATATTTCTGGCCAGCCTTTCATTCGGCTCCTTATTCGACCATTACAGATGAGTCTGAAATTTGTGCATTCCTGGTTGAACTTGAGGGATGCACTTGTGCGCCGTCTTCTCTCCACACCTTGAGAGTCAATTTGAGATTGCGCTAAAGGCCCATAAGTAACAACTGAAATGCCCAGAACAAAACAGTTACAAATGTATGTTAAAATTGGACTAAACCTAGTTTGGTAATAGTGTTTTAAAATCATAAAATGTAGCCTTATTCATATTGCGTGATCAGTTTCACAGATCTTATTGGCTTTTTTTAATTCCTAATTTAACTGACATTTTTATGCACGGAAAATTTGCCTGTGGTTATGATCGGCTTTTATTTGTTGAAATGAAAACAAATCTTCTTATTCTGTCAACAAAAGTAGAAATTAGTGTGTATAACCCTAAGGGACGGAATTCACTTCTACTAAGTAAAGTTTCGTTTTCTAATGTTATGAAATTATTGCTTATGTTTCTACAGAATAAGGCCATACCAAATCGTTCTTTCGTTTAGCGTCCGCGGACGGATAGGTTTGAGCTTCTGAGGTAGGAAAAAACAACAACATTGTTTTGTCTTACGACCTTACTGTACAAAGTATTAAATGCTCTCCGAGAATGTGTTCGAGAATTTATACGTGACTAGTGTTATTACCTCCTTTGCATCTTTACCCCCATTTTGTATTTATTGAGTCGTGTAAAAAAGTTCCATGTGTGCATAAATTGTTGGCGACGTCAGAAGAGGTTAGTTTCTGGTCAGTTATGATAAGATTTTAATGCCTTTTATTGTTTTTCAAGATAATAGCAAGTAAATGATTATTTTATGTAAATTGTATGCGTTGAAGTATTTGTTATGTTTTCGCAATCAGTCGAATTTCTCAAGTGTAGTGTATACGCGAGCTACAGCTAGAATTTGTTGATGAAGTTTAATGTAATTCAAATAGGTAGAGTGGAAAGACATTATTTATGACATTTTGTTAGTAGTTCACTAAGCAGATATTCCTTTTGTAACATTTTTGCTGAGAATTCTTCTTTCATAAGGGAGACAAATTCATTTGAAAGAATTGTGTTATCTTCGCAGTGAAGCCAACAGACAGACAAAACAGATAGAGAAAAACAAATACCAGTAAAAATTATATTTTGGTGTTCAGTATTAAATGTTTAAGTAGTGTTTACTTTTGTAATTTTTTTACAGTGATACCTCATTTGGATTTTAGTGGCGGCATAGGATGGAAGGACCTGTCTAATAACATGAATGTGCATCAGTTTTATAGATTGTTGAAACTTAGTTGATATTGACAAGTTGACTCCAAATATAGACTCAGTTGTAAATTCACCTATGCAGAAATATATTTTCAGTTGAATTTATAGGTGGTTTGATTGAAAAAACTTTAAGAAATGCATTAAAAGTCTCTACAAAGTGGAATATGAAACTTGATAATTTTATCCTGGTCTAGATACTAGTCAGTATGACTTGTTTATTTTTTGGGGCTTCGTTTGTGTTTTCAGGATAGCTAAATAGGTTTTTGAACTTTGGGTGGACGCTAAACGAAAAAACAATTTGGCATGGCCTAAAGTATTCAAGACTCGTAATTTTTCTCCATGTGATATACAGTTAATGTGATCTGTCGTCAAGGAAACAGAGTTTTATCTTTACCGCCACTAACATATTTTAGCTAAAAAATGTTGTTTTCTTAATTAAAGAGAAGTTAAGATACCATGTAAAAACATAATTTTATGCTGATAAACATAATGACATGTTAAAAAGAAAACCAGACTATTACGGGATTCGAACCCACAGCTCTCACGCCCGCCGTAAACACTGATCCGCTCCCTGTCCTTACTTTGCTAGGGAGCAGTCTTCATAATTTTACAACTTCTGGCGCCTCCTGGCGTTAAAAACTTGTCCAAATTTACTAGTTCCCGACTTCCTTAATTTCACCAGGCTTAGTGCATGATGCCTGGTGCATTGTGGCAATTCGCTTCTTCGTCCATATTGACAGCGATTGCGGAAAAGCTACTTAACAAACTAATGGTCGTTATACATGCAATTAATTAGATTTTTATAATTATTCTAGTAAATGTATATTTGAGATCAAAATTCAGCTTCAAGCTCTTGACATTTGCATCGAACTAAGCAGATACATGGACGAATACATTTGTTATTTAATAATAAGCATATTATAAACACTAAGCATTGAGCGCTTACATGAGTCTGATGAAGTACGTAGCGTACATTTGCTATTTAATGTTAAGCATTTCAGCGAATGCAACAATACAATTTTTGCATAAATAATCTTCCATAAGAACGCTTTACAAAATTTACTTATGTTATAACATTCTAGAAAAGGTTAAAATTTGAATGATGGAATTGATCTATAAGATAACGTTCTACGAGAATAAGTGAACATTTCATTCCACTTTTGTAAAAATATGGTCATTTAATCGTTGTTTACTTAAGAAAAAAATCAGTAATTCCTACACCTTGAAAAACTCACTGTTCTGCCAGTCCAAGAGAACTAACTAAAAGAGTACACTAGTTCATTTTATGTGGAAACAGTTCTATATCATTTTTTTATCAACAGGTAAATAATATATTCATAATTGTCTTTATTGTAAGATCCACAAATAGTGCTTATTTACATGAAACATGTGAATGGTTTTAAAGAGAAACACCCATAAATCCGTTGAAATAATTTAAATGAAAGGAAAATTATCATGTGCTTGATGTATGTTTATATTTAAAAGATGATTACCTTATTATATTATTTAATGCACCATTGCACAATAACTGCGTATAAAATAAATGAAACGTGCAAATGCATTTGTATCACGAAAACTAACAGTGATTAAATATTATTCATATTAACATTATGTCTTAGTAAGCGAGGATTTGAAGTTACATGCCTGCATTCAGTTTCTAGAAGGCGATGGATAGTGTCAAGTCAAAATTGCAGAAATGTTGTCCGGAAGTAAAAATCAGTGTTTGCTTTCTGATTATTTTGTTTGGAATGGGATCATGGATATCTATAAATGGTATATTTGTAGAATTGCCAGTTATCGTTGAGCAGTTACCAGAGGGATGGAGTCTGCCATCGTATATGACGGTTATAGTACAAATGGCCAACATCGGTCCACTGGCTTACATGTTATGGAGCTTCCTAAGACCAAATAAACTTTATGAAAGACCGGTTGTGTTCCTAATGGTATTCGTGGGTGCAACAGCTTCGCTTTTGCTCGGATTTTACTGGCATAAAACTACGGTTGTAGCTGGCGAGGAACACAGTACGGCGCTGTTTGTGTTGATGTTTTTCTTGTCTCTGGTGGACTGCACGTCTTCCGTTGTGTTTCTACCTTTTATGAATACATTTAGAGTCGAGTATATGACGTCATACTACATTGATGAAGGATTCAGTGGCCTTCTTCCAAGTTTGGTGGCCCTAGCTCAAGGGGTCGGAGAGGTTGAGTGTAGGAATAAAAGTCGGGTGAATACAACCTTAAATGTGACTGAATACACGACGGAGGCTGTATACCTTCCGGCAAAATTTTCAGTCCAAGATTTCTTCATATTTGTTTTTGCAATGATGGTGACGTGTGGTGTTTCTTTTGCAATGCTGAACTATTTGCCTTACTGTAAATCAGAACATGCAGATGTAGCTGCTAAGACGGTCTACGAAGTAAACAAAATCCCACCGCATGACGTCATGGACAATGAAAAACCGGAACCGGAAAGTGATGATGTGAAATCGTTGTCAAAAAGGCTTAATATTTATTACCTTTTTCTTATAACATGGGTTAATGCACTATCCAATGGAGTTGTGCTTGCTGTGCAATCGTATGCCTGCTTACCGTACGGGTCACAGCCATATCATCTCGCCGCCACGCTATCAAACATTTCTAACCCCGTGACATGTTTTATTACTATTTTCCTGCCATCCGGAACATTCGCCAGTATAAGCGTTATAACGTCAATTGGCACTGGGGTTACAGCGTATATTGTGATGCTTGCCTCCATGAGTCCTAATCCAATTTTAACTGACACAGTTGCGGGTGGTATTTTAGTGGTAAGTGCTATAAGCTCGTACATTGTAACTTGTTTTTTTTCATAGTTTTCCCAATCGCTCTTAAATAGTCATTCCAATATTTATAAATACGGAAAATGACAATTATGTTCAGACTTGACACCTGGTGTTCTTCTTAAAACGGATCTTTCTTATCCTTTCTGACTGGGCAATTAAATCGTGTGGATTACTCTGATGTATAGATTTCTGATGTATAGGTGTCCTTATTTCAAATAATAAAATGGTTGATATTTAACATGAAACAACTACTTTCAGGTTGCCGCTTACGTCATTGTGTCTTTGACCTTGACCTACACTAAAGTTTCCATAGCTCAACTCTTCAGACAGGAAGGAAGAAAAGCGCTGCTTTGGTGCGGTGCCACTACTCAAATAGGATCACTGCTAGGTTCTATAGTGATGTTCGTGCTAGTAAATGTATATGAAATCTTTCAACAGAAGTATCCGTGTACTTAATACAATGTCATCCCTATCCACATTCATATTTAAGAATAAGTGCTCACAATTTCGAACCTTCTGCCCTTATAGTGGCCGACCAGTTATCCTTCAGATTCGGTCTTCTATATGTTTAAGGGCTGACTGGTCGGTCACTACATGGCCAGAAGGTTCGAAGTGGTTTGTACTATTTCTCATATTATACCGCACATTTTGATCTCCAACTTTACTTCTGAAGCAGAACTGACCAATTATATTTATATCTAATACTCTTTAACAACATCTGTATGTAGAAATATTGCGTTGTAAAACTGGTACACAAAGGTAACAAACAACGGTAGCAAGACACTTCACTCCCCCACCCCACCCCACACCCCACCCAAAAAAAAATTTGAAAACAGTTCACCCCCATGACAGTGCCCCTCCCCACCGCTCCCCCTCCCGCACACACACAAAATAGTAATTATCGGTAAGACAGGTCACCACCCAATTTGTTTTAGAAAAATATGTTACCTGAAGCTTTTATGTATATTTGAGTATAGATATTTTTAGAAATATATGTAAACTAAAGCTTTTGTGTAGATTTGAGTATAGATATTTTTAAAAAATATATGTAAACTAAAGCTTTTATGTAAATTTGAGTATAGATATTTTTAGAAATATATGTAAACTAAAGCTTTTATGTAAATTTGAGTAGAGATATTTTTAGAAATATATGTAAACTAAAGGTTTTATGTATATTTGAGTATAGATATTTTAGAAATATATGTAACTTAAGCTTTCATGTAAATTTGAGTATAGATATTTTTAGAAATATATGTAAACTAAAGCTTCTATGTAAATTTGAGTATAGATATTTTAGAAATATATGTAAACTTAAGCTTTTATGTAAATTTGAGTATAGATATTTTTATAAATATATGTAGCTCATGTGAACTAACCCATAATATAAACAAAAATATGAGCCAATTTTGTAAGTGATAACGTGCTTATAAATAAAGCTACAAATTCTGATTTGTTCGTTTATCGTCTATTTAATGGACCGTGAGAAGTGGTTGCTCGGTTGAGAGTAAAAGTAAAATAATTTGCTAATTTCTTTACATACGATTGCAATGTATATTTTTCTGATTTGGTTTCTAGTTGTATTTTGAATAACCCGGAAGAGCCCGGAACGCCAAACGTCAATCTAGTTAAGTAAGGACCTGGGGTTGACACTCCGTCCAACCTACCGTAAGACTTCCACAACCTGTTATTTTAGTATCTTTTTTCTTGCCATAAAGTTTGCGTACGCTCAAACTAATCAAATCGAAGAGAAGCAACTCCTTTCTACAGGTTATTGGCGATAATACAAGAGTTGTCTCGAATTTATTGGATAAAGATTAAATTTTGATAAAACTTAAAACTTAAATAAGAAAACATGTTTGTAGCAAAATACAATTTCAGGCAAATATTAATTTACAAATCCAAATAACAGGAGGTTTACAAATTTAAGATTCTAAGCAATTAAAACAGAATACATCCGAATCTCTAGACACAAAATCCTACTGGGACCGATTTGAAACTTCTGCCTTATTCGATATGTCAACATTTTTATTTAGCACGCCATTTCTTTATGACATGCTGTTTCGTTTAACGCGCAGCAAGGCTGAGTTCACATCACTCCAGGGAATGGTCACGTGATATGATTATTTTAAGTTCGATTCCCGCTGGGAATTGTTCGCCTGATATCGATCGAGCACAGCAGGTCTAATCTCCCAGTGGAGTTACTTTATTACAAACAGAGCATTTTGCGAACAGTTTGATGTGTGTTGTCCTGCCGGCCAGCCTGCTTCTGACCCGGACAGTTGTTAATGTTGAGGCTGTGGGTTCAAGCTCTTAATGCAGGGAGCTTTAGGTGTTTACAGAATAAACAACATATTGGCAGTTGAACAATACTCTTTATTTAGGGCATAACATCGCTTCAAGTTCACAAAAAGCACATTAATAACATGTAGCTAAAGACAAGTAATTATTAGTAGTTTGTGGAAACGATGACCAAGGGTCCCATTGGATTAAGGTAAGTGGGAGGGGGGGGGGGCTCTCCAGTTTGATCATAAGAATAAGGACAAAAGACTGTTTCTGGTCTAACAAGTATATCCTACCTCTCCAACTTTATGTGAGGTCATATCAATAAAAAGGTGGAGTGGGAGCTTTTGCTCTCTTTAGTGGTAGGACTTGCTAGAACTTTGCTTCGTAGAGTTAAGAGACGATTGATGCGGAGCGAGCGTTTTTGGAGCTATTTAAAGGTATTTGACAGGACTCCGTACACGTCATACAGAACGTGACTTAGATGACGTATAGAGAGTCGTTTGATTAACCTATGACCTGTGCTTCGGGTATTTACGTCGTTACGTAATAAAACGAACACACCAGGTATAAACAACATGGCGGACTGGGAGGAAAAGTTGGAGCTTACCGGAATATTAACAAAAGGTTATTAATTGAATGAACGCAGGTGGAATGGGAGCTCTGTTCCAGAGAGTAAGACTGGAAGGTGTATGTTCATGGGAAACAGGTATAAGCGGATGAGAAGGTGATTTTAATGATTGTTTGATCGGGGGAACCTTGGTCAAAGCTCCAGTTTTAATGCACTGAAGATCTCTAACGCATTAATAATTATATAGTATATAAGAACAAGACCTGAGGTAAGATAAGCGACCTAACATTGCACCCTCCTTAAAAGGGGATTCAGTCTCTGAATTTGGTAGGACTAGACAGTAATTTTTCGGATTGGAATATGGATTTGCTTTTAAAAAGTTATCTTGGCAGGTCTTGTAATAAACTAACAATCTATATATCTGTTTGAAGTAGTTCCTGAGACAAGACTCACAAAGTGATACAAGTGGAAAAAGTGATAGTATTATACAATCATGTTGCGTCTAATACACAAAACCGACTTATGAGTAATAAATAAATGACATCTAACAAAGGGATTTGCTAACATACAAGCATTATCAGAAGAACTATAACAATATGAATCAAACGGACAAGATACTAGGTTATTTTACCATTTTAAAGTAAATGACATACTTCGATAACATTAAATACGACTTAAAAAAATAGTGAAAGGGGCAGGTAATCAATTTCAACAACTTGTCGAACTCGGTCAAAATATGTTCCCCGCTAATCGAGCAGACCGGCATCACATGGCGTAATTTAAAACGTGGAAATACTGCAAGTGGACAAAATTTTAAAATGTGGAAGAAAATGGAAGGATTTCTAGCTGATCTTTGGTTAAGGATTGAAATCGATACCTGTTTGCTCGATGAAAGTAAGTTCTTATTCCTGATACGAGGTTACAGAGTCAAAATTTGTAAAATAATCTGATCAATTTGTTCGCTTGAAAATAAAGTATCAGACGAGATTTACAGGGTTGTCATTGCACCCTCCTTAAAAGGGGATTCAGTCCCTGAATTTTGTTGTCGAGGCTTGACCATTTTATAAACAGAAGGGGTCGGAGGAAAGAACTGGAAATCTCGGCTGAGTCTTGATAGAAGTGTTTCCATATTCATTACCAGTTATTGCATAAAACTGATATAATCACACTTACCGTACAATTCAGGTTATTATAATTCAATTTATAACTGTTCAATTATTGATTGAAGAAGAACATTGTCTGATTGTTACCACTGTAATTGCTTTGCCATATACTTGTTTTCCGGAACAGCATCTAAAAAAAAAGAAAAAAGAAAAAGAAATAGATATATGTTATGCAAATGAATAGTTATAGTATAGTACTGTTGCCATTTTATATTTATGTGCTCACAACAATTAAGCAGTTAAAATGTTTCATTACTCACATGAATTGTACGGTAAGTGTGATTATATCAGTTTTATGCAATAACTGGTAATGAATATGGAAACACTTCTATCAAGACTCAGCCGAGATTTCCAGTTCTTTCCTCCGACCCCTTCTGTTTATAAAATGGTCAAGCCTCGACAACAAAATTCAGGGACTGAATCCCCTTTTAAGGAGGGTGCAATGACAACCCTGTAAATCTCGTCTGATACTTTATTTTCAAGCGAACAAATTGATCAGATTATTTTACAAATTTTGACTCTGTAACCTCGTATCAGGAATAAGAACTTACTTTCATCGAGCAAACAGGTATCACAGTATTTGCACCATTTTTCTATGTCACTGCGCATTCTGTACCAGTGAAATCTTAAGGTCAAACGTGCATATGTTTTCTTGAACCCTAAGTGGCCTGCTGTCGCTTGGCAATGTAACTGTTTAAATATTGTTTTACGTAGGTTATTTGGAACTAAGATTAATTTGCGTAATGTCTTTGTTTCTGTTTGAACCTTTTGATACAGGACACTGTCAACTTCAAGAAGTGGAAAATTGTGCCAGTAGTACTTCATTTCTGTTCCAGCTGTAGATATTTTTTGCCATTCTGGTCTTTCCTGATTTCTCACCCATGATTTTACTTGGCTAAGTGTTTCATCTTTATCTTGTTCCTCACTGATGTCTTGCATACAGACTGTTTCTAATTCACTCTGGGTCGAGTTCTGTCTTGTATCTGTCATTCTCACAGCAATATTTTTATTGTCTTGCTCAAATTTCCTTTCTGCTTTTTTACAATGTGGACAGGAGGTATCTGTACATGGTCTACGACTTAAGGAATCTGAATTACTATGTAGACGACCTGGACGATGTTCTATTTTGAATTTGTAATTGCCTAGGATTTCTAACCATCGTGCTAATTGACCTTCACAGTTCTTAAAGTTGAGGATCCATTGTAGAGATCCTTGGTCTGTTCTTATACGAAAACTGTTACCATACAGGAAGTGATGATAATGTTTGACAGCTTCAACAACTGCTAATAGCTCTTTTCTTGTGGTACAGTAATTACGTTCTGTTTTTGAAAAGCATTTAGAAAAGTAGCTGATGACTCTTTCCTGGTCATTTTGAATTTGACAGAGTACTGCTCCTGCAGCGAAGTTCGAAGCATCTGTATCAAGAATGAATGGTAATTTTTCACTTGGAAAAGCTAGGATTGGTGTATTACATAACTTTTCTTTCAGGGTTTGAAAAGCTGCTTCTGTGGAGTCATCCCATACAAATGGTTGCTTTGCTTCTGTTAATTTGTATAAAGGTTTAGCAATTGAGGCAAAATGATGAACCATCTTTCTATAATATCCACACAATCCAAGCCATGAACGTAGTTGTTTTACATTTTGTGGTCTAGGCCATTCACGAATAAGTTTTGTTTTCTTTGGACATGCTTCTATTCCTTTTTCACTAATTTGATGGCCTAAGAAACTGAGTACCTTTTGGAAAAACTGACACTTTGAAGGACTAAGTTTTAGGTTTGCTTCTCTTATTCTTTGAAACATTTGTCTCAGGTGGGAGAGGTGGTCACTAAAAGTTTTGGAGTGGCACAGGAGGTCATCTAGGTAAATTAGACATATTTTATAAGCTAAGCCAGATAAGACTTGTTCCATAAGTCGCTCAAATACAGCGGGAGAAGTGGTCATTCCGAATGGCATAACATTCCAGTGATACGTCTCGCCGCCTATACTGAATGCTGTTTTAGGTCGGTCCTTTTCAGCTATTGAGATTTGATGATATGCTGACCTGCAGTCCATTGAGGAGAAGTATTTGTTACCACCAAGAGATTCTATGGACTGATCTATTTTTGGCAGAGGGTGTGAATCAAACTTAACCTTTGTGTTTACTTTTCTGAAGTCAATGCAAAATCTAACTGATTTGCCATCAGGTTTAGGTATGATCACTACTGGACTTAACCATGGACTTTGTGATGGTTCAATCAAATCATTTTTAAGAAGTTTTTGTATCTCTTTCTCGGCCAGTTCTCTTTTTGCTATAGGCAGTCTATATGGAGGAGTTCTTACTGGTTTGCTATCACCTGTATCTATTGTGTACTCTACTAGATTTGTATGCCCGATATCATCTTCAGATTTTGAGAAAATATCTTGAAATTCTGTTAATAAGTTACTGAAACTTTCTTTTTCAGATGGTGACATTTCTTTGGAACATCGTTCAACACATTCTTTCAAATGGTCTGGCAATTCTACAGGTAGGTTATCCTGTTTGTTTTGGACTAAATTTGTTGGAAAACAGTTGACATTGTGTGTTACGGGTACTAAAGCACTTTCTATGGTTGCTATGATTGTATTCCTGTTTAAATGGACTGGGATATTTTCAAGATTTGCTACTCTGATAGGAATTAGTCCTTGTTTGGGTTGAACTAAAGCCCTAGCAATTAGAATATTGTGATTTTGGGTAAATATGACTGATGGTTCTGTTACACCAAGTTGATTTTGGTTAAACGGGTCAATTGTTCTACCAGTTAATATCATTTCGGTCTCTGGTGGAATATCTATGTCTTCAGTTAAAGCTATTCTGCTTGAGTGAACTTCTGTTATATTTGAGAAACAGTGTAACTTCTCACCATTTAGGCTAAGTATTTGTTTGCTTAGCAGTAGGTCACAGTTTTGAGAAAGAATGAAATCTCTCCCAAGGATAAGATCATTTGGAATATCGGCAACTAGGACCCAAATATTGAACTTTTGGTTACCTATTTCTAGATTTATCAAAGATTTACCATGAAATGGGGCTGTGTCACCAGTAATTCCTAACATTTTACCATGGAAAGGTAATATTTCTGGTTTTGTATTGTGTGGTAAACTGTTTATTACACTTTTGCTTATAATGGTAGCATTTGCACCAGTATCAATCAGAACTGTAACATTATGGTCTTGAAATTTAGCTGGAATGAAACACCCTTCCTCATTAGGTTTATCTTTTGGACTTAATATCGGTGGCCCCTCTGGTTCTGTGACTGAAGTCTCCCTGTGGGCCTCCAGGCAGACCTGTATTCGTTTCCCAAATTTCTACTAGACCTATTGTTTGTGTTTACTGAATTAGGTAATCTGTTTTCGGTTCTGTAGTTACTATTTGTTTGACAATTTGTATTATTCTGTCTGTTTCTGTACTGGTCATTGTGGCTGTTATGCAGAGTTACAGTACTTCTGTTTCTACTAAAGTTGGCATTAGGAGATAGTTTTTCTGGGTTTTGGCGCATTTCATTCTTAAGTTCTCTGAACTCTCTGGTTAAAGTGGTTAAAGCTTGTGATAAGGACTGTATTAGATCCTCATTTTTACCATTATTCTTATCACTGAATCTGTTTTTACTGTCTACTGCTGAAACTGAAATTATTTGGTTTCTTTGTTTTTCAGCTGCTCGAAAGGCCTCCCACCTAGTGGCAGTCTGTTCAGCCTCTGATAAGGTTTTGAGGTTAGCTTCACGTAAACGTAATCTAAGGTCAGAGTCATTGAGGGCATCAACAAAATGATCCAAAGCTACAGTGTCTATCCATTGGGAACCGAAATCAGGGTAAGCCATTAGACTTGTTTTCTTTACTCTTTGGGCAAGTTCAGAGATACTCTCATTAGGTCTCCTAGTAAGATTTCTTAGTTTTGCTCGAAAAACTTCAGTTTGGTTTATTGATCCATATCTCTCTACTAATTTTCTAGTTAAGGAGTTAAAGTCAGTTTTCTCATTCTGGCGTAGTTCGGTCAGAATGCTACGTGCAGTATTTGTAAGACTGCTTGCTAAGTATAGCCCTTGTTCTCGGTGACTCCAGCTATTTATTTCACAGCATATTTTAAAGGAGTCAAGGAACTCATAGATGTCATCTTTACCATCAAATTTTGGTGGTTTGAGTTTTACAGAGTGTGAATTTAGAATCTGGTTATTTCCCCTTTGAAGGTTTGGAAAGTCAATTTCTGGATCTGAATGTGCCTCACTGTTATGAATATTCTGAAATCGGTCATACGTTCTAGGTGAATGGTTCTCTCCCGCAGCTCTTAGGTCTAGGCCCCTGGAAACACCATTATTGTTTTGTGATTCTTTGGTCATGTTTTTAAGGTCTAATTCTAGATTATGAACTCTTTCTTGAGTTTCTTTATTTTCTTGTGAAATAACCCTTAGGTTTTGCATTATCTCTTGAGATACTGACTCAAGACGTTTCTCTATACAGGACATGTTGGGAGTAGCTTCATCATAAAAGGTTTCTAAGTCTGAGTCTTGTTCAGGATCAGGAGTTGGAATGTTTTCGGCGGTTGACAAACTCCTCACGATATCTTCTCCTTCCATATTATCTCTTATTTATGGTTTACTTCAGTATATGATTACTTGTACTGTAATTGATAAAACATAAGAAACATGTAGTTCTGATGTTAATATTGTTTTTTATATATTTTTTTTTCTAAAGTAACTGCTTATTAAGTGTCTTTTCAGTTTGGGTAAACTTAATACGTTTAATCACAGATTGTTGTAGTTTATATTTTTCTTTGTCTTTTACAGGGTAGAAAGTTTTCAGTCTATGGGTGTCTTGATGTTATACACCAACAGGTCGTTGGGATCAATAGGCCTATATGGTTTGAACCCTTCGAGCTGGAATCTTTTCTCAAATGACGGGCCCTCTCATCTGGAGAAAAGATGATCAATCGTCGTCTTATTTTTTTTTTCATAGACTGTAGTTCCTCTCTTTTTATGTTGTTATTTCAAATAAAGGTGCTTAGATACTGTTGTTATCGAGTTAATTCTTTTGTCCCTTTATTCATTTATTTATGGCTATTTTATTCATATACATATCTTCTTCTTTTTTTGAATGGATTTATTCAGGAATATTCCTATCAGTAGAAGAATCTACTCAAATAGTATCTGATGTAATCTGATGGAATATGATGGAATATGAATATGATGGAATATAATGGAATATAATGGAATATCCCACTTCTGACACCAGTTGTCCTGCCGGCCAGCCTGCTTCTGACCCGGACAGTTGTTAATGTTGAGGCTGTGGGTTCAAGCTCTTAATGCAGTTAATTCTTTTGTCCCTTTATTCATTTATTTATGGCTATTTTATTCATATACATATCTTCTTCTTTTTTTGAATGGATTTATTCAGGAATATTCCTATCAGTAGAAGAATCTACTCAAATAGTATCTGATGTAATCTGATGGAATATGATGGAATATGAATATGATGGAATATAATGGAATATAATGGAATATCCCACTTCTGACACCAGTTGTCCTGCCGGCCAGCCTGCTTCTGACCCGGACAGTTGTTAATGTTGAGGCTGTGGGTTCAAGCTCTTAATGCAGGGAGCTTTAGGTGTTTACAGAATAAACAACATATTGGCAGTTGAACAATTCTCTTTATTTAGGGCATAACATCGCTTCAAGTTCACAAAAAGCACATTAATAACATGTAGCTAAAGACAAGTAATTATTAGTAGTTTGTGGAAACGATGACCAAGGGTCCCATTGGATTAAGGTAAGTGGGAGGGGGGGGGAGCTCTCCAGTTTGATCATAAGAATAAGGACAAAAGACTGTTTCTGGTCTAACAAGTATATCCTACCTCTCCAACTTTATGTGAGGTCATATCAATAAAAAGGTGGAGTGGGAGCTTTTGCTCTCTTTAGTGGTAAGACTAGCTAGAACTTTGCTTCGTAAAGTTAAGAGACGATTGATGCGGAGCAAGCGTTTTTGGAGCTATTTAAAGGTATTTGACAGGACTCCGTACACGTCATACAGAACGTGACTTAGATGACGTATAGAGAGTCGTTTGATTAACCTATGACCTGTGCTTCGGGTATTTACGTCGTTACGTAATAAAACGAACACACCAGGTATAAACAACATGGCGGACTGGGAGGAAAAGTTGGAGCTTACCGGAATATTAACAAAAGGTTATTAATTGAATGAACACAGGTGGAATGGGAGCTCCGTTCCAGAGAGTAAGACTGGAAGGTGTATGTTCATGGGAAACAGGTATAAGCGGATGAGAAGGTGATTTTAATGATTGTTTGATCGGGGGAACCTTGGTCAAAGCTCCAGTTTTAATGCACTGAAGATCTCTAACGCATTAATAATTATATAGTATATAAGAACAAGACCTGAGGTAAGATAAGCGACCTAACAGTACGCTTCGAGACTAGCTAAAATTTCAATGGATATGTGGACATAATTAACCCGCTGGGAGTTGTGAAAATACTTCTTCACTGTGTTTTCAGAGGCATACGATCGCAAATTGCTTTCTCTTGATTACGAGTGGGTAGGATGAAAAGCCTCAATCCCAGCGGGTACTCCCTAGGGGGCGCTAGATTTTCCTGAAATATTCAATATTCATGTTCCGACACTCAAGGGACCACGTGCTGTGTTTGTATCTCAAAAGTAGGATACAATAACGTGGAATAACGAACGCCCAGCAGACGAGAAAGTACGAAGTTGCAGACGACTTTATAGACGCAGAGCGCGCGGGTCGATTCCCGCGCTAGCTTCAAAATTTATCGTCTGCTAGCATTGACCGTCGCTAAGAACACCTGGAGATTATTAATATTAAATGTTATATGACATTTACTGTGAAAATTTATTTTTGTTGGATATTTTTTTTTTAACCACACCAGTACAGCAACAACAACAATCATGTCACGAAGAAAGCAAGCGCGACCAAGACTTATAAAACGTAAGTACATGTATTATGAAAATCTATAATTTTTAAGCGGTTAAAATGTTTTTATATATTACAAATATGTGTTATTTTTTATTTTTTTATTCTGATATTAAAATATTGTCAGCACAAGTATACTTTCAGGAAACGACTTTTATTGGAACAAGTTAGTTTCATGACATAGCGATATACAAGTGTATTTTAAATTGCACTATAACCGCTTTTAGGGTAAACATGTTTAAATAAAAGTTTGATTTATATTTAAGATCGGTAGTTTTGCGTATATTACTACAGTTTTGAAATAACAAAATATTGAATTTAAACGCTTTGATATTTCGCTACGAATAATTAGGTTTTTTTAAAAAAAACTTATCGAGTGGGAGTCTAGTAACAATAGTTCTGCTCGAGGCAGGATCGGACGTGCAGTAACCGCTTTGGTAAAAAAAGTCGAGATGATGTATTGTTGATATATTTTATCAATTGATTATTATTATTATTATTATTATTATTATTATTATTATTACTTTGATCTTCGTTTAATAATGCCTGTTCTGACAAGAAACAAATAAATTCTGTTCCGATCTTAAGTTATATTCTTTTTAAAACATCAGCAAAAGCAAGAGAAAGAACAACAATAACAGTGCAACAAGCCATCAATGGCACTGGAGGTAGAGACCTTGAGGCAATAATTGAGATACTGTTTGAAACAAGACAACCTATTGAATATGTATGCTAATTCACTCATGCCTGGTCGTCGCACTGTCTCCGTTCAAAATGTAAACAAACAGTTTGTATTTTCACTTTAGCTGCTCCGTTTATCCTAGTCCGTGAAGTTTTTGTGATAAATCCAGTGTAAATCGTTAATAACACATGTTTTCTTGTATTGTGTGAAGTAACTTGTTTAAAATACATGTTAAACCTACCAAATTTATTGATTTAATTTGTAAGCACTTGCACACTGTTATTGTACAGGAGGCGGCCATTTTGTTATGACAACTTCCGGTTGTATTGCTACGGACGCCGGTGCGCTAAGGATATTATTCCTTATTGATTACACTGTCTTGATTTGAGTATATATAGCTATGGCCAGTTTGTTAAACTGTAGAAAACGTCCTTATCACGTAATTATTTTTGTCTTACATTTCTATCTTTATTTTTAGTGTCTACTCGGTATGATTATTCAAGATTTTAAGATTGCATCACTGCTGCAGTAGATGCGCGCTTTTGCTACGTCATTAATGCTGCATTGATGCGTTCGTGCTATATGCTACGAGAATGATGCATTTATGCATCATTTTGTTGCATGCTACATCGGTAGCACTCTGTTTTTTATAAATACCAGACGTCTTGCTGCGTTCGAGGACTTCAGATATTTTTTCGGCCTGGGCACCCGTTACTCTAGTAGCTATATTTTAAGAACAATTTAAATCATTTATTTTTCTAAAAGGTTAGACTTAACAAAATATCGAATAGACACTAGACAAAAATCATTAATAGTACATTTTTCTTGGTTTAATGAAAGATTAAATATCTTCAAAGTAATATTTTTGTAAGAGAAATCTTATAATATTTTGTAGAGTTCTCATTGATCATAAGTAATAATACAGTAGAGTTTTTTTTTTAAATATCTTTAAATAACTTGTGCATTTTAAATATTCACTACATTGCCATATGAGTTTGAGGCTTGCAAGTTCTATATACGGTGAAGAGTAAATTATAAGTTAAACATTTATTTGCACCAGGGGTTAGCATTTCAGTAAATATAGTGGTTAGCCATAGGTTGGTAGATAATTTAATGAGTGTTAATTAAGTTGTTAAAACATGAAACTCTGTTATTAATTTATGAACATGTTCTGATTGCTTTATATTTAACAGAAAATTAAATTGATTATACTTTATCACCTGTCTTTTGTCACTGTGTACAAAAAGAGATTTTAATTCTTATTTACCCATACTGGTTTAGACCCCCCTTTATTGAGTACTGTAGTCCATAGCCCATTTGTTTGCCCTTCACCCTAAAGCCTAAGTCCTGTATCCTGACAATAATTGCGAGGGACTCAGAGCGTTGGGACAACCAGCCTGGTAAACTGAGCAGTATAATTGGAGCTGATATCAAGGGCGAGCACTCACACACTCAGTCATCCGGACATAACATTGTCTGTAGCTTATCGTATTGTACAATACCAAGGCCAGCCAGACACCAGGACCGCTAGCGCGTAACAATATTTCAAGTTTCGTATTGATACCTTTTATAGATTTGAAATCATTCCACTTAATAACCAATTTTGACAAAAAATCTAAGTTTAAAAGGGGCTTAACTCCAAAATATATTTCAGAATAATGCCCATTGTCTTACAACTGCACCTTTTCCTTATAAGTAAGTATTCCAAGTTTTGTGGTGATACCTTTAAGTGTTTCAATTACGGGCTACATCAAAAATTTTGCACGACAACGAAGACGACCTAGCAATCATAATAGCTTGAGCTTTTCTTCAAAACAGGTGAGCTAAAAATAGGGGAAATACCATGGTGATCTCTATTGAACTGAAATACTTGACAATAGCTTATATCCAAGTCAAGAGGAACACGGAAATCAAATATATTTTTGTGTAAGTAAACTGTTCATAAAAAAGTAACAAAATCATATGAGCAAATAATTAAAATGTGAAATCAGTAGATAAATAACCTGAACTGTATAAAAAAAAATATTGCAAATATATATTGCCGCCTTAAATGTAATTATAATGACAACACAGAAGTTAACAGAACATAATTTTTTGACTCCATGACCATGTTCAAAACATTCAGTGCTGTTTTACTAGATGTAATTTGGATATCAATGTACTCAGATTTGTCCTAGACCTACATAATGACTATGTAGAATAACCTCTTGTGACAAGTTTATAATGTGACACGCATCCTAACTTACATGAAGTAAACTTGCATTGAGTCCTATTCTATCAGATATGTACTTAAAAAAACTTTTTAAAGTATTAATAATTTCAGACTGGATCTTATCTTTTGTATAGGAAATGTGGCATGAAATTAATTTAAGGCAAAACATGGTCAATGAAACCCCAAATGTTTTCATTGAAATGTTTTAATCCTTACATTCTTTATGACCAAGATATTTGGAGATCTGTGTCTATTAATAATCAACTGAATGTGTTTCATGAAAAGCATTAAAATACAAAATGTATATACATTATTATACACATTATATATAAGTAAGTAATAAGTTCCATCAGTTATTCGAATTTCGTTATCCGAATATAGGTACTGTTTAAATGTTTTCGTTCAGACTAACGTATTTCGGGAAACTGCTGTGTATAATTAAAAATGGCTTGTTTAATGGAAGCCTTGAATACGTTTTGTGAATGGAATAAGCACAATATAGTCCGGTCTTTAAAGCGCGAATTATCGCCATAAATACGGACAGTTGATAATGTAGCAAGGGTGTTTTTTTCGGTCAAGATTCGGGAAAACAGGTAAATATATCGACATGATAATTTAATCAACATGCAAACTAAAAGCAAAGATGTTAAGAATATTTCAAGCACATTTATTACAGGAAAATATTTGAGGTATTCTGATTGATTTGTCAACACAACAACAAAAATATTATCAACAGAGTAAAAAGCGTGATTGGATGTTTCGTATACGTTTTCGTGTTTACGTTATCTCATTACACGCATTCGAATACATCGCCGATTAGCAAACGATTGTTTCAATGCGTAGTAAATTTTATGAATGAATTGTTTGCGGATGAATACTAAATTACTAACTTGTTATTTTTACCGTTTGATTTGCCAAAAAAATTGAAATTATACCTCATGCTTTCAAAATCAACAGAATTCTGCAATATCAAAGAACATTTATCGAAATTGCACTGGAAACTCATACAACCTGTGGTACTATTTTTCAACGCGAATGTATGGATAAGAGGCGGTCATGTGATTGTAACTAGAAAATCTGGTGTGTAGCTTTAGAAGCTTTCGCTTCTAAATATATGGTGAATGAAAAATTAAATGATTTTGGTCTGAAGTCTTATACAAACTTGCCATTTTTCTGTAAACAGTTGCTATCTGCCGTTACAAATTGTTTTACAAATTGTTGAACAATGGTATAATGATCTGCAAAGAGTTAGTGGGGTGAATGGCAATTGACGTAATAAATTACGAACATACAAGCTCTTTAAAGATCAGGTTGAATACTATTGTAAACTTAATCTTCCATTTCTACATAGATCAGCTTTTCTTAACATAGAAGCAGGAAGATATTTGAACATTGAAAGAAGTAATAGACTATGTACAAACTGCAACTCAAGATCAGTAGAATCTGAGTATCATTTTTAACAGGATTTTAATGTCTGCACTTGGCAGATAACTGGCAGAAAACAGGATTTTAATATGTGCCTATAGCCAGAATGAAATTGCCACTTAATTGGCAGAAACCAAGATTTTAATGTCAGCACTTGGCAGTTGATTGGCAGAAAACAGGATTTTAATATCAGCACTTGGCAGATAACTGGCAGAAAACAGGATTTTAATGTCTTCACATGGCAGTTGATTGACTGAAAACAGGATTCTGATATGTGCCTTTAGCCAGAATGCACTTGGCACTTAATTGGCAGAAACCAGGATTTTAATGTCTGCACTTGGCAGTTGATTGGCAGAAAACAGGATTTTTATGTCTGCACTTGGCAGATAACTGGCAGAAAACAGGATTTTAATGTCTGCACTTGGCAGTTAATTGACAGAAAACAGGATTTTAATGTCTGCACTTGGCAGATAACTGGCAGAAAACAGGATTTTAATCTCTTCACTTGGCAGTTGATTGACAGAAAACTGATAGGAAGTGGCTGAGCCATTGTTTAAGCATTGTGCCAAAAAACGAAAACAGTTTTATGATAAGTCATGGTTTGATACAGACTGCGTTGAGGCCAAAAGTATTTACAAAAAGGCTTCTTTGTAACCAAAGCTGATTAGAGGTAGACAGGCTAATGTTGTGTGATAAAGAGAAGCAATAAATAATGTTAACGTTAAGAAACGAGCATACAGATTTAAGAGATCTAAAGAGCTTTCCGAATCGAAGAAATATAGACCAAAAGATTTTTGGAAACATTTTAAAAAGAAAACATCTATGTCGGGTAGCGAGATAAACGTCGATGATTTTCAAAAGTATTTTCTAGTATGTTTGACGATAATTAGGGCTACCACCATTGATGAAATTGAAGAATTTAACGTTAGAGATAATCTCAATACAGACAACCCAACATATTTAGAGTTTAATTCTCAAATAACTTGCGAAGAGGTAAGATCAACGATAAATCGCCTACGGCGTAATAAAGCATCGTGTCCAAGTGATAATTTGTTGAATGAATATTTTATTGCTTCTGTAGTAGTCGGTCATATTACAGATGTCTTTAATGAAGTCTTTGACACGGGTCATTTTCCCGATTCCTGGACCTATGGTTATATTATACCGAAACGGAAAAGTAGAGATGTCAGAGCACCAGATAACTACCGGGGCATAACTTTATTAAATAGCAATTTCTGAAAATTATAAGTATATTAACTCACAGATTAGAAAATGGTTTGATGAAAATGACATTCTATCGGATTGTCAGTTTGGATTCCGTAAAGGTTGTAGCACGGTAGATGCTTTATTTATTTTGCATAATCTAGTAGAAAATATATTATCTCAAAAAATTAAGACTACCTTGCGCTTTTGTAGATCTACGTAAAGCCTTTGATTCGGTCTATCGTAATGGTCTTTGGTTCAAACTTTTTCACTTAGGTATTGACGGTAAAATTCTCAGAATATTTAAAGCAATGTGTTCAGTGGTAAAGTCTTGCGTAAAACACTGTAATAGTTTTTCTGATTTTTTCAAAATATCGGTTGGTTTATGTCAAGGCCAAAATAATTCGCCAGCTTTGTTTGCCCTGTTTTTAGAAGATCTTGAATTGTTTTTACAAAACAGAATTGACTGTAATAACTTTGTATGAAATATGTGTTATAAAACTTCTATTTGCAGACGACATGGCAATGGTCAGTAATTCAAATGAAGATTTACAAAATAGCTTGAATAGTTTATATGAGTATTGTCAGTTATGGGGCCTTGAAGTCAATACTTTGAAAACAATGGTTGTTGTTTTTCGTAAGAGGGGTCCAATTTATCCACATGAGAAATTGTGTTATAACAATGAAATGTTAGAGATAGTTGATGACTTTAATTACTTAGGTGAGGTTTTAAATTATAAAGGGTCATTTGTACTTAATGATCAGTATATTAGTGGCAAAATTTTAAAGGCAATGAATGTTTTGTTAAACAATATAAATAAGTTCGAGCTATCACCAACTATTGCTCTACAGTTGTTTGACTCATATGTTGGCTCAATTTTAAATTATGCATGTCCGGTCTGGGGGTTTTCAAAAAGCAAAGAGCTCGAAAGAATACATTTTAATTATTGTAAAGTCATTCTTGGTGTTAAGTTATCTACAAGTAACGCCGCAGTGTACGGTGAGTTAGGGAGATACCTGATGTATATAACTAGGTATATTCAAATTATCAAATATTGGTTTAAACTGTTACATACCTATAATATTATACTGAAGGTTATATAAGAAACTGCATTGCATGAATGCAATATTGGAGTTAAAAACTGGGTATATAAAGTGAAATGTTAACTTAACGAATTTGGTTTTACAGATATATGGAACAATCCGTTGAGATATTGTCAAAATGTTTTTATATGCATATTTGAACAGAGACTGATAGATTGCTTTAGGCAAGAGTGGTTTTCTAATATTGAAAATAGTCATGTTTTGAATACTCTGTACAAGTATGTTAAACCAACTTTTGGTATAGAATACTTTCTAGAAAAAAATATGTGTAAGAAAACTAGATGATATATAACTAGAATTAGGGTATCTGCACACATCTGGCGAATAGAAATGGCAGGTATGGTAGAGGTAGACTTGAGCGCCGTGAAAGAGTTTGTCAATTATGTAATGACCTTGAAATAGAAGATGAATACCACTTTATTTTAAAATGTAGTATGTACAAGGAAATAAGATCTAAATGCATTAAAAAGAACTATTATGAAAGACCTGGTATGTTCAAATTAGTAGAGCTGTTACTGAGTAACAACAAAACGATACTTTTGGGTTTATGTAGATACATAAGACTCGCTAGTGAGAAAAGAGAAATTTTATCCAGGTAAAATTCATACTTATGATTTATTTTTTAACCAGGTAGTACTCCATATAATTTGATAAATAAACTTTTGTTCGTTCTCCATATTTAAAACAAGAATGATATGTTTTTGTGATTGCTGAATTATCAAGCTGCATTTTTGTATTGGTATGATATCTTAATTGCATGTATCCTGCTTGTCACGTGATCATACGTACGTGCGTGCGTGCGTGTGCGTGTGTGTGTGTGTGTGTGTGTGTGTGTGAAATAAACAATAGTTTTGTTAAAATATAAAATACCGAAATACAAAAAACAAATGCGCAAAATTATATGTAATGAAACTAATAAATATAATCAATTTACGAAGTCTGTGCAAGTTTGTTGATTTGTTATTTGCTAGACTGCCAAGCATAAAAGAATTTGCAGATCATTAAATTAGTGGATACAGTAATAACAGGACTGGAATATTGAAAAATCAAATAAAAAAAATACAGTATACAAAATACATATAATAAATAATATAGAATAGTAATATAACATGTTAATAAAGAAAATATTATCAAATCTTGAAATTTTTAATAAAGCAGAGTGGGTCTAGTCAGCTTTCGGGTTGCAGAACATTATAACTTCGCACTTACAAGTCCAACACTTAAATTGATTAAACCTCCCTAGATCAACAACCTCTCTACAACAAACACTTTTTCTTGATCCGAATAGTGTTTTCTTGTACCAATCTTGATTTTGTTATATACGGTTTGTCTCCGCACCAGATTTCTTGGATGCTCAAGTTAGATCACAATTTAGAACATTACACCCATGAAATTACAATTTCTCTTGTTACTTTATCATTCAATTATTAGGTATATTAAGGGTACGTAGGTGGCGATATTACGACCTGTTCCTAGAGTCTCCGTATATTAATTATTATTAAGCATAAACTAAGGTGCTACGACTTTCTGTCATTAAATGAAATTGTTTTAACTTATGAATTAGTTACTTTCCTAGAGTACTTCAAGCCTAAAAACACGTTAGAAACTGCTAATCTATGTGTCTCTTTCTTCATGGTTAAATTTATGAGTTAAAGAGATATACCCAGAGTCCAGACCTACGACAAGTATATTTTGGCCAGCCTTTCATTCGGCTCCTTATTCGACCATTACAGATGAGTCTGAAATTTGTGCTTTCCTGGTTGAACTTGACGGATGCACTTGTGCGCCGTCTTCTCCCCACACCTTGAGAGTCAATTTGAGATTGCGCTAAAGGCCCATAAGTAACAACTGAAATGCCCAGAACAAAACAGTTACAAATGTATGTTAAAACTGGACTAAACCTAGTTTGTAGTTAATAGTGTTTTAAAACCATAAATTGTAGCCTTATTAATATTGCGTGATCAGTTTCACAGATCTTATTAGCTTTTTTAATTCCTAATTTTAACTGTCATTTTTATGCACGGAAAATTTGCCGGCAGTTTTGATCGGCTTTTATTTGTTGAAATGAAAACAAATCTTCTTATTCTGTCAACAAAAGTAGAAATTAGTGTGTATAACCCTAAGGGACGGAATTCACTTCTACATAGTGGAGTTTCGTTTTCTAATGTTACTGATGTCTACTGATAAAAGTGTATAAAACTTTATATTATAATGTGTTTCTGCAACAAAAAATGAGACAGTAAATTAGTTTAGATATTTTCCTTTTAGCCCGTCTATCTCTGTTCATACTTTCTATCTATTTGAGTTTATTTATCGTCAGTACCGGTTTCTCATATGACCGACGCCCCCTGCAAAAATTAGTTATATTTTATGTTCTGGAGGATAGTGCAAGATACAGAAAGCATCCCGTTACAGAGACACCCCTGGTTCTTTTGCATGCTTAGTGTACAGCAATGATACATGGGACCTCGGTTTAACATCTCATCATGGCCGAAAGACAATTAGTAGTGTTAGTGGAGGAGCGGGGGATCGATCTCGGGACCCCTGGGTTACCAGTCCAGCGCGTTACCACTGGACCACTGATCCGATCCCTGTCCATACTTTGCTAGGGAGCAGTCTTCATAATTTTACAACTTCTGGCGCCTCCTGGCGTTTAAAATTTGTCCAAATTTACTGGTTCCCGACTTCCTTAAATTCACTAGGCTTAGTGCATGATGCCTGTTGCATTGTGGCAATTCACTTCTTCGTCCATATTGACAGCGATTGCGGAAAAGCTACTTATCAAACTAATGGTCGTTATACATTCAATTAATTAGATTTTTATAATTATTCTAGTAAATGTATATTCGAGATCAAAATTCAGCTTCACGCTCTTGACATTTGCATCGAACTAAGCAGATACATGGACGAATACATTTGTTATTTAATAATAAGCATATTATAAAACACGAAGCATTCAGCGCTTACATGAGTCTGATGAAGTACGTAGCATACATTTGCTATTTAATGTTAAGCATTTCAGCGAATGCAACAATACAATTTTTGCATAAATAATCTTCCATAAGAACGCTTTACAAAATTTACTTAAGTTATAACAGTCTAGAAAAAGTTAAAATTTGAATGATGGAATTGATCTATAAGATAACGCTCTACGAGAATAAGTGAACATTTCATTCCACTTTTGTAAAAAAAAATGGTCATTTAATCGTTGTTTACTTAAGAAAAAAATTAGTAATTCCTACACCTTGAAAAACTCACTGTTCTGCCAGTCCAAGAGAACTAAGTAAAAGAGTACACTAGTTCATTTTATGTGGAAACAGTTCTATATCATTTTTTTATCAACAGGTAAATAATATATTCATAATTGTCTTTATTGTAAGATCCACAAATAGTGCTTATTTGCATGAAACATGTGAATGGTTTTAAAGAGAAACACCCATAAATTCGTTGAAATAATTTAAATGAAAGGAAAATTATCATGTGCTTGATGTATGTTTATATTTAAAAGATGATTACCTTATTATATTATTTAATGCACCATTGCACAATAACTGCGTATAAAATAAATGAAACGTGCAAATGCATTTGTATCACGAAAACTAACAGTGATTAAATATTATTCATATTAACATTATGTCTTAGTGAGCGAGGATTTGAAGTTACATGCCTGCATTCAGTTTCTAGAAGGCGATGGATAGTGTCAAGTCAAAATTGCAGAAATGTTGTCCGGAAGTAAAAATCAGTGTTTGCTTTCTGATTATTTTGTTTGGAATGGGATCATGGATATCTATAAATGGTATATTTGTAGAATTGCCAGTTATCGTTGAGCAGTTACCAGAGGGATGGAGTCTGCCATCGTATATGACGGTTATAGTACAAATGGCCAACATCGGTCCACTGGCTTACATGTTATGGAGCTTCCTAAGACCAAATAAACTTTATGAAAGACCGGTTGTGTTCCTAATGGTATTCGTGGGTGCAACAGCTTCGCTTTTGCTCGGATTTTACTGGCATAAAACTACGGTTGTAGCTGGCGAGGAACACAGTACGGCGCTGTTTGTGTTGATGTTTTTCTTGTCTCTGGTGGACTGCACGTCTTTCGTTGTGTTTCTACCTTTTATGAATACATTTAGAGTCGAGTATATGACGTCATACTACATTGGTGAAGGATTCAGTGGCCTTCTTCCAAGTTTGGTGGCCCTAGCTCAAGGGGTCGGAGAGGTTGAGTGTAGGAATAAAAGTCGGGTGAATACAACCTTAAATGTGACTGAATACACGACGGAGGCTGTATACCTTCCGGCAAAATTTTCAGTCCAAGATTTCTTCATATTTGTTTTTGCAATGATGGTGACGTGTGGTGTTTCTTTTGCAATGCTGAACTATTTGCCTTACTGTAAATCAGAACATGCAGATGTAGCTGCTAAGACGGTCTACGAAGTAAACAAAATCCCACCGCATGACGTCATGGACAATGAAAAACCGGAAAGTGATGATGTGAAATCGTTGTCAAAAAGGCTTAATATTTATTACCTTTTTCTTATAACATGGGTTAATGCACTATCCAATGGAGTTGTGCTTGCTGTGCAATCGTATGCCTGCTTACCGTACGGGTCACAGCCATATCATCTCGCCGCCACGCTATCAAACATTTCTAACCCCGTGACATGTTTTATTACTATTTTCCTGCCATCCGGAACATTCGCCAGTATAAGCGTTATAACGTCAATTGGCACTGGGGTTACAGCGTATATTCTGATGCTTGCCTCCATGAGTCCTAATCCAATTTTAACTGACACAGTTGCGGGTGGTATTTTAGTGGTAAGTGCTATAAGCTCGTACATTGTAACTTGTTGTTTTTTTTCATAGTTTTCCCAATCGCTCTTAAATAGTCATTCCAATATTTATAAATACGGAAAATGACAATTATGTTCAGACTTGACACCTGGTGTTCTTCTTAAAACGGATCTTTCTTATCCTTTCTGACTGGGCAATTAAATCGTGTGGATTACTCTAATGTATAGATTTCTGATGTATAGGTGTCCTTATTTCAAATAATAAAATGGTTGATATTTAACATGAAACAACTACTTTCAGGTTGCCGCTTACGTCATTGTGTCTTTGACCTTGACCTACACTAAAGTTTCCATAGCTCAACTCTTCAGACAGGAAGGAAGAAAAGCGCTGCTTTGGTGCGGTGCCACTACTCAAATAGGATCACTGCTAGGTTCTATAGTGATGTTCGTGCTAGTAAATGTATATGAAATCTTTCAACAGAAGTATCCGTGTACTTAATACAATGTCATCCCTATCCACATTCATATTTAAGAATAAGTGCTCACAATTTCGAACCTTCTGCCCTTATAGTGGCCGACCAGTTAGCCTTCAGATTCGGTCTTCTATATGTTTAAGGGCTGACTGGTCGGTCACTACATGGCCAGAAGGTTCGAAGTGGTTTGTACTATTTCTCATAATATACCGCACATTTTGATCTCAAACTTTACTTCTGAAGCAGAACTGACCAATTATATTTATATCTAATACTCTTTAACAACATCTGTATGTAGAAATATTGCGTTGTAAAACTGGTACACAAAGGTTACAAACGACGGTAGCAAGACACTTCACTCCCCAACCCCACCCCCCACCCCACCCAAAAAAAAATTTTGCAGACAGTTCACCCCCATGACACTGCCCCTCCCCACCGCTCCCCCATCCCGCACACACACAAAATAGTAATTATCGGTAAGACAGTTCACCACCCAATTTGTTTTAGAAAAATATGTTACCTGAAGCTTTTATGTAATTTGAGTATATATATTTTTAGAAATATATGTAAACTAAAGCTTTTGTGTAGATTTGAGTATAGATATTTTTAAAAAATATATGTAAACTAAAGCTTTTATGTAAATTTGAGTATAGATATTTTTAGAAATATATGTAAACTAAAGCTTTTATGTAAATTTGAGTAGAGATATTTTTAGAAATATATGTAAATTAAAGCTTTTATGTATATTTGAGTATAGATATTTTAGAAATATATGTAACTTAAGCTTTCATGTAAATTTGAGTATAGATATTTTTAGAAATATATGTAAACTAAAGCTTCCATGTAAATTTGAGTATAGATATTTTAGAAATATATGTAAACTTAAGCTTTTATGTAAATTTGAGTATAGATATTTTTATAAATATATGTAAACTTAAGCTTATTTGTAAATTTGAGTATAGATATTTTTAGAAATTTATGTAAACTAAAGCTGTTATGTACATTTGAGTATAGATATTTTTAGAAATATATTAAACTAAACTGAGTAGCTCATGTGAACTAACCCATAATATAAACAAAAATATGAGCCAATTTTGTAAGTGATAACGTGCTTATAAATAAAGCTACAAATTCTGATTTGTTCGTTTATCGTCTATTTAATGGACCGTGAGAAGTGGTTGCTCGGTTGAGAGTAAAAGTAAAATAATTTGCTAATTTCTTTACATACGATTGCAATGTATATTTTTCTGATTTGGTTTCTAGTTGTATTTTTAATAACCCGGAAGAGCCCGGAACGCCAAACGTCAATCTAGTTAAGTAAGGACCTGGGGTTGACACTCCGTCCAACCTACCGTAAGACTTCCACAACCTGTTATTTTAGTATCTTTTTTCTTGCCATAAAGTTTGCGTACGCTCAAACTAATCAAATCGAAGAGAAGCAACTCCTTTCTACAGGTTATTGGCGATAATACAAGAGTTGTCTCGAATTTATTGGATAAATATTAAATTTTGATAAAACTTAAAACTTAAATAAGAAAACATGTTTGTAGCAAAATACAATTTCAGGCAAATATTAATTTACAAATCCAAATAACAGGAGGTTTACAAATTTAAGATTCTAAGCAATTAAAACAGAATACATCCGAATCTCTAGACACAAAATCCTACTGGGACCGATTTGAAACTTCTGCCTTATTCGATATGTCAACATTTTTATTTAGCACGCCATTTCTTTATGACATGCTGTTTCGTTTAACGCGCAGCAAGGCTGAGTTCACATCACTCCAGGGAATGGTCACGTGATATGATTATTTTAAGTTCGATTCCCGCTTGGAATTGTTCGCCTGATATCGATCGAGCACAGCAGGTCTAATCTCCCAGTGGAGTTACTTTATTACAAACAGAGCATTTTGCGAACAGTTTGATGTGTGTTGTCCTGCCGGCCAGCCTGCTTCTGACCCGGACAGTTGTTAATGTTGAGGCTGTGGGTTCAAGCTCTTAATGCAGGGAGCTTTAGGTGTTTACAGAATAAACAACATATTGGCAGTTGAACAATACTCTTTATTTAGGGCATAACATCACTTCAAGTTCACAAAAAGCACATTAATAACATGTAGCTAAAGACAAGTAATTATTAGTAGTTTGTGGAAACGATGACCAAGGGTCCCATTGGATTAAGGTAAGTGGGAGGGGGGGGAGCTCTCCAGTTTGATCATAAGAATAAGGACAAAAGACTGTTTCTGGTCTAACAAGTATATCCTACCTCTCCAACTTTATGTGAGGTCATATCAATAAAAAGGTGGAGTGGGAGCTTTTGCTCTCTTTAGTGGTAGGACTAGCTAGAACTTTGCTTCGTAGAGTTAAGAGACGATTGATGCGGAGCGAGCGTTTTTGGAGATATTTAAAGGTATTTGATAGGACTCCGTACACGTCATACAGAACGTGACTTAGATGACGTATAGAGAGTCGTTTGATTAACCTATGACCTGTGCTTCGGGTATTTACGTCGTTACGTAATAAAACGAACACACCAGGTATAAACAACATGGCGGACTGGGAGGAAAAGTTGGAGCTTACCGGAATATTAACAAAAGGTTATTAACTGAATGAACGCAGGTGGAATGGGAGCTCCGTTCCAGAGAGTAAGACTGGAAGGTGTATGTTCATGGGAAACAGGTATAAGCGGATGAGAAGGTGATTTTAATGATTGTTTGATCGGGGGAACCTTGGTCAAAGCTCCAGTTTTAATGCACTGAAGATCTCTAACGCATTAATAATTATATAGTATATAAGAACAAGACCTGAGGTAAGATAAGCGACCTAACATTGCACCCTCCTTAAAAGGGGATTCAGTCTCTGAATTTGGTAGGACTAGACAGTAATTTTTCGGATTGGAATATGGATTTGCTTTTAAAAAGTTATCTTGGCAGGTCTTGTAATAAACTAACAATCTATATATCTGTTTGAAGTAGTTCCTGAGACAAGACTCACAAAGTGATACAAGTGGAAAAAGTGATAGTATTATACAATCATGTTGCGTCTAATACACAAAACCGACTTATGAGTAATAAATAAATGACATCTAACAAAGGGATTTGCTAACATACAAGCATTATCAGAAGAACTATAACAATATGAATCAAACGGACAAGATACTAGGTTATTTTACCATTTTAAAGTAAATGACATACTTCGATAACATTAAATACGACTTAAAAAAATAGTGAAAGGGGCAGGTAATCAATTTCAACAACTTGTCGAACTCGGTCAAAATATGTTCCCCGCTAATCGAGCAGACCGGCATCACATGGCGTAATTTAAAACGTGGAAATACTGCAAGTGGACAAAATTTTAAAATGTGGAAGAAAATGGAAGGATTTCTAGCTGATCTTTGGTTAAGGATTGAAATCGATACCTGTTTGCTCGATGAAAGTAAGTTCTTATTCCTGATACGAGGTTACAGAGTCAAAATTTGTAAAATAATCTGATCAATTTGTTCGCTTGAAAATAAAGTATCAGACGAGATTTACAGGGTTGTCATTGCACCCTCCTTAAAAGGGGATTCAGTCCCTGAATTTTGTTGTCGAGGCTTGACCATTTTATAAACAGAAGTGGTCGGAGGAAAGAACTGGAAATCTCGGCTGAGTCTTGATAGAAGTGTTTCCATATTCATTACCAGTTATTGCATAAAACTGATATAATCACACTTACCGTACAATTCATGTGAGTAATGAAAAATTTTAACTGCTTAATTGTTGTGAGCACATAAATATAAAATGGCAACAGTACTATACTATAACTATTCATTTGCATAACATATATCTATTTCTTTTTCTTTTTTCTTTTTTTTTTAGATGCTGTTCCGGAAAACAAGTATATGGCAAAGCAATTACAGTGGTAACAATCAGACAATGTTCTTCTTCAATCAATAATTGAACAGTTATAAATTGAATTATAATAACCTGAATTGTACGGTAAGTGTGATTATATCAGTTTTATGCAATAACTGGTAATGAATATGGAAACACTTCTATCAAGACTCAGCCGAGATTTCCAGTTCTTTCCTCCGACCCCTTCTGTTTATAAAATGGTCAAGCCTCGACAACAAAATTCAGGGACTGAATCCCCTTTTAAGGAGGGTGCAATGACAACCCTGTAAATCTCGTCTGATACTTTATTTTCAAGCGAACAAATTGATCAGATTATTTTACAAATTTTGACTCTGTAACCTCGTATCAGGAATAAGAACTTATTTTCATCGAGCAAACAGGTATCACAGTATTTCACCATTTTTCTATGTCACTGCGCATTCTGTACCAGTGAAATCTTAAGGTCAAACGTGCATATGTTTTCTTGAACCCTAAGTGGCCTGCTGTCGCTTGGCAATGTAACTGTTTAAATATTGTTTTACGTAGGTTATTTGGAACTAAGATTAATTTGCGTAATGTCTTTGTTTCTGTTTGAACCTTTTGATACAGGACACTGTCAACTTCAAGAAGTGGAAAATTGTGCCAGTAGTACTTCATTTCTGTTCCAGCTGTAGATATTTTTTGCCATTCTGGTCTTTCCTGATTTCTCACCCATGATTTTACTTGGCTAAGTGTTTCATCTTTATCTTGTTCCTCACTGATGTCTTGCATACAGACTGTTTCTAATTCACTCTGGGTCGAGTTCTGTCTTGTATCTGTCATTCTCACAGCGATATTTTTATTGTCTTGCTCAAATTTTCTTTCTGCTTTTTCACAATGTGGACAGGAGGTATCTGTACATGGTCTACGACTTAAGGAATCTGAATTACTATGTAGACGACCTGGACGATGTTCTATTTTGAATTTGTAATTGCCTAGGATTTCTAACCATCGTGCTAATTGACCTTCACAGTTCTTAAAGTTGAGGATCCATTGTAGAGATCCTTGGTCTGTTCTTATACGAAAACTGTTACCATACAGGAAGTGATGATAATGTTTGACAGCTTCAACAACTGCTAATAGCTCTTTTCTTGTGGTACAGTAATTACGTTCTGTTTTTGAAAAGCATTTAGAAAAGTAGCTGATGACTCTTTCCTGGTCATTTTGAATTTGACAGAGTACTGCTCCTGCAGCGAAGTTCGAAGCATCTGTATCAAGAATGAATGGTAATTTTTCACTTGGAAAAGCTAGGATTGGTGTATTACATAACTTTTCTTTCAGGGTTTGAAAAGCTGCTTCTGTGGAGTCATCCCATACAAATGGTTGCTTTGCTTCTGTTAATTTGTATAAAGGTTTAGCAATAGAGGCAAAATGATGAACCATCTTTCTATAATATCCACACAATCCAAGCCATGAACGTAGTTGTTTTACATTTTGTGGTCTAGGCCATTCACGAATAAGTTTTGTTTTCTTTGGACATGCTTCTATTCCTTTTACACTAATTTGATGGCCTAAGAAACTGAGTACCTTTTGGAAAAACTGACACTTTGAAGGACTAAGTTTTAGGTTTGCTTCTCTTATTCTTTGAAACATTTGTCTCAGGTGGGAGAGGTGGTCACTAAAAGTTTTGGAGTGGCACAGGAGGTCATCTAAGTAAATTAGACATATTTTATAAGCTAAGCCAGATAAGACTTGTTCCATAAGTCGCTCAAATACAGCGGGAGAAGTGGTCATTCCGAATGGCATAACATTCCAGTGATACGTCTCGCCGCCTATACTGCTGTTTTAGGTCGGTCCTTTTCAGCTATTGAGATTTGATGATATGCTGACCTGCAGTCCATTGAGGAGAAGTATTTGTTACCACCAAGAGATTCTATGGACTGATCTATTTTTGGCAGAGGGTGTGAATCAAACTTAACCTTTGTGTTTACTTTTCTGAAGTCAATGCAAAATCTAACTGATTTGCCATCAGGTTTAGGTATGATCACTACTGGACTTAACCATGGACTTTGTGATGGTTCAATCAAATCATTTTTAAGAAGTTTTTGTATCTCTTTCTCGGCCAGTTCTCTTTTTGCTATAGGCAGTCTATATGGAGGAGTTCTTACTGGTTTGCTATCACCTGTATCTATTGTGTACTCTACTAGATTTGTATGCCCGATATCATCTTCAGATTTTGAGAAAATATCTTGAAATTCTGTTAATAAGTTACTGAAACTTTCTTTTTCAGATGGTGACATTTCTTTGGAACATCGTTCAACACATTCTTTCAAATGGTGTGGCAATTCTACAGGTAGGTTATCCTGTTTGTTTTGGACTAAATTTGTTGGAAAACAGTTGACGTTGTGTGTTACGGGTACTAAAGCACTTTCTATGGTTGCTATGATTGTATTCCTGTTTAAATGGACTGGGATATTTTCAAGATTTGCTACTCTGATAGGAATTAGTCCTTGTTTGGGTTGAACTAAAGCCCTAGCAATTAGAATATTGTGATTTTTGGTAAATATGACTGATGGTTCTGTTACACCAAGTTGATTTTGGTTAAACGGGTCAATTGTTCTACCAGTTAATATCATTTCGGTCTCTGGTGGAATATCTATGTCTTCAGTTAAAGCTATTCTGCTTGAGTGAACTTCTGTTATATTTGAGAAACAGTGTAACTTCTCACCATTTAGGCTAAGTATTTGTTTGCTTAGCAGTAGGTCACAGTTTTGAGAAAGAATGAAATCTCTCCCAAGGATAAGATCATTTGGAATATCGGCAACTAGGACCCAAATATTGAACTTTTGGTTACCTATTTCTAGATTAATCAAAGATTTACCATGAAATGGGGCTGTGTCACCAGTAATTCCTAACATTTTACCATGGAAAGGTAATATTTCTGGTTTTGTATTGTGTGGTAAACTGTTTATTACACTTTTGATTATAATGGTAGCATTTGCACCAGTATCAATCAGAACTGTAACATTATGGCCTTGAAATTTAGCTGGAATGAAACACCCTTCCTCATTAGGTTTATCTTTTGGACTTAATATCGGTGGCCCCTCTGGTTCTGTGACTGAAGTCTCCCTGTGGGCCTCCAGGCAGACCTGTATTCGTTTCCCAAATTTCTACTAGACCTATTGTTTGTGTTTACTGAATTAGGTAATCTGTTTTCGGTTCTGTAGTTACTATTTGTTTGACAATTTGTATTATTCTGTCTGTTTCTGTACTGGTCATTGTGGCTGTTATGCAGAGTTACAGTACTTCTGTTTCTACTAAAGTTGGCATTAGGAGATAGTTTTTCTGGGTTTTGGCGCATTTCATTCTTAAGTTCTCTGAACTCTCTGGTTAAAGTGGTTAAAGCTTGTGATAAGGACTGTATTAGATCCTCATTTTTACCATTATTCTTATCACTGAATCTGTTTTTACTGTCTACTGCTGAAACTGAAATTATTTGGTTTCTTTGTTTTTCAGCTGCTCGAAAGGCCTCCCACCTAGTGGCAGTCTGTTCAGCCTCTGATAAGGTTTTGAGGTTAGCTTCACGTAAACGTAATCTAAGGTCAGAGTCATTGAGGGCATCAACAAAATGATCCAAAGCTACAGTGTCTATCCATTGGGAACCGGAATCAGGATAAGCCATTAGACTTGTTTTCTTTACTCTTTGGGCAAGTTCAGAGATACTCTCATTAGGTCTCCTAGTAAGATTTCTTAGTTTTGCTCGAAAAACTTCAGTTTGGTTTATTGATCCATATCTCTCTACTAATTTTCTAGTTAAGGAGTTAAAGTCAGTTTTCTCATTCTGGCGTAGTTCGGTCAGAATGCTACGTGCAGTATTTGTAAGACTGCTTGCTAAGTATAGCCCTTGTTCTCGGTGACTCCAGCTATTTATTTCACAGCATATTTTAAAGGAGTCAAGGAACTCATAGATGTCATCTTTACCATCAAATTTTGGTGGTTTGAGTTTTACAGAGTGTGAATTTAAAATCTGGTTATTTCCCCTTTGAAGGTTTGGAAAGTCAATTTCTGGATCTGAATGTGCCTCACTGTTATGAATATTCTGAAATCGGTCATGCGTTCTAGGTGAATGGTTCTCTCCCGCAGCTCTTAGGTCTAGGCCCCTGGAAACACCATTATTGTTTTGTGATTCTTTGGTCATGTTTTTAAGGTCTAATTCTAGATTATGAACTCTTTCTTGAGTTTCTTTATTTTCTTGTGAAATAACCCTTAGGTCTTGCATTATCTCTTGAGATACTGACTCAAGACGTTTCTCTATACAGGACATGTTGGGAGTAGCTTCATCATAAAAGGTTTCTAAGTCTGAGTCTTGTTCAGGATCAGGAGTTGGAATGTTTTCGGCGGTTGACAAACTCCTCACGATATCTTCTCCTTCCATATTATCTCTTATTTATGGTTTACTTCAGTATATGATTACTTGTACTGTAATTGATAAAACATAAGAAACATGTAGTTCTGATGTTAATATTGTTTTTTTATATAATTTTTTTTTTCTAAAGTAACTGCTTATTAAGTGTCTTTTCAGTTTGGGTAAACTTAATACGTTTAATCACAGATTGTTGTAGTTTATATTTTTCTTTGTCTTTTACAGGGTAGAAAGTTTACAGTCTATGGGTGTCTTGATGTTATACACCAACAGGTCGTTGGGATCAATAGGCCTATATGGTTTGAACCCTTCGAGCTGGAATCTTTTCTCAAATGACGGGCCCTCTCATCTGGAGAAAAGATGATCAATCGTCGTCTTATTTTTTTTTTTTTTTTCATAGACTGTAGTTCCTCTCTTTTTATGTTGTTATTTCAAATAAAGGTGCTTAGATACTGTTGTTATCGAGTTAATTCTTTTGTCCCTTTATTCATTTATTTATGGCTATTTTATTCATATACATATCTTCTTTTTTTTTTGAATGGATTTATTCAGGAATATTCCTATCAGTAGAAGAATCTACTCAAATAGTATCTGATGTAATCTGATGGAATATAATGGAATATAATGGAATATCCCACTTCTGACACCAGTTGTCCTGCCGGCCAGCCTGCTTCTGACCCGGACAGTTGTTAATGTTGAGGCTGTGGGTTCAAGCTCTTAATGCAGGGAGCTTTAGGTGTTTACAGAATAAACAACATATTGGCAGTTGAACAATACTCTTTATTTAGGACATAACATCGCTTCAAGTTCACAAAAAGCACATTAATAACATGTAGCTAAAGACAAGTAATTATTAGTAGTTTGTGGAAACGATGACCAAGGGTCCCATTGGATTAAGGTAAGTGGGAGGGGGGGGGGGGGAGCTCTCCAGTTTGATCATAAGAATAAGGACAAAAGACTGTTTCTGGTCTAACAAGTATATCCTACCTCTCCAACTTTATGTGAGGTCATATCAATAAAAAGGTGGAGTGGGAGCTTTTGCTCTCTTTAGTGGTAAGACTAGCTAGAACTTTGCTTCGTAAAGTTAAGAGACGATTGATGCGGAGCGAGCGTTTTTGGAGCTATTTAAAGGTATTTGACAGGACTCCGTACACGTCATACAGAACGTGACTTAGATGACGTATAGAGAGTCGTTTGATTAACCTATGACCTGTGCTTCGGGTATTTACGTCGTTACGTAATAAAACGAACACACCAGGTATAAACAACATGGCGGACTGGGAGGAAAAGTTGGAGCTTACCGGAATATTAACAAAAGGTTATTAATTGAATGAACGCAGGTGGAATGGGAGCTCCGTTCCAGAGAGTAAGACTGGAAGGTGTATGTTCATGGGAAACAGGTATAAGCGGATGAGAAGGTGATTTTAATGATTGTTTGATCGGGGGAACCTTGGTCAAAGCTCCAGTTTTAATGCACTGAAGATCTCTAACGCATTAATAATTATATAGTATATAAGAACAAGACCTGAGGTAAGATAAGCGACCTAACAGTACGCTTCGAGACTAGCTAAAATTTCAATGGATATGTGGACATAATTAACCCGCTGGGAGTTGTGAAAATACTTCTTCACTGTGTTTTCAGAGGCATACGATCGCAAATTGCTTTCTCTTGATTACGAGTGGGTAGGATGAAAAGCCTCAATCCCAGCGGGTACTCCCTAGGGGGCGCTAGATTTTCCTGAAATATTCAATATTCATGTTCCGACACTCAAGGGACCACGTGCTGTGTTTGTATCTCAAAAGTAGGATACAATAACGTGGAATAACGAACGCCCAGCAGACGAGAAAGTACGAAGTTGCAGACGACTTTATAGACGCAGAGCGCGCGGGTCGATTCCCGCGCTAGCTTCAAAATTTATCGTCTGCTAGCATTGACCGTCGCTAAGAACACCTGGAGATTATTAATATTAAATGTTATATGACATTTACTGTGAAAATTTATTTTTGTTGGATATTTTTTTTAACCACACCAGTACAGCAACAACAACAATCATGTCACGAAGAAAGCAAGCGCGACCAAGACTTATAAAACGTAAGTACGTGTATTATGAAAATCTATAATTTTTAAGTGGTTAAAATGTTTTTATATATTACAAATATGTGTTATTTTTTATTTTTTTATTCTGATATTAAAATATTGTCAGCACAAGTATACTTTCAGGAAACGACTTTTATTGGAACAAGTTAGTTTCATGACATAGCGACATACAAGTGTATTTTAAATTGCACTATAACCGTGTGTGCTTTTAGGGTAAACATGTTTAAATAAAAGTTTGATTTATATTTAAGATCGGTAGTTTTGCGTATATTACTACAGTTTTGAAATAACAAAATATTGAATTTAAACGCTTTGATATTTCGCTACGAATAATTAGTTTTTTTAAAAAAAACTTATCGAGTGGGAGTCTAGTAACAATAGTTCTGCTCGAGGCAGGATCGGACGTGCAGTAACCGCTTTGGTAAAAAAAGTCGAGATGATGTATTGTTGATATATTTTATCAATTGATTATTATTATTATTATTATTATTATTACTTTGATCTTCGTTTAATAATGCCTGTTCTGACAAGAAACAAATAAATTCTGTTCCGATCTTAAGTTATATTCTTTTTAAAACATCAACAAAAGCAAGAGAAAGAACAACAATAACAGTGCAACAAGCCATCAATGGCACTGGATGTAGAGACCTTGAGGCAATAATTGAGATACTGTTTGAAACAAGACAACCTATTGAATATGTATGCTAATTCACTCATGCCTGGTCGTCGCACTGTCTCCGTTCAAAATGTAAACAAACAGTTTGTATTTTCACTTTAGCTGCTCCGTTTATCCTAGTCCGTGAAGTTTTTGTGATAAATCCAGTGTAAATCGTTAATAACACATGTTTTCTTGTATTGTGTGAAGTAACTTGTTTAAAATACATGTTAAACCTACCAAATTTATTGATTTAATTTGTAAGCACTTGCACATTGTTATTGTACAGGAGGCGGCCATTTTGTTATGACAACTTCCGGTTGTATTGCTACGGACGCCGGTGCGCTAAGGATATTTTTCCTTATTTATTACACTGTCTTGATTTGAGTATATATAGCTATGGCCAGTTTGTTAAACTGTAGAAAACGTTCTTATCACGTAATTATTTTTGTCTTACATTTCTATCTTTATTTTTAGTGTCTACTCGGTATGATTATTCAAGATTTTAAGTTTGCATCACTGCTGCAGTAGATGCGCGCTTTTGCTACGTCATTAATGCTGCATTGATGCGTTTGTGCTATATGCTACGAGAATGATGCATTTATGCATCATTTTGTTGCATGCTACATCGGTAGCACTCTGTTTTTTATAAATACCAGACGTCTTGCTGCGTTCGAGGACTTCAGATATTTTTTCGGCCTGGGCACCCGTTACTCTAGTAGCTATATTTTAAGAACAATTTAAATCATTTATTTTTCTAAAAGGTTAGACTTAACAAAATATCGAATAGACACTAGACAAAAATCATTAATAGTACATTTTTCTTGGTTTAATGAAAGATTAAATATCTTCAAAGTAATATTTTTGTAAGAGAAATCTTATAATATTTTGTAGAGTTCTCATTGACCATAAGTAATAATACAGTAGAGTTTTTTTTTTAATATCTTTAAATAACTTGTGCATTTTAAATATTCATTACATTGCCATATGAGTTTGAGGCTTGCAAGTTCTATATACGGTGAAGAGTAAATTATAAGTTAAACATTTACTTGCACCAGGGTTTAGCATTTCAGTAAATATAGTGGTTAGCCATAGGTTGGTAGATAATTTAATGAATGTTAATTAAGTTGTTAAAACATGAAACTCTGTTATTAATTTATGAACATGTTCTGATTGCTTTATATTTAACAGAAAATTAAATTGATTATACTTTATCACCTGTCTTTTGTCACTGTGTACAAAAAGAGATTTTAATTCTTATTTACCCATACTGGTTTAGACCCCCTTTATTGAGTACTGTAGTCCATAGCCCATTTGTTTGCCCTTCACCCTAAAGCCTAAGTCCTGTATCCTGACAATAATTGCGAGGGACTCAGAGCGTTGGGACAACCAGCCTGGTAAACTGAGCAGTATAATCGGAGCTGATATCAAGGGCGAGCACTCACACACTCAGTCATCCGGACATAACATTGTCTGTAGCTTATCGTATTGTACAATACCAAGGCCAGCCGGACACCAGGACCGCTAGCGCGTAACAATATTTCAAGTTTCGTATTGATACCTTTTATAGATTTGAAATTATTCCACTTAATAACCACTTAATAACCAATTTTGACAAAAAATCTAAGTTTAAAAGGGGCTTTACTCCAAAATATATTTCAGAATAATGCCCATTGTCTTACAACTGCACCTTTTCCTTATAAGTAAGTATTCCAAGTTTTGTGGTGATACCTTTAAGTGTTTCAGTAACGGGCTACATCAAAGATTTTGCACGACAACGAAGACGACCTAGCAATCATAATAGCTTGAGTTTTTCTTCAAAACAGGTGAGCTAAAAATAGGAAAAATACCATGGTGATCTCTATTGAACTGAAATACTTGACAATAGCTTATATCCAAGTCAAGAGGAACACGGAAATCAAATATATTTTTGTGTAAGTAAACTGTTCATAAAAAAGTAACAAAATCATATGAGCAAATAATTAAAATGTGAAATCAGTAGATAAATAACCTGAAATGTATAAAAAAATATTGCAAATATATATTGCCGCCTTAAATGTAATTATAATGACAACACAGAAGTTAACAGAACATAATTTTTTCACTCCATGACCATGTTCAAAACATTCAGTGCTGTTTTACTAGATGTAATTTGGATATCAATGTACTCAGATTTGTCCTAGACCTACATAATGACTATGTAGAAGAACCTCTTGTGACAAGTTTATAATGTGACACGCATCCTAACTTACATGAAGTAAACTTGCATTGAGTCCTATTATATCAGATATGTACTTAAAAAAACTTTTTAAAGTATTAATAATTTCAGACTGGATCTTATCTTTTGTATAGGAAATGTGGCATGAAATTAATTTAAGGCAAAACATGGTCAATGAAACCCCAAATGTTTTCATTGAAATGTTTTAATCCTTACATTCTTTATGACCAAGATATTTGGAGATCTGTGCCTATTAATAATCAACTGAATGTGTTTCAAGAAAAGCATTAAAATACAAAATGTATATACATTATTATACACATTATATATAAGTAAGTAATAAGTTCCATCAGTTATTCGAATTTCGTTATCCGAATATAGGTACTGTTTAAATGTTTTCGTTCAGACTAACGTATTTCGGGAAACTGTGTGTATAATCAAAAATGGCTTGTTTAATGGAAGCCTTGAATACTTTTGTGAATGGAGTAAGCACAATATAGTCCGGTCTTTAAAGCGCGAATTATCGCCATAACTACGGACAGTTGATAATGTAGCAAGGGTTGTTTTTTTTCGGTCAAGATTCGGGAAAACAGGTAAATATATTGACATTGATAATTTAATCAACATGCAAACTAAAAGCAAAGATGTTAAGAATATTTCAAGCACATTTATTACAGGAAAATATTTGAGGTATTCTGATTGATTTGTCAACACAACAACAAAAATATTATCAACAGAGTAAAAAGCGTGATTGGATGTTTCGTATACGTTTTCGTGTTTACGTTATCTCATTACACGCATTCGAATACATCGCCAATTAGCAAACGATTGTTTCAATGCGTAGTAAATTTTATAAATGAATTGTTTGCGGATGAATACTAAATTACTAAGTTGTTATTTTTACCGTTTGATTTGCCAAAAAAATTGAAATTATACCTCATGCTTTCAAAATCAACAGAATTCTGCAATATCAAAGAACATTTATCGAAATTGCACTGGAAACTCATACAACCTGTGGTACTATTTTTCAACGCGAATGTATGGATAAGAGGCGGTCATGTGATTGTAACAAGAAAATCTGGTGTGTAGGTTTAGAAGCTTTCGCTTCTAAATATATGGTGAATGAAAAATTAAATGATTTTGGTCTGAAGTCTTATATTGCCATTTTTCTGTAAACAGTTGCTATCTGCCGTTACAAATTGTTTTACAAATTGTTGAACAATGGTATAATGATCTGCAAAGAGTTAGTGGGGGTGAATGGCAATTGAAGTAATAAATTACGAACATACAAGCTCTTTAAAGATCAGGTTGAATACTATTGTAGACTTAATCTTCCATTTCTACATAGATAAGCTTTTCTTAACATAGAAACAGGAAGATATTTGAACATTGAAAGAAGTAATAGACTATGTACAAACTGCAATTCAAGATCAGTAGAATCTGAGTATCATTTTAACAGGATTTTAATGTCTTCACTTGGCAGTTAATTGACAGAAAACAGGATTTTAATATGTGCCTATAGCCAGAATGAAGTTGCCACTTAATTGGCAGAAACCAAGATTTTAATGTCTGCACTTGGCAGTTGATTGGCAGAAAACAGGATTTTAATATCAGCACTTGGCAGATAACTGGCAGAAAACAGGATTTTAATGGCAGTTGATTGACTGAAAACAGGATTCTGATATGTTCATTTAGCCAGAATGCACTTGGCACTTAATTGGCAGAAACCAGGATTTTAATGTCTGCACTTGGCAGTTGATTGGCAGAAAACAGGATTTTAATGTCTGCACTTGGCAGATAACTGGCAGAAAACAGGATTTTAATGTCTTAACTTGGCAGTTGATAGGCAGAAACAGGATTTTAATGTCTGCACTTGGCAGATAACTGGCAGAAAACAGGATTTTAATCTCTTCACTTGGCAGTTGATAGGCAGAAACAGGATTTTAATATCTGCACTTGGCAGATAACTGGCAGAAAACAGGATTTTAATCTCTTCACTTGGCAGTTAATTGACAGAAAACTGACAGGAAGTGGCTGAGCCATTGTTTAAACATTGTGCCAAAAAACGAAAACAGTTTTATGATAAGTCATGGTTTGATACAGACTGCGTTGAGACCAAAAGTATTTACAAAAAGGCTTTGTAACCAAAGCTGATTAGAGGTAGACAGGCTAATTTTGTGTGATAAAGAGAAGCAATAAATAATGTTAACGTTAAGAAACGAGCATACAGATTTAAGAGATCTAGAGAGCTTTCCGAATCGAAGAAATATAGACCAAAAGATTTTTGGAAACATTTTAAAAAGAAAACATCTATGTCGGGTAGCGAGATAAACGTCGATGATTTTTAAAAGTATTTTCTAGTATGTTTGACGATAATTAGGGCTACCACCATTGATGAAATTAAAGAATTTAACGTTAGAGATAATCTCAATACAGACAACCCAACATATTTAGAGTTTAATTCTCAAATAACTTGCGAAGAGGTAAGATCAACGATAAATCGCCTACGGCGTAATAAAGCATCGTGTCCAAGTGATAATTTGTTGAATGAATATTTTATTGCTTCTGTAGATATTTTAGTCGGTCATATTACAGATGTCTTTAATGAAGTCTTTGACACGGGTCATTTTCCCGATTCCTGGACCTATGGTTATATTATACCGAAACGGAAAAGTAGAGATGTCAGAGCACCAGATAACTACCGGGGCATAACTTTATTAAGCAATTTCTGAAAATTATAAGTATATTAACTCACAGATTAGAAAATGGTTTGATGAAAATGACATTCTATCGGATTGTCAGTTTGGATTCCGTAAAGGTTGTAGCACGGTAGATGCTATATTTATTTTGCATAATCTAGTAGAAAATATATTATCTCAAAAATTAAGACTACCTTGCGCTTTTGTAGATCTACGTAAAGCCTTTGATTCGGTCTATCGTAATGGTCTTTGGTTCAAACTTTTTCACTTAGGTATTGACGGTAAAATTCTCAGAATATTTAAAGCAATGTATTCAGTGGTAAAGTCTTGCGTAAAACACTGTAATAGTTTTTCTGATTTTTTCAAAATATCGGTTGGTTTATGTCAAGGCCAAAATAATTCGCCAGCTTTCTTTGCCCTGTTTTTAGATCTTGAATTGTTTTTACAAAACAGAATTGACTGTAATAACTTTGTATGAAATATGTGTTATAAAACTTCTATTTGCAGACGACATGGCAATCGTCCGTAATTCAAATGAAGATTTACAAAATAGCTTAAATACTTTATATGAGTATTGTCAGTTATGGGGCCTTGAAGTCAATACTTTGAAAATAATGGTTGTTGTTTTTCGTAAGAGGGGTCCAATTTATCCACATGAGAAATGGTGTTATAACAATGAAATGTTAGAGATAGTTGACCGCTTTAATTACTTAGGTGTGGTTTAAAATTATAAAGGGTCATTTGTACTTAATGATCAGTATATTAGTGGCAAAATCTTAAAGGCAATGAATGTTTTGTTAAACAATATAAATAAGTTCGAGCTATCACCAACTATTGCTCTACAGTTGTTTGACTCATATGTTGGCTCAATTTTGAATTATGCATGTCCGGTCTGGGGGTTTTCAAAAAGCAAAGAGCTCGAAAGAATACATCTTAATTATTGTAAAGTCATTCTTGGTCTTAAGTATCTACAAGTAACGCCGCAGTGTACGGTGAGTTAGGGAGATACCCAATGTATATAACTAGGTATATTCGAATTATCAAATATTGGTTTAAACTGTTACATACCCATAATATTATACTGAAGGTTATATACGAAACTGCATTGCATGAATGCAATATTGGAGTTAAGAACTGGGTATATAAAGCGAAATGTTAACTTAACGAATTTGGTTTTACAGATATATGGAACAATCCGTTGAGATATTGTCAAAATGTTTTTATATGCATATTTGAACAGAGACTTATAGATTGCTTTAAGCAAGAGTGGTTTTCTAATATTGAAAATAGTCATGTATTGAATACTCTGTACAAGTATATTAAACCAACTTTTGATATGGAATACTTTCTAGAAAAAATTTTGTGTAAGAAAACTAGATGATATATAACTAGAATTAGGGTATCTGCACACACCTTGCGAATAGAAATGGCAGGTATGGTAGAGATAGACTTGAGCGTCGTGAAAGAGTTTGTCAATTATGTAATGACCTTGAAATAGAAGATGAATACCACTTTATTTTAAAATGTAGTATGTACAAGGAAATAAGATCTAAATGCATTAAAAAGAACTATTATGAAAGACCTGGTATGTTCAAATTAGTAGAGCTGTTACTGAGTAACAACAAAACGATACTTTTGGGTTTATGTAGATACATAAGACTCGCTAGTGAGAAAAGAGAAATTTTATCCAGGTAAAATTCATACTTATGATTTATTTTTTAACCAGGTAGTACTCCATATAATTTGATAAATAAACTTTTGTTCGTTCTCCATATTTAAAACAAGAATGATATGTTTTTGTGATTGCTGAATTATCAAGCTGCATTTTTGTATTGGTATGATATCTTAATTGCATGTATCCTGCTTGTCACGTGATCATACGTACGTGCGTGCGTGCGTGTGTGTGTGTGTGTGTGTGTGTGTGTGTGTGTGTGTGAAATAAACAATAGTTTTGTTAAAATATAAAATACCGAAATACAAAAAACAAATGCGCAAAATTATATGTAATGAAACTAATAAATATAATCAATTTACGAAGTCTGTGCAAGTTTGTTGATTTGTTATTTGCTAGACTGCCAAGCATAAAAGAATTTGCAGATCATTAAATTAGTGGATACAGTAATAACAGGACTGGAATATTGAAAAATCAAATAAAAAAAATACAGTATACAAAATACATATAATAAATAATATAGAATAGTAATATAACATGTAAATAAAGAAAATATTATCAAATCTTGAAATTTTTAATAAAGCAGAGTGGGTCTAGTCAGCTTTCGGGTTGCAGAACATTATAACTTCGCACTTACAAGTCCAACACTTAAATTGATTAAACCTCCCTAGATCAACAACCTCTCTACAACAAACACTTTTTCTTGATCCGAATAGTGTTTTCTTGTACCAATCTTGATTTTGTTATGTACGGTTTGTCTCCGCACCAGATTTCTTGGATGCTCAAGTTTGATCACAATTTAGAACATTACACCCATGAAATTACAATTTCTCTTGTTACTTTATCATTCAATTATTAGGTATATTAAGGGTACGTAGGTGGCGATATTACGACCTGTTCCTAGAGTCTCCGTATATTAATTATTATTAAGCATAAACTAAGGTGCTACGACTTTCTAACTGTCATTAAATGAAATTGTTTTAACTTATGAATTAGTTACTTTCCTAGAGTACTTCAAGCCTAAATACACGTTAGAAACTGCTAATCTATGTGTCTCTTTCTTCATGGTTAAATTTATGAGTTAAAGAGATATACCCAGAGTCCAGACCTACGACAAGTATATTTTGGCCAGCCTTTCATTCGGCTCCTTATTCGACCATTACGGATGAGTCTGAAATTTGTGCTTTCCTGGTTGAACTTGAGGGATGCACTTGTGCGCCGTCTTCTCCCCACACCTTGAGAGTCAATTTGAGATTGCGCTAAAGGCCCATAAGTAACAACTGAAATGCCCAGAACAAAACAGTTACAAATGTATGTTTTTATTGGACTAAACCTAGTTTGGTAATAGTGTTTTAAAACCATAAATTGTAGCCTTATTAATATTGCGTGATCAGTTTCACAGATCTTATTAGCTTTTTTAATTCCTAATTTTAACTGTCATTTTTATGCACGGAAAATTTGCCGGCAGTTTTGATCGGCTTTTATTTGTTGAAATGAAAACAAATCTTCTTATTCTGTCAACAAAAGTAGAAATTAGTGTGTATAACCCTAAGGGACGGAATTCACTTCTACATAGTGGAGTTTCGTTTTCTAATGTTACTGATGTCTACTGATAAAAGTGTATAAAACTTTATATTATAATGTGTTTCTGCAACAAAAAATGAGACAGTAAATTAGTTTAGATATTTTCCTTTTAGCCCGTCTATCTCTGTTCATACTTTCTATCTATTTGAGTTTATTTATCGTCAGTATCGGTTTCTCATATGACCGACGCCCCCTGCAAAAATTAGTTATTTTTTATGTTGTGGGGGATAGTGAAAGATACAGAAAGCATCCTGTTCCAGAGACACCCCTGATTTTTTTGCATGCTTAGTGTACAGCACTGATACATGGGACCTCGGTTTAACATCTCATCCGAAAGACAATTAGTAGTGTAAGTGGAGGAGCGGGGGATCGATCTCGGGACCCCTGGGTTACCAGTCCAGCGCGTTACCACTGGACCACTGATCCGATCCCTGTCCATACTTTGCTAGGGAGCAGTCTTCATAATCTTACAACTTCTGGCGCCTCCTGGCGTTAAAAATTTGTCCAAATTTACTGGTTCCCGACTTCCTTAAATTCACTAGGCTTAGTGCATGATGCCTGGTGCATTGTGGCAATTCACTTCTTCGTCAATATTGACAGCGATTGCGGAAAAGCTACTTAACAAACTAATGGTCGTTATACATTCAATTAATTAGATTTTTATAATTATTCTAGTAAATGTATATTCGAGATCAAAATTCAGCTTCACGCTCTTGACATTTGCATCGAACTAAGCAGATACATGGACGAATACATTTGTTATTTAATAATAAGCATATTATAAAACACGAAGCATTCAGCGCTTACATGAGTCTGATGAAGTACGTAGCATACATTTGCTATTTAATGTTAAGCATTTCAGCGAATGCAACAATACAATTTTTGCATAAATAATCTTCCATAAGAACGCTTTACAAAATTTACTTAAGTTATAACAGTCTAGAAAAAGTTAAAATTTGAATGATGGAATTGATCTATAAGATAACGCTCTACGAGAATAAGTGAACATTTCATTCCACTTTTGTAAAAAAAATGGTCATTTAATCGTTGTTTACTTAAGAAAAAAATTAGTAATTCCTACACCTTGAAAAACTCACTGTTCTGCCAGTCCAAGAGAACTAAGTAAAAGAGTACACTAGTTCATTTTATGTGGAAACAGTTCTATATCATTTCTTATCAACAGGTAAATAATATATTCATAATTGTCTTTATTGTAAGATCCACAAATAGTGCTTATTTGCATGAAACATGTGAATGGTTTTAAAGAGAAACACCCATAAATTCGTTGAAATAATTTAAATGAAAGGAAAATTATCATGTGCTTGATGTATGTTTATATTTAAAAGATGATTACCTTATTATATTATTTAATGCACCATTGCACAATAACTGCGTATAAAATAAATGAAACGTGCAAATGCATTTGTATCACGAAAACTAACAGTGATTAAATATTATTCATATTAACATTATGTCTTAGTGAGCGAGGATTTGAAGTTACATGCCTGCATTCAGTTTCTAGAAGGCGATGGATAGTGTCAAGTCAAAATTGCAGAAATGTTGTCCGGAAGTAAAAATCAGTGTTTGCTTTCTGATTATTTTGTTTGGAATGGGATCATGGATATCTATAAATGGTATATTTGTAGAATTGCCAGTTATCGTTGAGCAGTTACCAGAGGGATGGAGTCTGCCATCGTATATGACGGTTATAGTACAAATGGCCAACATCGGTCCACTGGCTTACATGTTATGGAGCTTCCTAAGACCAAATAAACTTTATGAAAGACCGGTTGTGTTCCTAATGGTATTCGTGGGTGCAACAGCTTCGCTTTTGCTCGGATTTTACTGGCATAAAACTACGGTTGTAGCTGGCGAGGAACACAGTACGGCGCTGTTTGTGTTGATGTTTTTCTTGTCTCTGGTGGACTGCACGTCTTCCGTTGTGTTTCTACCTTTTATGAATACATTTAGAGTCGAGTATATGACGTCATACTACATTGGTGAAGGATTCAGTGGCCTTCTTCCAAGTTTGGTGGCCCTAGCTCAAGGGGTCGGAGAGGTTGAGTGTAGGAATAAAAGTCAGGTGAATACAACCTTAAATGTGACTGAATACACGACGGAGGCTGTATACCTTCCGGCAAAATTTTCAGTCCAAGATTTCTTCATATTTGTTTTTGCAATGATGGTGACGTGTGGTGTTTCTTTTGCAATGCTGAACTATTTGCCTTACTGTAAATCAGAACATGCAGATGTAGCTGCTAAGACGGTCTACGAAGTAAACAAAATCCCACCGCATGACGTCATGGACAATGAAAAACCGGAACCGGAAAGTGATGATGTGAAATCGTTGTCAAAAAGGCTTAATATTTATTACCTTTTTCTTATAACATGGGTTAATGCACTATCCAATGGAGTTGTGCTTGCTGTGCAATCGTATGCCTGCTTACCGTACGGGTCACAGCCATATCATCTCGCCGCCACGCTATCAAACATTTCTAACCCCGTGACATGTTTTATTACTATTTTCCTGCCATCCGGAACATTCGCCAGTATAAGCGTTATAACGTCAATTGGCACTGGGGTTACAGCGTATATTCTGATGCTTGCCTCCATGAGTCCTAATCCAATTTTAACTGACACAGTTGCGGGTGGTATTTTAGTGGTAAGTGCTATAAGCTCGTACATTGTAACTTGTTTTTTTCATAGTTTTCCCAATCGCTCTTAAATAGTCATTCCAATATTTATAAATACGGAAAATGACAATTATGTTCAGACTTGACACCTGGTGTTCTTCTTAAAACGGATCTTTCTTATCCTTTCTGACTGGGCAATTAAATCGTGTGGATTACTCTGATGTATAGATTTCTGATGTATAGGTGTCCTTATTTCAAATAATAAAATGGTTGATATTTAACATGAAACAACTACTTTCAGGTTGCCGCTTACGTCATTGTGTCTTTGACCTTGACCTACACTAAAGTTTCCATAGCTCAACTCTTCAGACAGGAAGGAAGAAAAGCGCTGCTTTGGTGCGGTGCCACTACTCAAATAGGATCACTGCTAGGTTCTATAGTGATGTTCGTGCTAGTAAATGTATATGAAATCTTTCAACAGAAGTATCCGTGTACTTAATACAATGTCATCCCTATCCACATTCATATTTAAGAATAAGTGCTCACAATTTCGAACCTTCTGCCCTTATAGTGGCCGACCAGTTAGCCTTCAGATTCGGTCTTCTATATGTTTAAGGGCTGACTGGTCGGTCACTACATGGCCAGAAGGTTCGAAGTGGTTTGTACTATTTCTCATATTATACCGCACATTTTGGTCTCCAACTTGACTTCTGAAGCAGAACTGACCAATTATATTTATATCTAATACTCTTTAACAACATCTGTATGTAGAAATATTGCGTTGTAAAACTGGTACACAAAGGTTACAAACAACGGTAGCAAGACATTTCACTCCCCAACCCCACCCCCCACCCCACCCAAAAAAAAATTTGCAGACAGTTCACCCCCATGACACTCCCCCTCCTCACCGCTCCCCCCTCTCGCACACACACAAAATAGTAATTATCGGTAAGACAGTTCACCACCCAATTTGTTTTAGAAAAATATGTTACCTGAAGCTTTTATGTAATTTGAGTATATATATTTTTAGAAATATATGTAAACTAAAGTTTTTGTGTAGATTTGAGTATAGATATTTTTAAAAAATATATGTAAACTAAAGCTTTTATGTAAATTTGAGTATAGATATTTTTAGAAATATATGTAAACTAAAGCTTTTATGTAAATTTGAGTAGAGATATTTTTAGAAATATATGTAAACTAAAGCTTTTATGTATATTTGAGTATAGATATTTTTGGAAATATATGTAAACTAAAGCTTCTATGTAAATTTGAGTATAGATATTTTAGAAATATATGTAAACTTAAGCTTTTATGTAAATTTGAGTATAGATATTTTTATAAATATATGTAAACTAAAGCTTATTTGTAAATTTGAGTATAGATATTTTTAGAAATTTATGTAAACTAAAGCTATTATGTAAATTTGAGTATAGATATTTTTAGAAATATATTAAACTAAACTGAGTAGCTCATGTAAACTAACCCATAATATAAACAAAAATATGAGCCAATTTTGTAAGTGATAACGTGCTTATAAATAAAGCTACAAATTCTGATTTGTTCGTTTATCGTCTATTTAATGGACCGTGAGAAGTGGTTGCTCGGTTGAGAGTAAAAGTAAAATAATTTGCTAATTTCTTTACATACGATTGCAATGTATATTTTTTCTGATTTGGTTTCTAGTTGTATTTTGAATAACCCGGAAGAGCCCGGAACGCCAAACGTCAATCTAGTTAAGTAAGGACCTGGGGTTGACACTCCGTCCAACCTACCGTAAGACTTCCACAACCTGTTATTTTAGTATCTTTTTTCTTGCCATAAAGTTTGCGTACGCTCAAACTAATCAAATCGAAGAGAAGCAACTCCTTTCTACAGGTTATTGGCGATAATACAAGAGTTGTCTCGAATTTATTGGATAAAGATTAAATTTTGATAAAACTTAAAACTTAAATAAGAAAACATGTTTGTAGCAAAATACAATTTCAGGCAAATATTAATTTACAAATCCAAATGACAGGAGGTTTACAAATTTAAGATTCTAAGCAATTAAAACAGAATACAACCGAATCTCTAGACACAAAATCCTACTGGGACCGATTTGAAACTTCTGCCTTATTCGATATGTCAACATTTTTATTTAGCACGCCATTTCTTTATGACATGCTGTTTCGTTTAACGCGCAGCAAGGCTGAGTTCACATCACTCCAGGGAATGGTCACGTGATATGATTATTTTAAGTTCGATACCGCTGGGAATTGTTCGCCTGATATCGAAGTTGCAGACGACTTTATAGACGCAGAGCGCGCGGGTCGATTCCCGCGCTAGCTTCAAAATTTATCGTCTGCTAGCATTGACCGTCGCTAAGAACACCTGGAGATTATTAATATTAAATGTTATATGACATTTACTGTGAAAATTTATTTTTGTTGGATATTTTTTTTTAACCACACCAGTACAGCAACAACAACAATCATGTCACGAAGAAAGCAAGCGCGACCAAGACTTATAAAACGTAAGTACATGTATTATGAAAATCTATAATTTTTAAGCGGTTAAAATGTTTTTATATATAACAAATATGTGTTATTTTTTATTTTTCTATTCTGATATTAAAATATTGTCAGCACAAATATACTTTCAGGAAACGACTTTTATTGGAACAAGTTAGTTTCATGACATAGCGACATACAAGTGTATTTTAAATTGCACTATAACCGTGTGTGCTTTTAGGGTAAACATGTTTAAATAAAAGTTTGATTTATATTTAAGATCGGTAGTTTTGCGTATATTACTACAGTTTTGAAATAACAAAATATTGAATTTAAACGCTTTGATATTTCGCTACGAATAATTAGTTTTTTTAAAAAAAACTTATCGAGTGGGAGTCTAGTAACAATAGTTCTGCTCGAGGCAGGATCGGACGTGCAGTAACCGCTTTGGGTAAAAAAAGTCGAGATGATGTATTGTTGATATATTTTATCAATTGATTATTATTATTATTATTATTATTACTTTGATCTTCGTTTAATAATGCCTGTTCTGACAAGAAACAAATAAATTCTGTTCCGATCTTAAGTTATATTCTTTTTAAAACATCAGCAAAAGCAAGAGAAAGAACAACAATAACAGTGCAACAAGCCATCGATGGCACTGGATGTAGAGACCTTGAGGCAATAATTGAGATACTGTTTGAAACAAGACAACCTATTGAATATGTAAGCTAATTCACTCATGCCTGGTCGTCGCACTGTCTCCGTTCAAAATGTAAACAAACAGTTTGTATTTTCACTTTAGCTGCTCCGTTTATCCTAGTCCGTGAAGTTTTTGTGATAAATCCAGTGTAAATCGTTAATAACACATGTTTTCTTGTATTGTGTGAAGTAACTTGTTTAAAATACATGTTAAACCTACCAAATTTATTGATTTAATTTGTAAGCACTTGCACATTGTTATTGTACAGGAGGCGGCCATTTTGTTATGACAACTTCCGGTTGTATTGCTACGGACGCCGGTGCGCTAAGGATATTTTTCCTTATTGATTACACTGTCTTGATTTGAGTATATAGCTATGGCCAGTTTGTTAAACTGTAGAAAACGTCCTTATCACGTAATTATTTTTGTCTTACATTTCTATCTTTATTTTTAGTGTCTACTCGGTATGATTATTCAAGATTTTAAGTTTGCATCACTGCTGCAGTAGATGCGCGCTTTTGCTACGTCATTAATGCTGCATTGATGCGTTCGTGCTATATGCTACGAGAATGATGCATTTATGCATCATTTTGTTGCATGCTACATCGGTAGCACTCTGTTTTTTTTTATAAATAACAGACGTCTTGCTGCGTTCGAGGACTTCAGATATTTTTTCGGCCTGGGCACCCGTTACTCTAGTAGCTATATTTTAAGAACAATTTAAATCATTTATTTTTCTAAAAGGTTAGACTTAACAAAATATCGAATAGACACTAGACAAAAATCATTAATAGTACATTTTTCTTGGTTTAATGAAAGATTAAATATCTTCAAAGTAATATTTTTGTAAGAGAAATCTTATAATATTTTGTAGAGTTCTCATTGATCATAAGTAATAATACAGTAGAGTTTTTTTTTAAATATCTTTAAATAACTTGTGCATTTTAAATATTCATTACATTGCTATATGAGTTCGAGGCTTGCAAGTTCTATATACGGTGAAGAGTAAATTATAAGTTAAACATTTACTTGCACCAGGGTTTAGCATTTCAGTAAATATAGTGGTTAGCCATAGGTTGGTAGATAATTTAATGAGTGTTAATTAAGTTGTTAAAACATGAAACTCTGTTATTAATTTATGAACATGTTCTGATTGCTTTATATTTAACAGAAAATTAAATTGATTATACTTTATCACCTGTCTTTTGTCACTGTGTACAAAAAGAGATTTTAATTCTTATTTACCCATACTGGTTTAGACCCCCCTTTATTGAGTACTTGAGTAGTCCATAGCCCATTTGTTTGCCCTTCACCCTAAAGCCTAAGTCCTGTATCCTGACAATAATTGCGAGGGACTCAGAGCGTTGGGACAACCAGCCTGGTAAACTGAGCAGTATAATTGGAGCTGATATCAAGGGCGAGCACTCACACACTCAGTCATCCGGACATAACATTGTCTGTAGCTTATCGTATTGTACAATACCAAGGCCAGCCGGACACCAGGACCGCTAGCGCGTAACAATATTTCAAGTTTCGTATTGATACCTTTTATAGATTTGAAATTATTCCACTTAATAACCACTTAATAACCAATTTTGACAAAAAATCTAAGTTTAAAAGGGGCTTTACTCCAAAATATATTTCAGAATAATGCCCATTGTCTTACAATGCACCTTTTCCTTATAAGTAAGTATTCCAAGTTTTGTGGTGATACCTTTAAGTGTTTCAGAAACGGGCTACATCAAAGATTTTGCACGACAACGAAGACGGCCTAGCAATCATAATAGCTTGAGTTTTTCTTCAAAACAGGTGAGCTAAAAATAGGGGAAATACCATGGTGATCTCTATTGAACTGAAATACTTGACAATAGCTTATATCCAAGTCAAGAGGAACACGGAAATCAAATATATTTTTGTGTAAGTAAACTGTTCATAAAAAAGTAACAAAATCATATGAGCAAATAATTAAAATGTGAAATCAGTAGATAAATAACCTGAAATGTATAAAAAAAAATATTGCAAATATATATTGCCGCCTTAAATGTAATTATAATGACAACACAGAAGTTAACAGAACATAATTTTTTGACTCCATGACCATGTTCAAAACATTCAGTGCTGTTTTACTAGATGTAATTTGGATATCAATGTACTCAGATTTGTCCTAGACCTACATAATGACTATGTAGAAGAACCTCTTGTGACAAGTTTATAATGTGACACGCATCCTAACTTACATGAAGTAAACTTGCATTGAGTCCTATTATATCAGATATGTACTTAAAAAAACTTTTTAAAGTATTAATAATTTCAGACTGGATCTTATCTTTTGTATAGGAAATGTGGCATGAAATTAATTTAAGGCAAAACATGGTCAATGAAACCCCAAATGTTTTCATTGAAATGTTTTAATCCTTACATTCTTTATGACCAAGATATTTGGAGATCTGTGCCTATTAATAATCAACTGAATGTGTTTCAAGAAAAGCATTAAAATACAAAATGTATATACATTATTATACACATTATATATAAGTAAGTAATAAGTTCCATCAGTTGTTCGAATTTCGTTATCCGAATATAGGTACTGTTTAAATGTTTTCGTTCAGACTAACGTATTTCGGGAAACTGTGTGTATAATCAAAAATGGCTTGTTTAATGGAAGCCTTGAATACTTTTGTGAATGGAGTAAGCACAATATAGTCCGGTCTTTAAAGCGCGAATTATCGCCATAAATACGGACAGTTGATAATGTAGCAAGGGTTGTTTTTTTCGGTCAAGATTCGGGAAAACAGGTAAATATATTGACATTGATAATTTAATCAACATGCAAACTAAAAGCAAAGATGTTAAGAATATTTCAAGCACATTTATTACAGGAAAATATTTGAGGTATTCTGATTGATTTGTCAACACAACAACAAAAATATTATCAACAGAGTAAAAAGCGTGATTGGATGTTTCGTATACGTTTTCGTGTTTACGTTATCTCATTACACGCATTCGAATACATCGCCAATTAGCAAACGATTGTTTCAATGCGTAGTAAATTTTATAAATGAATTGTTTGCGGATGAATACTAAATTACTAACTTGTTATTTTTACCGTTTGATTTGCCAAAAAAATTGAAATTATACCTCATGCATTCAAAATCAACATAATTCTGCAATATCAAAGAACATTTATCGAAATTGCACTGGAAGCTCATACAACCTGTGGTACTATTTTTCAACGCGAATGTATGGATAAGAGGCGGTCATGTGATTGTAACAAGAAAATCTGGTGTGTAGCTTTAGAAGCTTTCGCTTCTAAATATATGGTGAATGAAAAATTAAATGATTTTGGTCTGAAGTCTTATACAAACTTGCCATTTTTCTGTAAACAGTTGCTATCTGCCGTTACAAATTGTTTTACAAATTGTTGAACAATGGTATAATGATCTGCAAAGAGTTAGTGGGGGTGAATGGCAATTGACGTAATAAATTACGAAGATACAAGCTCTTTAAAGATCAGGTTGAATACTATTGTAGACTTAATCTTCCATTTCTACATAGATAAGCTTTTCTTAACATAGAAACAGGAAGATATTTGAACATTGAAAGAAGTAATAGACTATGTACAAACTGCAACTCAAGATCAGTAGAATCTGAGTATCATTTTAACAGGATTTTAATGTCTTCACTTGGCAGTTAATTGACAGAAAACAGGATTTTAATATGTGCCTATAGCCAGAATGAAGTTGCCACTTAATTGGCAGAAACCAAGATTTTAATGTCTGCACTTGGCAGTTGATTGGCAGAAAACAGGATTTTAATATCAGCACTTGGCAGATAACTGGCAGAAAACAGGATTTTAATGGCAGTTGATTGACTGAAAACAGGATTCTGATATGTTCATTTAGCCAGAATGCACTTGGCACTTAATTGGCAGAAACCAGGATTTTAATGTCTGCACTTGGCAGTTGATTGGCAGAAAACAGGATTTTAATGTCTGCACTTGGCAGATAACTGGCAGAAAACAGGATTTTAATGTCTTCACTTGGCAGTTGATAGGCAGAAACAGGATTTTAATGTCTGCACTTGGCAGATAACTGGCAGAAAACAGGATTTTAATCTCTTCACTTGGCAGTTGATAGGCAGAAACAGGATTTTAATATCTGCACTTGGCAGATAACTGGCAGAAAACAGGATTTTAATCTCTTCACTTGGCAGTTAATTGACAGAAAACTGACAGGAAGTGGCTGAGCCATTGTTTAAACATTGTGCCAAAAAACGAAAACAGTTTTATGATAAGTCATGGTTTGATACAGACTGCGTTGAGACCAAAAGTATTTACAAAAAGGCTTTGTAACCAAAGCTGATTAGAGGTAGACAGGCTAATTTTGTGTGATAAAGAGAAGCAATAAATAATGTTAACGTTAAGAAACGAGCATACAGATTTAAGAGATCTAGAGAGCTTTCCGAATCGAAGAAATATAGACCAAAAGATTTTTGGAAACATTTTAAAAAGAAAACATCTATGTTGGGTAGCGAGATAAACGTCGATGATTTTTAAAAGTATTTTCTAGTATGTTTGACGATAATTAGGGCTACCACCATTGATGAAATTGAAGAATTTAACGTTAGAGATAATCTCAATACAGACAACCCAACATATTTAGAGTTTAATTCTCAAATAACTTGCGAAGAGGTAAGATCAACGATAAATCGCCTACGGCGTAATAAAGCATCGTGTCCAAGTGATAATTTGTTGAATGAATATTTTATTGCTTCTGTAGATATTTTAGTCGGTCATATTACAGATCTCTTTTATGAAGTCTTTGACACGGGTCATTTTCCCGATTCCTGGACCTATGGTTATATTATACCGAAACGGAAAAGTAGAGATGTCAGAGCACCAGATAACTACCGGATTAGATAACTAACTTTATTAAGCAATTTCTGAAAATTATAAGTATATTAACTCACAGAGTAGAAAATGGTTTGATGAAAATGACATTCTATCGGATTGTCAGTTTTGATTCCGTAAAGGTTGTAGCACGGTAGATGCTTTATTTATTTTGCATAATCTAGTAGAAAATATATTATCTCAAAAAAATTAAGACTACCTTGCGCTTTTGTAGATCTACGTAAAGCCTTTGATTCGGTCTATCGTAATGGTCTTTGGTTCAAACTTTTTCACTTAGGTATTGACGGTAAAATTCTCAGAATATTTAAAGCAATGTAGTCAGTGGTAAAGTCTTGCGTAAAACACTGTAATAGTTTTTCTGATTTTTTCAAAATATCGGTTGGTTTATGTCAAGGCCAAAATAATTCGCCAGCTTTCTTTGCCCTGTTTTTAGATCTTGAATTGTTTTTACAAAACAGAATTGACTGTGGAATAACTTTGTATGAAATATGTGTTAAAAAACTTCTATTTGCAGACGACATGGCAATCGTCCGTAATTCAAATGAAGATTTACAAAATAGCTTAAATAGTTTATATGAGTATTGTCAGTTATGGGGCCTTGAAGTCAATACTTTGAAAACAATGGTTGTTGTTTTTCGTAAGAGGGGTCCAATTTATCCACATGAGAAATGGTGTTATAACAATGAAATGTTAGAGATAGTTGATGACTTTAATAACTTAGGTGTGGTTTTAAATTATAAAGGGTCATTTGTACTTAATGATCAGTATATTTATGGCAAAATCTTAAAGGCAATGAATGTTTTGTTAAACAATATAAATAAGTTCGAGCTATCACCAACTATTGCTCTACAGTTGTTTGACTCATATGTTGGCTCAATTTTGAATTATGCATGTCCGGTCTGGGGGTTTTCAAAAAGCAAAGAGCTCGAAAGAATACATCTTAATTATTGTAAAGTCATTCTTGGTCTTAAGTTATCTACAAGTAACGCCGCAGTGTACGGTGAGTAAGGGAGATACCCAATGTATATAACTAGGTATATTCAAATTATCAAATATTGGTTTAAACTGTCACATACCCATAACATTATACTGAAGGTTATATACGAAACTGCATTGCATGAATGCAATATTGGAGTTAAAAACTGGGTATAAAGTGAAATGTTAACTTAACAAATTTGGTTTTACAGATATATGGAACAATCCGTTGAGATATTGTCAAAATGTTTTTATATGCATATTTGAACAGAGACTTATAGATTGCTTTAAGCAAGAGTGGTTTTTTAATATTGAAAATAGTCATGTATTGAATACTCTGTACAAGTATATTAAACCAACTTTTGGTATGGAATACTTTCTTGAAAAAATTATGTGTAAGAAAACTAGATGATATATAACTAGAATTAGGGTATCTGAACACATCTGGCAAATAGAAATGGCAGGTATAGTAGAGATAGACTTGAGCGCCGTGAAAGAGTTTGTCAATTATGTAATGACCTTGAAATAGAAGATGAATACCACTTTATTTTAAAATGTAGTATGTACAAGGAAATAAGATCTAAATGCATTAAAAAGAACTATAATGAAAGACCTGGTATGTTAAAATTAGTAGAGCTGTTACTGAGTAACAACAAAACTATACTTTTGGGTTTATGTAGATACATAAGACTCGCTAGTGAGAAAAGAGAAATTTTATCCAGGTATAATTTATATTTATGATTTATTTTTTAACCAGGTGGTACTCCATATAATTTGATAAATAAACTTTTGTTCGTTCTCCATATTTAAAACAAGAATGATATGTTTTTGTGATTGCTGAATTATCAAGCTGCATTTTTACTATCTTATTGGTATGATATCTGAATTGCATGTATCCTCCTTGTCACGTGATCATACATACGTATGACGAATACATTTGTTATTTAATAATAAGCATATTATAAAACACGAAGCATTCAGCGCTTACATGAGTCTGATGAAGTACGTAGCATACATTTGCTATTTAATGTTAAGCATTTCAGCGAATGCAACAATACAATTTTTGCATAAATAATCTTCCATAAGAACGCTTTACAAAATTTACTTAAGTTATAACAGTCTAGAAAAAGTTAAAATTTGAATGATGGAATTGATCTATAAGATAACGCTCTACGAGAATAAGTGAACATTTCATTCCACTTTTGTAAAAAAAAAATGGTCATTTAATCGTTGTTTACTTAAGAAAAAAATTAGTAATTCCTACACCTTGAAAAACTCACTGTTCTGCCAGTCCAAGAGAACTAAGTAAAAGAGTACACTAGTTCATTTTATGTGGAAACAGTTCTATATCATTTCTTATCAACAGGTAAATAATATATTCATAATTGTCTTTATTGTAAGATCCACAAATAGTGCTTATTTGCATGAAACATGTGAATGGTTTTAAAAGAGAAACACCCATAAATTCGTTGAAATAATTTAAATGAAAGGAAAATTATCATGTGCTTGATGTATGTTTATATTTAAAAGATGATTACCTTATTATATTATTTAATGCACCATTGCACAATAACTGCGTATAAAATAAATGAAACGTGCAAATGCATTTGTATCACGAAAACTAACAGTGATTAAATATTATTCATATTAACATTATGTCTTAGTGAGCGAGGATTTGAAGTTGCATGCCTGCATTCAGTTTCTAGAAGGCGATGGATAGTGTCAAGTCAAAATTGCAGAAATGTTGTCCGGAAGTAAAAATCATTGTTTGCTTTCTGATTATTTTGTTTGGAATGGGATCATGGATATCTATAAATGGTATATTTGTAGAATTGCCAGTTATCGTTGAGCAGTTACCAGAGGGATGGAGTCTGCCATCGTATATGACGGTTATAGTACAAATGGCCAACATCGGTCCACTGGCTTACATGTTATGGAGCTTCCTAAGACCAAATAAACTTTATGAAAGACCGGTTGTGTTCCTAATGGTATTCGTGGGTGCAACAGCTTCGCTTTTGCTCGGATTTTACTGGCATAAAACTACGGTTGTAGCTGGCGAGGAACACAGTACGGCCCTGTTTGTGTTGATGTTTTTCTTGTCTCTGGTGGACTGCACGTCTTCCGTTGTGTTTCTACCTTTTATGAATACATTTAGAGTCGAGTATATGACGTCATACTACATTGGTGAAGGATTCAGTGGCCTTCTTCCAAGTTTGGTGGCCCTAGCTCAAGGGGTCGGAGAGGTTGAGTGTAGGAATAAAAGTCGGGTGAATACAACCTTAAATGTGACTGAATACACGACGGAGGCTGTATACCTTCCGGCAAAATTTTCAGTCCAAGATTTCTTCATATTTGTTTTTGCAATGATGGTGACGTGTGGTGTTTCTTTTGCAATGCTGAACTATTTGCCTTACTGTAAATCAGAACATGCAGATGTAGCTGCTAAGACGGTCTACGAAGTAAACAAAATCCCACCGCATGACGTCATGGACAATGAAAAACCGGAACCGGAAAGTGATGATGTGAAATCGTTGTCAAAAAGGCTTAATATTTATTACCTTTTTCTTATAACATGGGTTAATGCACTATCCAATGGAGTTGTGCTTGCTGTGCAATCGTATGCCTGCTTACCGTACGGGTCACAGCCATATCATCTCGCCGCCACGCTATCAAACATTTCTAACCCCGTGACATGTTTTATTACTATTTTCCTGCCATCCGGAACATTCGCCAGTATAAGCGTTATAACGTCAATTGGCACTGGGGTTACAGCGTATATTCTGATGCTTGCCTTCATGAGTCCTAATCCAATTTTAACTGACACAGTTGCGGGTGGTATTTTAGTGGTAAGTGCTATAAGCTCGTACATTGTAACTTGTTTTTTTTTTCATAGTTTTCCCAATCGCTCTTAAATAGTCATTCCAATATTTATAAATACGGAAAATGACAATTATGTTCAGACTTGACACCTGGTGTTCTTCTTAAAACGGATCTTTCTTATCCTTTCTGACTGGGCAATTAAATCGTGTGGATTACTCTGATGTATAGATTTCTGATGTATAGGTGTCCTTATTTCAAATAATAAAATGGTTGATATTTAACATGAAACAACTACTTTCAGGTTGCCGCTTACGTCATTGTGTCTTTGACCTTGACCTACACTAAAGTTTCCATAGCTCAACTCTTCAGACAGGAAGGAAGAAAAGCGCTGCTTTGGTGCGGTGCCACTACTCAAATAGGATCACTGCTAGGTTCTATAGTGATGTTCGTGCTAGTAAATGTATATGAAATCTTTCAACAGAAGTATCCGTGTACTTAATACAATGTCATCCCTATCCACATTCATATTTAAGAATAAGTGCTCACAATTTCGAACCTTCTGCCCTTATAGTGGCCGACCAGTTAGCCTTCAGATTCGGTCTTCTATATGTTTAAGGGCTGACTGGTCGGTCACTATAAGGCCAGAAGGTTCGAAGTGGTTTGTACTATTTCTTATATTATACCGCACATTTTGATCTCCAACTTTACTTCTGAAGCAGAACTGAACAACTATATTTATATCTAATAAACTTTAACAACATCTGTATGTAGAAATATTGCGTTGTAAAACTGGTACACAAAGGTTACAATCAACGGTAGCAAGACTCTTCACTCCCCAACCCCACCCCCCACCCCACCCAAAAAAAATTTGCAGACAGTTCACCCCCATGACACTCCCCCTCCCCACCGCTCCCCCCTCCCGCACACACACAAAATAGTAATTATCGGTAAGACAGTTCACCACCCAATTTGTTTTAGAAAAATATGTTACCTGAAGCTTTTATGTAATTTGAGTATATATATTTTTTAGAAATATATGTAAACTAAAGCTTTTGTGTAGATTTGAGTATAGATATTTTTAAAAAATATATGTAAACTAAAGCTTTTATGTAAATTTGAGTATAGATATTTTTAGAAATATATGTAAACTAAAGCTTTTATGTAAATTTGAGTAGAGATATTTTTAGAAATATATGTAAACTAAAGGTTTTATGTATATTTGAGTATAGATATTTTAGAAATATATGTAACTTAAGCTTTCATGTAAATTTGAGTATAGATATTTTTAGAAATATATGTAAACTAAAGCTTCTATGTAAATTTGAGTATAGATATTTTAGAAATATATGTAAACTTAAGCTTTTATGTAAATTTGAGTATAGATATTTTTATAAATATATGTTAACTAAAGCTTATTTGTAAATTTGAGTATAGATATTTTTAGAAATTTATGTAAACTAAAGCTATTATGTAAATTTGAGTATAGATATTTTTAGAAATATATTAAACTAAACTGAGTAGCTCATGTGAACTAACCCATAATATAAACAAAAATATGAGCCAATTTTGTAAGTGATAACGTGCTTATAAATAAAGCTACAAATTCTGATTTGTTCGTTTATCGTCTATTTAATGGACCGTGAGAAGTGGTTGCTCGGTTGAGAGTAAAAGTAAAATAATTTGCTAATTTCTTTACATACGATTGTAATGTATATTTTTCTGATTTGGTTTCTAGTTGTATTTTGAATAACCCGGAAGAGCCCGGAACGCCAAACGTCAATCTAGTTAAGTAAGGACCTGGGGTTGACACTCCGTCCAACCTACCGTAAGACTTCCACAACCTGTTATTTTAGTATCTTTTTTCTTGCCATAAAGTTTGCGTACGCTCAAACTAATCAAATCGAAGAGAAGCAACTCCTTTCTACAGGTTATTGGCGATAATACAAGAGTTGTCTCGAATTTATTGGATAAAGATTAAATTTTGATAAAACTTAAAACTTAAATAAGAAAACATGTTTGTAGCAAAATACAATTTCAGGCAAATATTAATTTACAAATCCAAATGACAGGAGGTTTACAAATTTAAGATTCTAAGCAATTAAAACAGAATACATCCGAATCTCTAGACACAAAATCCTACTGGGACCGATTTGAAACTTCTGCCTTATTCGATATGTCAACATTTTTATTTAGCACGCCATTTCTTTATGACATGCTGTTTCGTTTAACGCGCAGCAAGGCTGAGTTCACATCACTCCAGGGAATGGTCACGTGATATGATTATTTTAAGTTCGATTCCCGCTGGGAATTGTTCGCCTGATATCGATCGAGCACAGCAGGTCTAATCTCCCAGTGGAGTTACTTTATTACAAACAGAGCATTTTGCGAACAGTTTGATGTGTGTTGTCCTGCCGGCCAGCCTGCTTCTGACCCGGACAGTTGTTAATGTTGAGGCTGTGGGTTCAAGCTCTTAATGCAGGGAGCTTTAGGTGTTTACAGAATAAACAACATATTGGCAGTTGAACAATACTCTTTATTTAGGGCATAACATCGCTTCAAGTTCACAAAAAGCACATTAATAACATGTAGCTAAAGACAAGTTATTATTAGTAGTTTGTGGAAACGATGACCAAGGGTCCCATTGGATTAAGGTAATGGGGGGGGGCTCTCCAGTTTGATCATAAGAATAAGGACAAAAGACTGTTTCTGGTCTAACAAGTATATCCTACCTCTCCAACTTTATGTGAGGTCATATCAATAAAAAGGTGGAGTGGGAGCTTTTGCTCTCTTTAGTGGTAGGACTAGCTAGAACTTTGCTTCGTAGAGTTAAGAGACGATTAATGCGGAGCGAGCGTTTTTGGAGCTATTTAAAGGTATTTGACAGGACTCCGTACACGTCATACAGAACGTGACTTAGATGACGTATAGAGAGTCGTTTGATTAACCTATGAGCTGTGCTTCGGGTATTTACGTCGTTACGTAATAAAACGAACACACCAGGTATAAACAACATGGCGGACTGGGAGGAAAAGTTGGAGCTTACCGGAATATTAACAAAAGGTTATTAATTGAATGAACGCAGGTGGAATGGGAGCTCCGTTCCAGAGAGTAAGACTGGAAGGTGTATGTTCATGGGAAACAGGTATAAGCGGATGAGAAGGTGATTTTAATGATTGTTTGATCGGGGGAACCTTGGTCAAAGCTCCAGTTTTAATGCACTGAAGATCTCTAACGCATTAATAATTATATAGTTATAAGAACAAGACCTGAGGTAAGATAAGCGACCTAACATTGCACCCTCCTTAAAAGGGGATTCAGTCTCTGAATTTGGTAGGACTAGACAGTAATTTTTCGGATTGGAATATGGATTTGCTTTTAAAAAGTTATATTGGCAGGTCTTGTAATAAACTAACAATCTATATATCTGTTTGAAGTAGTTCCTGAGACAAGACTCACAAAGTGATACAAGTGGAAAAAGTGATAGTATTATACAATCACCTTCTCATCCGCTTATACCTGTTTCCCATGAACATACACCTTCCAGTCTTACTCTCTGGAACGGAGCTCCCATTCCACCTGCGTTCATTCAATTAATAACCTTTTGTTAATATTCCGGTAAGCTCCAACTTTTCCTCCCAGTCCGCCATGTTGTTTATACCTGGTGTGTTCGTTTTATTACGTAACGACGTAAATACCCGAAGCACAGCTCATAGGTTAATCAAACGACTCTCTATACGTCATCTAAGTCACGTTCTGTATGACGTGTACGGAGTCCTGTCAAACACCTTTAAATAGCTCCAAAAACGCTCGCTCCGCATCAATCGTCTCTTAACTCTACGAAGCAAAGTTCTAGCTAGTCCTACCACTAAAGAGAGCAAAAGCTCCCACTCCACCTTTTTATTGATATGACCTCACATAAAGTTGGAGAGGTAGGATATACTTGTTAGACCAGAAACAGTCTTTTGTCCTTATTCTTATGATCAAACTGGAGAGCCCCCCCCCCCATTACCTTAATCCAATGGGACCCTTGGTCATCGTTTCCACAAACTACTAATAATAACTTGTCTTTAGCTACATGTTATTAATGTGCTTTTTGTGAACTTGAAGCGATGTTATGCCCTAAATAAAGAGTATTGTTCAACTGCCAATATGTTGTTTATTCTGTAAACACCTAAAGCTCCCTGCATTAAGAGCTTGAACCCACAGCCTCAACATTAACAACTGTCCGGGTCAGAAGCAGGCTGGCCGGCAGGACAACACACATCAAACTGTTCGCAAAATGCTCTGTTTGTAATAAAGTAACTCCACTGGGAGATTAGACCTGCTGTGCTCGATCGATATCAGGCGAACAATTCCCAGCGGGAATCGAACTTAAAATAATCATATCACGTGACCATTCCCTGGAGTGATGTGAACTCAGCCTTGCTGCGCGTTAAACGAAACAGCATGTCATAAAGAAATGGCGTGCTAAATAAAAATGTTGACATATCGAATAAGGCAGAAGTTTCAAATCGGTCCCAGTAGGATTTTGTGTCTAGAGATTCGGATGTATTCTGTTTTAATTGCTTAGAATCTTAAATTTGTAAACCTCCTGTCATTTGGATTTGTAAATTAATATTTGCCTGAAATTGTATTTTGCTACAAACATGTTTTCTTATTTAAGTTTTAAGTTTTATCAAAATTTAATCTTTATCCAATAAATTCGAGACAACTCTTGTATTATCGCCAATAACCTGTAGAAAGGAGTTGCTTCTCTTCGATTTGATTAGTTTGAGCGTACGCAAACTTTATGGCAAGAAAAAAGATACTAAAATAACAGGTTGTGGAAGTCTTACGGTAGGTTGGACGGAGTGTCAACCCCAGGTCCTTACTTAACTAGATTGACGTTTGGCGTTCCGGGCTCTTCCGGGTTATTCAAAATACAACTAGAAACCAAATCAGAAAAATATACATTACAATCGTATGTAAAGAAATTAGCAAATTATTTTACTTTTACTCTCAACCGAGCAACCACTTCTCACGGTCCATTAAATAGACGATAAACGAACAAATCAGAATTTGTAGCTTTATTTATAAGCACGTTATCACTTACAAAATTGGCTCATATTTTTGTTTATATTATGGGTTAGTTCACATGAGCTACTCAGTTTAGTTTAATATATTTCTAAAAATATCTATACTCAAATTTACATAATAGCTTTAGTTTACATAAATTTCTAAAAATATCTATACTCAAATTTACAAATAAGCTTTAGTTAACATATATTTATAAAAATATCTATACTCAAATTTACATAAAAGCTTAAGTTTACATATATTTCTAAAATATCTATACTCAAATTTACATAGAAGCTTTAGTTTACATATATTTCTAAAAATATCTATACTCAAATTTACATGAAAGCTTAAGTTACATATATTTCTAAAATATCTATACTCAAATATACATAAAACCTTTAGTTTACATATATTTCTAAAAATATCTCTACTCAAATTTACATAAAAGCTTTAGTTTACATATATTTCTAAAAATATCTATACTCAAATTTACATAAAAGCTTTAGTTTACATATATTTTTTAAAAATATCTATACTCAAATCTACACAAAAGCTTTAGTTTACATATATTTCTAAAAAATATATATACTCAAATTACATAAAAGCTTCAGGTAACATATTTTTCTAAAACAAATTGGGTGGTGAACTGTCTTACCGATAATTACTATTTTGTGTGTGTGCGGGAGGGGGGAGCGGTGGGGAGGGGGAGTGTCATGGGGGTGAACTGTCTGCAAATTTTTTTTGGGTGGGGTGGGGGGTGGGGTTGGGGAGTGAAGAGTCTTGCTACCGTTGATTGTAACCTTTGTGTACCAGTTTTACAACGCAATATTTCTACATACAGATGTTGTTAAAGTTTATTAGATATAAATATAGTTGTTCAGTTCTGCTTCAGAAGTAAAGTTGGAGATCAAAATGTGCGGTATAATATAAGAAATAGTACAAACCACTTCGAACCTTCTGGCCTTATAGTGACCGACCAGTCAGCCCTTAAACATATAGAAGACCGAATCTGAAGGCTAACTGGTCGGCCACTATAAGGGCAGAAGGTTCGAAATTGTGAGCACTTATTCTTAAATATGAATGTGGATAGGGATGACATTGTATTAAGTACACGGATACTTCTGTTGAAAGATTTCATATACATTTACTAGCACGAACATCACTATAGAACCTAGCAGTGATCCTATTTGAGTAGTGGCACCGCACCAAAGCAGCGCTTTTCTTCCTTCCTGTCTGAAGAGTTGAGCTATGGAAACTTTAGTGTAGGTCAAGGTCAAAGACACAATGACGTAAGCGGCAACCTGAAAGTAGTTGTTTCATGTTAAATATCAACCATTTTATTATTTGAAATAAGGACACCTATACATCAGAAATCTATACATCAGAGTAATCCACACGATTTAATTGCCCAGTCAGAAAGGATAAGAAAGATCCGTTTTAAGAAGAACACCAGGTGTCAAGTCTGAACATAATTGTCATTTTCCGTATTTATAAATATTGGAATGACTATTTAAGAGCGATTGGGAAAACTATGAAAAAAAAAAACAAGTTACAATGTACGAGCTTATAGCACTTACCACTAAAATACCACCCGCAACTGTGTCAGTTAAAATTGGATTAGGACTCATGGAGGCAAGCATCAGAATATACGCTGTAACCCCAGTGCCAATTGACGTTATAACGCTTATACTGGCGAATGTTCCGGATGGCAGGAAAATAGTTATAAAACATGTCACGGGGTTAGAAATGTTTGATAGCGTGGCGGCGAGATGATATGGCTGTGACCCGTACGGTAAGCAGGCATACGATTGCACAGCAAGCACAACTCCATTGGATAGTGCATTAACCCATGTTATAAGAAAAAGGTAATAAATATTAAGCCTTTTTGACAACGATTTCACATCATCACTTTCCGGTTCCGGTTTTTCATTGTCCATGACGTCATGCGGTGGGATTTTGTTTACTTCGTAGACCGTCTTAGCAGCTACATCTGCATGTTCTGATTTACAGTAAGGCAAATAGTTCAGCATTGCAAAAGAAACACCACACGTCACCATCATTGCAAAAACAAATATGAAGAAATCTTGGACTGAAAATTTTGCCGGAAGGTATACAGCCTCCGTCGTGTATTCAGTCACATTTAAGGTTGTATTCACCCGACTTTTATTCCTACACTCAACCTCTCCGACCCCTTGAGCTAGGGCCACCAAACTTGGAAGAAGGCCACTGAATCCTTCACCAATGTAGTATGACGTCATATACTCGACTCTAAATGTATTCATAAAAGGTAGAAACACAACGGAAGACGTGCAGTCCACCAGAGACAAGAAAAACATCAACACAAACAGGGCCGTACTGTGTTCCTCGCCAGCTACAACCGTAGTTTTATGCCAGTAAAATCCGAGCAAAAGCGAAGCTGTTGCACCCACGAATACCATTAGGAACACAACCGGTCTTTCATAAAGTTTATTTGGTCTTAGGAAGCTCCATAACATGTAAGCCAGTGGACCGATGTTGGCCATTTGTACTATAACCGTCATATACGATGGCAGACTCCATCCCTCTGGTAACTGCTCAACGATAACTGGCAATTCTACAAATATACCATTTATAGATATCCATGATCCCATTCCAAACAAAATAATCAGAAAGCAAACAATGATTTTTACTTCCGGACAACATTTCTGCAATTTTGACTTGACACTATCCATCGCCTTCTAGAAACTGAATGCAGGCATGCAACTTCAAATCCTCGCTCACTAAGACATAATGTTAATATGAATAATATTTAATCACTGTTAGTTTTCGTGATACAAATGCATTTGCACGTTTCATTTATTTTATACGCAGTTATTGTGCAATGGTGCATTAAATAATATAATAAGGTAATCATCTTTTAAATATAAACATACATCAAGCACATGATAATTTTCCTTTCATTTAAATTATTTCAACGAATTTATGGGTGTTTCTCTTTTAAAACCATTCACATGTTTCATGCAAATAAGCACTATTTGTGGATCTTACAATAAAGACAATTATGAATATATTATTTACCTGTTGATAAGAAATGATATAGAACTGTTTCCACATAAAATGAACTAGTGTACTCTTTTACTTAGTTCTCTTGGACTGGCAGAACAGTGAGTTTTTCAAGGTGTAGGAATTACTAATTTTTTTCTTAAGTAAACAACGATTAAATGACCATTTTTTTTTACAAAAGTGGAATGAAATGTTCACTTATTCTCGTAGAGCGTTATCTTATAGATCAATTCCATCATTCAAATTTTAACTTTTTCTAGACTGTTATAACTTAAGTAAATTTTGTAAAGCGTTTTTATGGAAGATTATTTATGCAAAAATTGTATTGTTGCATTCGCTGAAATGCTTACATTAAATAGCAAATGTATGCTACGTACTTCATCAGACTCATGTAAGCGCTGAATGCTTCGTGTTTTATAATATGCTTATTATTAAATAACAAATGTATTCGTCATACGTATGTATGATCACGTGACAAGGAGGATACATGCAATTCAGATATCATACCAATAAGATAGTAAAAATGCAGCTTGATAATTCAGCAATCACAAAAACATATCATTCTTGTTTTAAATATGGAGAACGAACAAAAGTTTATTTATCAAATTATATGGAGTACCACCTGGTTAAAAAATAAATCATAAATATAAATTATACCTGGATAAAATTTCTCTTTTCTCACTAGCGAGTCTTATGTATCTACATAAACCCAAAAGTATAGTTTTGTTGTTACTCAGTAACAGCTCTACTAATTTTAACATACCAGGTCTTTCATTATAGTTCTTTTTAATGCATTTAGATCTTATTTCCTTGTACATACTACATTTTAAAATAAAGTGGTATTCATCTTCTATTTCAAGGTCATTACATAATTGACAAACTCTTTCACGGCGCTCAAGTCTATCTCTACTATACCTGCCATTTCTATTTGCCAGATGTGTTCAGATACCCTAATTCTAGTTATATATCATCTAGTTTTCTTACACATAATTTTTTCAAGAAAGTATTCCATACCAAAAGTTGGTTTAATATACTTGTACAGAGTATTCAATACATGACTATTTTCAATATTAAAAAACCACTCTTGCTTAAAGCAATCTATAAGTCATTGTTCAAATATGCATATAAAAACATTTTGACAATATCTCAACGGATTGTTCCATATATCTGTAAAACCAAATTTGTTAAGTTAACATTTCACTTTATACCCAGTTTTTAACTCCAATATTGCATTCATGCAATGCAGTTTCGTATATAACCTTTAGTATAATGTTATGGGTATGTGACAGTTTAAACCAATATTTGATAATTTGAATATACCTAGTTATATACATTGGGTATCTCCCTTACTCACCGTACACTGCGGCGTTACTTGTAGATAACTTAAGACCAAGAATGACTTTACAATAATTAAGATGTATTCTTTCGAGCTCTTTGCTTTTTGAAAACTCCCAGACCGGACATGCATAATTCAAAATTGAGCCAACATATGAGTCTAACAACTGTAGAGCAATAGTTGGTGATAGCTCGAACTTATTTATATTGTTTAACAAAACATTCATTGCCTTTAAGATTTTGCCATAAATATACTGATCATTAAGTACAAATGACCCTTTATAATTTAAAACCACACCTAAGTTATTAAAGTCATCCACTATCTCTAACATTTCATTGTTATAACACCATTTCTCATGTGGATAAATTGGACCCCTCTTACGAAAAACAACAACCATTGTTTTCAAAGTATTGACTTCAAGGCCCCATAACTGACAATACTCATATAAACTATTTAAGCTATTTTGTAAAACTTCATTTGAATTACGGACGATTGCCATGTCGTCTGCAAATAGAAGTTTTTTAACACATATTTCATACAAAGTTATTCCACAGTCAATTCTGTTTTGTAAAAACAATTCAAGATCTAAAAACAGGGCAAAGAAAGCTGGCGAATTATTTTGGCCTTGACATAAACCAACCGATATTTTGAAAAAATCAGAAAAACTATTACAGTGTTTTACGCAAGACTTTACCACTGACTACATTGCTTTAAATATTCTGAGAATTTTACCGTCAATACCTAAGTGAAAAAGTTTGAACCAAAGACCATTACGATAGACCGAATCAAAGGCTTTACGTAGATCTACAAAAGCGCAAGGTAGTCTTAATTTTTTGAGATAATATATTTTCTACTAGATTATGCAAAATAAATATAGCATCTACCGTGCTACAACCTTTACGGAATCCAAACTGACAATCCGATAGAATGTCATTTTCATCAAACCATTTTTCTACTCTGTGAGTAAATATACTTATAATTTTAAGAAATTGCTGAATAAAGTTATGCCCCGGTAGTTATCTGGTGCTCTGACATCTCTACTTTTCCGTTTCGGTATAATATAACCATAGGTCCAGGAATCGGGAAAATGACCCGTGTCAAAGACTTCATTAAAGACATCTGTAATATGACCGACCAAAATATCTACAGAAGCAATAAAATATTCATTCAACAAATTATCACTTGGACACGATGCTTTATTACGCCGTAGGCGATTTATCGCTGATCTTAACTTTTCGCAAGTTATTTGAGAAGTATAACTCTAAAAAAGTTGGGTTGTCTGTATTGAGATTATCTCTCAGGTTAAAATCTTCAATTTCATCAATGTTGGTAGCCCTAATATCGTCAAACATACTAGAAAATACTTATAAAAATCATCGACGTTTATCTCGCTACCCGACAAAGATGTTTTCTTTTTAAATTTTTTCAAAAATCTTTTGGTCTACATTTCTTCAATTCGGAAAGCTCTCTAGATCTCTTAAATCTGTATGTTCGTTTCTTAACTTTAACAATATGTTTATATTTCTTCTTTTAATCACACAAAATTAGCCTGTCTACCTCTAATCTGCTCTGGTTACAAAGCCTTTTTGTAAATACTTTTGGCCTCAATGCAGTCTGTATCAAACCATGACTTATCATAAAACTGTTTTCGTTTTTTGGCACAATGTTTAAACAATGGCTCAGGCACTTCCTGTCAGTTTTCTGTCAATTAACTGCCAAGTGAAGAGATTAAAATCCTGTTTTCTGCCAGTTATCTGCCAAGTGCAGACAATAAAATCCTGTTTTCTGCTCATCAACTGCCAAGTGCAGACATTAAAATCCTGGTTTCTGCCAATTAAGTGCAAAGTGCATTCTGGCTAAATGCACATATCAGAATCCTGTTTTCACTCAATTAACTGCCAAGTGAAGACATTAAATCCTGTTTTCTGCCAGTTATCTGCCAAGTGCAGATACTAAAATCCTGTTTTCTGCAAATCAACTGCCAAGTGCAGACATTAAAATCTTGGTTTCTGCCAGTTAAGTGCCAATTTCATTCTGGCTATAGGCACATATGAAAATCCTGTTTTCTGTCAATTAACTGCCAAAGCCAGTGAAGACATTAAAATCCTGTTAAATGATACTCAGATTCTACTGATCTTGAGTTGCAGTTTGTACATAGTCTATTACTTCTTTCAATGTTCAAATATCTTCCTGTTTCTATGTTAAGAAAAGCTGATCTATGTAGAAATGGAAGATTAAGTCTACAATAGTGTTCAACCTGATCTTTAAAAAGCTTGTATGTTCGTAATTTATTACGTTCATTGCCATTTACCCCACTTACTCTTTGCAGATCATTATACCATTGTTCAACATGCCTGTTCATAAGAACATAACGGCAGATAGCAACTGTTTACAGAAAAATGGCAAATGTGTATAAGACTGCAGACCAAAATCATTTAATTTTTCATTCACCATATATTTAGAAACGAAAGCTTCTAAAGCTACACACCAGATTTTCTAGTTACAATCACATGACCGCCTCTTATCCATACATTCGCGTTGAAAAATAGTACCACAGGTTGTATGGGTTTTCATTGCAATTTCGATAAATGTTCTTTGATATTGCAGAATTCTGTTGATTTTGAAAACATGAGGTATAATTTCATTTTATTTTTTGGCAAATCAAACTATAAAAATAACAAGTTAGTAATTTAGTATTCATCCGCAAAACATTCATTCATAAAATTTACTACGCATTGAAACAATCGTTTGCTAATCGGCGATGTATTCGAATGCGTATAATGAGATAACGTTAACACGAAAACGTACACGAAACAATCAATCACGCTTTTAACTCTGTTGATAATATTTTTGTTGTTTTGTTGACAAATCAGTCAGAATAACTCAAATATTTTCCTCTAATAAATGTGCTTGAAATTTTTTAACATCCTTGCTTTTAGTTTGCATGTTGATTAAATTATCAATGTTTAAAAGTGCTACATTTTGAAAATGAAATAAATAGAACAGAACAGAACAGAACAGAAAGTATATTAAGACAAGATCATGTTTTCCCGATAATACCATGTTTTTTAAAATCTATAATAACTTCAGTTAAAGTCGCAAAACAAATTTACAACATATTCATAAGAAATACAGATCTTCCTGCATGCCAAGAAAAATGGTGTAATGTTTTTGAAATCGATAAATCTGAATGGAGATATATACATAGCTGGATTTTTACAACATGCAGTGATACATACTTACAATGGTTGCAATTAAGAATCGTGCATAGAATTTTAGGTACCAATGATATGTTGTATAAAATGAATATAACCACTTCTGAAAGATGTACATTTTGTAAAATAGAAAAAGAAACATTAATTCATTTATTTTGGGAATGTACCTACTCAAAGTCCTTGATTATTGAACTGACAAGTCTTATTAAGGACTATGATGTTAACTTTTATGTGAACTGTAAAACCTTCCTTTTAGGATACCCCAGCAAAATGTTTTGTCAATATAATATTGTATGTTTAGAAACGAAAAGATATATATTTTTATGTAGAAGAAAGCAAGTAAAGCCATCTATTCATGGACTAAGAAGAAGTTTCAAACTTGCCTCTGCAATTATGCATGAAACACACAGAAACGAGAAGAATAAAAAAGCGCGGACTTTAGTAGAACTATTGAGTATATAAGGCATAACATTAAATAAATTTGAAATATTAGTTACTCATAGCAAATCATCTATTTTGTAAAATTTTTTGCATGTATATAAGTGTGACAACATATAACATAAAAGAGGCCTTATTGTTTATTGGCTTGAGTATATAAACATGTTATTTTCTCCGTTTGTAAAATATATTAAAATGTTATATATACATATATATATATGAATATATATAAACATAGTTGTAAGGTTAGTAGAGGATGGCTCCCCGACCTCTATTTAACCTATGACGGGGAAAATAAACGGGGTTACCCAATACAAATGGGGCCTCAAAAAAAAAAAAAAAAAAAAAAATTATCAATGTTTATATATTTACCTGTTTTCCCGAATCTTGACCAAAAAACAACCCTTGCTACATTATCAACTGTCCGTATTTATGGAGATAATTCGCGCTTTAAAGACCGGAATATATTGTGCTTATGTCATTCACAAAACGTATTCAAGGCATCCATTAAACAAGCCATTTTTGATTATACACAGCAGTTTCCCGAAACACGTTAGTCTGAACGAAAACATTTAAACATTTATATTCGGAAACGAAATTCGGATTACTGATAAAACTTACTACTATATACAATGTGTATAATAACATTTTGGTACTAGTATTTTAATGCTTTTCTTGAAACACCTTCAGTTGATTATTAATAAGCACAGATCTCCAAATATCTTGGTCATAAAGAATGTAAGGGTTAAAACATTTCAATGAAAACATTTGGGGTTTCATCATGACCATGTTTTGCCTTTAATTAATTTCATGTCACATTTCCTATACAAAAGATAAGATCCAGTCTGAAATTAAAAAGTATTTTTAAGTACCTATCTGATAGAATAGGACTATTTATGCAAGTTTACTTCATGTAAGATAGGATGCGTGTCACATTATAAATTTGTCACAAGAGGTTATTCTACATAGTCATTATGTAGGTCTAGGACAAATCTGAGTAGACTGATATCCAAATTACATCTAGTAAAACAGCACTGAATGTTTTGAACATAGTCATGGAATCAAGAAATTATGTTCTGTTAACTTCTGTGTTGTCATTATAATTACATTTAAGGCGGCAATATATATTTGCAATATTTTTTATATACATTTCAGGTTATTTATGTACTGTTTTCACATCTTAATTATTTGCTCGTGAACATGATTTGTTACTTTTTTATGAACAGTTTACTTACACAAAAACGTTTGATTTCTGTGCTATTTGTAAATATGAGCTATGGTCAAGTATTTCAGTTTAATCATCACAAAACTTGGAATACTTGCTTATAAGGAAAATGTGCAGTTATAAGACAAAATGCATTATTCTGAAATATATTTTTGGAGTTAAGCTCTTTTTTAACTTTGGTTATTAAGTTTAATGATTTCAAATCTATAAAAGGTATCAATACGAAACTTGAAATATTTGCTTATTATGACAGGGCACAGTTGTAAGACAAGAGGCATTACTCTGAAAGCCGTTTTTAGAGAGTTTTGCCCCATTTCAACTTGAAATTTTTGTTGAAATTGGTTATTGACATAGAAAATTTTAAAAACTATCAAAAATATTGTACTCATTCTTGGCATACTTGCTACTGGGGACAAGGCAAATCTGTACCACAAGGAACTTTACTAAGTGATCAGTGTTTCTAGAGTTATGTCCTTTTTCACATAGAAAATAATTAAACTTTTGTATAAATACTAATATCTTGACCATTTACAATCACAAAGTTATTCATCTTAAGTGAAGTGCATAACAGCAATTACTGAATAGCACAGCAACACTCTTGAAATTAATTTTATTAAGACATTGATCTTAACATACAAGCAATGGCACCGCATGCGATGCTCTTACTAGAGTCTCAAATGACGATATTGTCTCCCGTCACATCTGTACGTCACAAGTCAGAAAACACTTGAGGGATTGAGTTTATACTTTATACAATGGTCACACTGATGTGACAAGGAAGTCCGAACAAAGACTCTACCTTGGCTCATTTTTGGATTATCTCCATTACTTTTATGTTCAAATTACGCTTTTCTAGAGCATATCTTAAAAAGCAATTGAAGAAATTGATATGATTCTTATCACCTGGGTGCAGTGACAAAGAACGAGCTTCAGACATTTTAACATTCGCTTCTGACAGTAATCCCTGTGCTTTGATTACACCTGCTATTACCTTTACTCGATCTTCTATTAATTCTGAAGTTATTGTTATTTAGGCAACGGTTCCATTGATTACAAGCTCTCCACTGATCAGTTATCAGTGGTTTGTACTATTTTATGTATGTATTATCCACCAATTTGAACAAGTATTACAGGTGTGTTGATATCTATGCTGTCTTTGCCATTAATTATTGTAAATGGCCAAAGACATTTTTTGCCGATTTGCCAATAAACCAATTAATTGAATTATCTACTCTGCAGTTGTTATTTGCACACTTTGGCCTTTGGTTTTCTTTAATCAATGTGATATAAAAAAAGATTCTTTGATCTAACACATCAATCAAATTTAGGCCAATTTGTAAAAGTTATAAATTATAAAAGAAATAAAAGTAACACACTTATAAAAGGTGATAATTTACAAGTATCTATGCTGACCTCCAATAAAACTTTCACGCTTCTTTACCTATTGGTCCAATACAAAAATCTTTGATCTCATAATTAATCTGATGATGCTAGACGTTGAGAGATACTGTCGTCTTTGGGGCTTAAAGATAAATATTTCAAAAACGAAAGCCATGATTTTTGAAAAAGGCAGGCATACACGGCATGACTTTTATATATATGATACCCCAATTGAATTGGTGGATTCGTTCAAGTATCTAGGCATCACACTGTTAAAAAATGGGAATTGGTATAGAACCCAGAAATTTATCGCTGAACATGCCTTATTTGCTCTACATAATGTTTTTACTATATTTAATAATATTGAATTGTCCGTTTCTCAGAAATGCAGAATTTTTGATTCACTTGTTGGTTCAATCCTTAACTTTGGCTCGGAAGTTTGGGGAATGCATGAAGGAAATGATGTTGAGAAAATACATACAAAATTTTTGAGACGAGTTTTGGGTGTCCGGAAGTCAACAAACCTCTCAGCACTTTATGGTGAATTAGGTCGTTTCCCATTTTTATAATGAGAAAGATTAAAATGATTAAGTATTGGATCAAAATACTTAAACTTGATCAAACAGAGATTGTTAAAAAAGTATATTTAATGCTACAACAAGATGCTGATTCTGAGAATACATACAATTCAAAAAATTGGGCCTCTTACATTAAAGACGTTTTGACAACTCATGGCTTAGCATATATATGGGTCAGCCAATTTAATATAGATATACCCTTTGCTCTCATTAAACAAAGAATCATAGATACATTTATGCAGAAATGGTATGCTGATATTAACAACTCCAGTCGTCTGCAAACTTATAGTATTTTTAAACATGACTTTAAATGTGAAAAGTATTTTGAGTTGATCACAGACAAAAAATATAGAACTGCCCTTACCAGATTTAGAACTTCGTCCCATGATCTATATATAGAATCGGGTAGATATGAAAACATACCAAGAACTGAAAGACTTTGTAAATCTTGTTCAATGAGAAAACCAGAAACAGAGTTTCATTTTTTGTTAGTCTGTCCACATTATAGAGATTTACGAAATAAATTTTTTAAACCTTATTACTGCCATTGGCCAACAGTCAATAAATTTGATAGTCTTATGTCGTCAAAATCAAAGAAAACGATATGTGCTCTGTCTAAATATATCTACTTTGCAAATAGACAACGTATTTTATAATGTTATAAATACTTGTAACAAAATCTTTTTTAAGCGCTATCTTTGAGTTATAATTTTTTTTGTCTCATTAAAGTGTGCATGTATACTTTCAAAGAGAACAGGTCTTAAAAAGAAAAGAAAAAGAAAGTGCATAATACTATCGGTCTGTATGACTTTAGTGTACTTCATGTCCATGTGATCTTTTACTATAGTTCTACTTAGGAAAATGATAGAACAAGTTAAGTCAAAACGTTTTAATAAGTGTATATTGTAGGTTGATACCTGTTATTTCTAAAGTATATGCATGCTCATCACGTGAGAAAAAAGAGAGAAAAATACAATATTGATATTATTCCACATTATTATAATTTGTCTACAGAAAAAGGATCCATGTTTTCTGACTTCCAAACACTGTATTGATCTCAAATATTGTAGTATATGTTATTTGTTATAAGCATTGTACTATGCTTTATGCAAAATAAACTTTTCGTATTCGTATTCGTATTAACCTATAATTCAGCTAATTCTCAATGATATAATGACAATGACAATATATTTTTATTAGGATATAGGTTCATTGAGGCATTATAATAATTTAACAAATAAAAAAAAATAAAAAAATGTACTGCTGACAATTCAATCTCTATGTCCTATCAGGGCCTTAATTTTTTTGCCAGAGAAATCCATAATATATACATTCATATATGACAAAAAAACTTTAAAGTCATAACTGTAATATGTAAATATAAGTACACAAGTATGAGTTATATATAACATCTTTATCATATTTACAAAAAAAATGCCGAAAAGACCAGGGTTTTGAGGCCGAAATATACAGGGCGAAACGTCCAGGAGGTGAAAAGTCCTGTAAGCGTGTCCAATGACCTTTAATCCACACCAAATTATACCGTTACTATTAACGTTCTCCAGGTCAATGTTACAGCTTAATCCGTCTTTTATAGAAACAATTACACTACCACTGTATCGCTTTGCTTTCTTATTCGTTTTAAGACGGGGACAGTTGAAACTACTATATCCATTTATATTGATACTGTAAATGGCCAAAGGCAAATATTTTGCTGATTGCAATAAGCTTAAAATTTGATATTAATGACACTGGAATTCCAAGTTTCTGTAAAAATGAGAATGCCGTATGTTGAAATAAAATTGGAAAAATCCTGGTCACTGTGTTTTCTCTCTAGCCCCTGAACATTCCACTGTAAAACAGATGTTAACTGTTTGCCGTATTCCAAACCTTCCACTGTAAAACAGATGTTAACTGTTTGCCGTATTCCAAACCTTCCACCGTAAAACAGATGTTAACTGTTTGCCGTATTCCAAACCTTCAAGCGTTTTCTGTACCAGTTGAGTTTGTAGCATTTGTATTCGTTTCCTGTCTATTGTTACCTGATCGCCTTCCCTTTTTGATGATTTTATCATATGAAATGATGGCATCGTATCCATCGTTTCTAGCTTTAATGAGATCCGTGATTAATTACCGACGGCGTTCTTGTATTGCCTTTAGGAATAAAAAGAAAGAAAGAAAAAAGAAACAGATTGTTGAAAGTAAAGACTGACAATGAATGGAACATCACTTTAACAATTTAACAGACCTAAACAAGCTCTCAAAACAAAGAAAACTGGATTTATTGTATGTCCGCCATTAGCTGAAATACTTCGTGTTTTAGTTTACAACTTTCTGACATTTAAAAGGGTTTTATTAAAATGATATTCGATGATCTCAAATGTTTTAGGCAGACTATATAAAGTATATTATTGAGATTGACATTGAGATTAGATCTACCTTGACCAGTATTTCTTTGCACTGCATGAAATCACCAGTCCAAGTATATCAACAAAAATCTCTTCGAAAGATATTGCAAGTTAAAAGTTATTATAGTCAACACATTGATAGAATGCAACAAAACAATGCTACATATGTGTATTTGTTGTTTTTAAATCTGTGATTCCTTAGTCTTATGAAATTTTGATTAAATAAAGGATTTGTACTAACTTAAGAAAGAGTCACGATGATTTGTTTCAAAATTTGGAAGTTATACTGTGTAATTCAGCCATAATGGCTCAGCATTAGCTTATACGGTAAAATTATCAATTGGCAAAGCTGCGAACAACTTTTAACGCTATAAAACTACGGGTCATTTGGTAAGGTGCAGTGTTTCGTTGACGGTCAGTTTTGATTAAAAAAAAAAACGAGTTATGCACCATTCAAGCAAAAAGTGTTTACATCTTTTTTTACTGGTTACATTTTTATTCTAGTATTGAATATATCAGGGTCTTGGTGACATATTTTCCCATTTCGAGTCCGATTTTTCCCGTCACAGACATAGAAAGGGTCGGGGAACATAAATATTCGGCCTTACAAATTATTGTAACTGAAATCAAAAAGAATTACATGGCAAGTTAATAGCCCGATAGCCCTTTCTCTATTAGTGTTAGCAAATTTGTTTCCTGAACAGAACAGAACTTTATTTAGCAAATTTGTTTCTAGCAATTTGAACACTGTCAAAACAGTTAATCTCACTGATAATTAAGTGACAAAATTGTTTAATCTATAAAAAGCATTTCATTAAATTAATTTTATCCGTAAAAGTTGTTAAAGTTACATCTGGAAGATTTATTACAATATAATTTTATTGCATCAAAAGGAATCATGTTACATATAAGAAAGTGCAAATTTCCGAATGTTTACAGATCAGTAATGTATTTCAATTTATTGGGGTTTCGTGGTATAGGTTTTATAAAACTAATCCGTAATATAAAGTTTAAACTATCGGATACTTACATACTTAGGAGAACCTGCAGCATAAAAATGTTTATGGTATACCCTGAAATCTCGAAAATAAGCCGGCGGCTTATTTTAAGTTTTCATAAGGATTATTTGACTTATTTTCGAGACCGCCAGGGAACTTTTGAGTACATACATCCTGTAGTATCCACTGTAAAACCACCGTATTTTCGAGATTCAAATACCGCTCCACTTAAAAACCGCCGTATTTTCGGGAATCAAATACCGCTCCACTTTAAAACCGCCGTATTTTCGAGATTAAAATACTGCTCCACTTTAAAATCGCCGTATTTTCAAGATTCAAAAACTGCCCCACTTTAAAATCGCCGTATTTTCGAGATTCAAAAACTGCTCCACTTTAAAATCGCCGTATTTTCGAGATTCAAAACTGCTCCACTTTAAGACAGCCGTATTTACGAGATTCAAATACCGCTCCACTGTAAAACCGCTGTATTTTCGAGATTCAAAAACTGATCCACTTTAAAACCACCGTATTTTCGAGATTAAAATAACGCTCAACTGTAAAACCGCCGTATTTTCGAGACTAAAAAAACGCACCACTGTAAAACCGCCGAATTTTCGAGGTCAAAAACCGCTCCACTGTAAAACCGCCGTATTTTCGAATTTCAAAAACTGCTCCACTGTAAAACCGCCGTATTTTCGAGTTTCAAATACCGCAAATACGGATGTCATTTTTAACTGAATATAATTTTTTACTAGTATGTCCGCTCTATCGTGCTCTAAGAAAGGATTTTTTTGTAAATCCTTTTGTTACAATACTGTAACTAAAATTATTGTGTTTCTCTATAACTTCTGATACACATATTATTGCCTCTTCTGAAAACATTTTATGTGCTCTCTGTGGTCCATAACATAAAATGTTAAACTGTATTGTGCTATAGGCATTATATTTATATGCTTCATGCAATAAACTTTTGAATTGAATTGATAACCCATTAAAAGTTTTGTCTAACCTAATAAACAGTTTAATGCCATTTTCGGGTATATTTTTGTGTAAATACCTTATACAATGCGTGAAAAAACACTGCATTGTGTTACCGATTTATCAATGTATCCTGGAGCGCTTCTTACAGAAGTATTTATACAGTATATGTACACTTTTTTATGTGTACCGGCTGATTGCTCTTAAAGTTTACTCAAATATAGTTAGAAATTGACTCAAGCAAACTGTGAAAACAGGTAAGCTCTTGGATTAATATTTTAATTTAATTGGTGTGTATTGCTGTAAAAACGCGGTTTACGATTATGACTCGACAATCATGAGACTGGAAGAGTTCGCAAAAAAAATGGCATACTGAGAGACGGTGTTGAAGTTGAAGGATTTTATTGCGATAGGTCAACCTAGGACCATTGGATAAGCGAACATATGTGAATTATAGGTCATATGTATTATAAGAATATATATATTTATATTCTTTTTGACGGTAGTAGATTTTTCATGTCGGTAAGTAATATGCTGTTTTTTTTTTTTTGGTCGGGTGGTAGTGCATTTTCTTGTCAGTATGCAAGTAAATAACTTAATTAATATTAAATTTTTTCACGCATTTTGAAAAATCGCATTAATTGATGGATCCCTGAGTCCTCTCACATTTGCATTAATGCAAGAAGTACAGTTATATTTTCACCACAACAAGTATATAACAAAAGTACACGTGGTAATGTTTGTGGGTAAAATCTATTGTTACAAGGTATAAGAGCCATGAATAGTTAGTGCGAAACGGAACATATCTTAAACGATTCACAGTACGGTTTTCGTGATGGTCGTTCTACAGCTGATACTATTTTCTTGCTACATGCTATTATTCAGAAAGTATTGTCGAAAAAGTTTAAATTTTACTGTATATTTATAGATTACCAAAGAACGTTTGACACAGTTAATAGAGATGCTTTATGGGCTAAGCTCATACAATCTGGGATTAGCGGCAAAATGACTAATATGAAATGGATATAGTGATGCCCAGTCTTGTGTCAAATTTTCTAGTACTATGCAATTTTCTGATTTCTTTGATTTAACAATCGGTTTGAAACAAGGGGAGCCCTTGTCTCCTGTATTGTTTATCCTGTTTATAATATAACATTACTACAAACTTAGACTTTGATTCACTAACAGATAAAGATTTTGAACTATTGTCAAGGTATTTGATCCTGCCGATGATATAATTATTACTACTTACAACGGATGCTAATAGCTTACAGTCGCAAATAGATAGTGTGAATCAATATTCTGAAAAAATGGGGCCTGAAGATTAATGTCAATAAATCTTAAATATGTATATTTGAGGAAAGAAGACAAAATGTTAATCGGTATTTATATATAAACGGTGAACAAGTTGATAGTTTTACATATTTAGGAATAAAGTTTACTGATACTGGAACAATGACTGGAGCTGTAAAAGCACTGTATAACCAAGCATTGCGAGCTTATAATAATCTTCTGTCTTTGTTTGATAAAGTGAAGCTCGATGTTAAAACAAAATTATCTTTATTTGATGCTATGATTGTTCTTATACTATTATATGGGTGTGAAGTTTGGGGAGTATACAATTATAAACAGGTTGACAAACTTCGCTCACGTTTTTGCAAATATATACTCGATGTAAAGCCAAAAACTCCCAATGATGCTGTATAAGGTGAACTGGGAAGATACCCACTGTCTGTCATTTGTAAAGAGAGATCTGTTAAGTTCTGGTTGAAAATCAAGAAAAACATTGGTACACTTATAAATATTATGTATACAGACTTATGTCAAAATGTTAATGGAAGATATTGGGCATCACGTATTAATTCTATTATTGACCATATGGGTTTTACAAATGTTCGTACTAACTTTTATGTAAACAGAAATTATCCATTTACTTTGGAACGTAGAGCACGTGATCAATATATACAAGAGTGGACTGTTAATGTAAATTCAATGCCTAAACTATTTTTGTAATTTTAAAACAGACTTTGGGTTGGAGTCTTATACAATGAATATTGTTAATGACGATTTAAGAAAGTGCTTGACAAGACTAAGATTGAGTTCACATGATCTAGAAATTGAAATTGGTAGATTTAATGGATACACTAGAGAACATCGACTATGTAGATTATGTAACCAAAATGTTGTTGAGTCAGAGTATCATTTTATACTTTGTTGTAGTATGTACAGTGGTGCTAGAACAAAATATTTAGGAAATCTTTCATGACCTACTATGCAGAAATTCAATAAAGCTATGTCAACGAATGATAAAAGATGGTAACCAACTTGGCTAAATTCATTAAAGAAGCTTTTGTTATACGAAAACGAACCCTTGAAATTTTAGCTGTTTCATAATGTCTTAATACTCTTTGCTTTATTTGCTGAATAAGTTTTGTTTTGTATTTGGATTTATTTATGTTTGATTGAATGTCTTTGCCATATAATTGTGTTTGTAAATGGCCAAAGGCAATGTTACATTGCTGAATATGCCAACAAACTTGAAACTAATAATAAGATATAATTGAAACATAGAATTAAAAGGCAATAAATTTCACAAATAAGATTCTTGTCGGTTCACATACAGTTCTTGACGGCGCATATTCTTCTTGACGGCGCATATTCTTGTCGGTATGTCTATTACAGAAAATATTTCTAAAAAAAAAAAAAGATATTTTAATTGATCAAAAGACATAGTTTATACCGTTAATAATAAAATATATTCGATCCATTTAATAAGTCAAATACAGAAAATATTCATCATTCAGTAAATTTGCAATGACTCGAAATCCCATGGGAGATCACCTTTTAGTCGAGTCATCGCATCTGTCGAGTCATTGCATGTCGTGTCTCTAGCTTATACTTTCGTTTACAGTTCGGCGTCGTGATTATAGCACGACGTGAAATTTGCTCAATGCACAGAATAAAATCGATTTTTTTAAAATTAATTTATTATTTATTGATATTTAAATTTATCATTAATTGTTATAATCATGTCTCCCAAAATTTTTGGGAGACATTGTTTTTGCCTTCGCCGTCCGTCCGTCCGCATTCAGCTTGTCCGGCTTTCACAAACTGCTGGCGGGATTTCGACAAAACTTCAGAGGAGTGATCAGTACCAACCCCAGTTGTGCATGTCGCCAGCATGTTTCACTTGGCTGCACAAAATGGCCGTCAGAGCTAAAAATAGAAAATCATTATCCGGCTTTCACAGGTCAAACTGCCAGTGGGATTTCGTCGAAACTTCACAGGAGTGATGAGTACCAGCTGTAGTTGTGCATGTCGTCGGTACGTTCCGCTTGGTTGCACAAAGTGATCGCCAGAACTAAAAAAAGAAAAACCTTGTCCGGCTTTCACAGATCAAACTGCTGGTGGGATTTTGACGAAACATCACAGAAGTGATCAGTACCAACCCTAGTTGTGCATTTTAACTGCACCTATCGTTTGGCTGCACAAAATGGCCCCCAGAGCTAAAAACAGAAAAACTTTGTCCGGCTTTCACAGGTCATTCTGATGGCAGGATTTCGACAAAACTTCACAGGAGTGATCAGTACCAACCCTAATTATGCATGTCGTCGGCACGTTCTGCTTCGCTGCATAAAATGGGCACAAGAGCTAAAAATAGAAAATCTTTGTCCGGCTTTCACAAATCAAACTGCTGGCGGGATTTCGACAAAACTTAACAGGAGTGATCAGTACAACACAGTTATGCATATCGCCGGCACATTCCTCTTCAAGATGGCCACCGGAGCTAAAAATAGAAAAACCTTGTCTGGCTTTCAAAGGCCAGCCTGCTCTGCTTGGGGGGGGATTTTGACGAAACTTCACAGGACTGGTCAGTACCAACCCTTGTTGTGCATATCTCCAGCACGTTCCGCTTCACTACACTAAAAGGCCACCAGAGCTAAAAATAGAAAATTCTTGTACGGCTTTCACAGGTCAAACTGATGGGGGGATTTTGACGAAACTTCACAGGAGTGATCAGTACCAACTCTAGTTATGCATATCGTCGGCACGTTCAGCTTCGCTGCACACAATGGCCGTAGTGTCTAAAAATAGAAATCCTTGTCTGGTTTTACGATTAAACTGCTGGTGGGGGATTTTGACGAAACTTCACAGGAGTGATCAGTACCAACCCTAGTTATGCATATCGTCGGCAGGTTCAGTTTCGATGCACAAAATGGCCGCAGTTGCTAAAAATAGAAAAAACTTGTCTGGCTTTTACGATTAAACTGCTGGTGGGGGGATTTTGACGAAACTTTACAGGAGTGGTCAGTACCAACCCTTGTTGTGCATATCTCTGGCACGTTCCGCTTCACTACACAAAATGGCCACCAAAGCTAAAAATAGAAAATTCTTGTCTGGTTTCACAGGTCAAACTGCTGGGGGATTTTGACGAAACTTCACAGGAGTGGTCAGTACCAACTCTTGTTGTGCATATCGCTGGCACGTTCCGCTTCATTACACAAAATGGCCCCCAGTGCTGAAAATAGATAATTCTTGTCCGGCTTTCACAGGTCAAACTGCTGGCAGGATTTCGACGAAACTTCACAGGAGTGATCAGTACCAACCCCAGTTATGTATATCGCCGGCACGTTAAGCTTCGCTGCACAAAATGGCCGCAGTGGCTAAAAATAGAAAAACCCTGTCTGGCTTTCATTTCCCCCCCCCATTTTCATGGCATTAAAAACAAATATTTTTCCACCAGGCTGATATTACAGCCCAGGGATCGTGGACAAGTGCTAATGACATAGTTCAACCCCAATACACGATACCAAGCTGTGTTCACTCATTGACCAACACACCAAAACAACCAGTCTCTAAGAGGAGATGTTGGCATCTTTGTCCACCAAGATTTTGACTTTATGCGCATTGATACTTCTATGGCAGATATTGATTGTGTTGGTGATCATATAACATCTCCATCTATATCAGTATTGGATGTTGATAAACCTCCACAAATTCACCTGCATTATTTCTGTGAACAGCTCAGTTTGATTATTCACAATTTATCAACTTCACACTTTAATGCACCAGTGTCAGCTAATGAGCTCGAACAAACAATGACTAACTTCAGTCAACTTACAACCCCCACTACAATTCGACAAACACCGATTGATCTCATATATGTGGAAAACCTTGCAGTTGTACAATCTGGAACTGAGCTATCATGCAAATACAAACATGCAAACATTAACAACAACACAGAGCCTCTGTGAACAACTGATAGATCAAATTCCATCTGTTTGGATAGCTTAAACTACTTCTGATGTTCAACACCAGTTGTCACTAGGTAACCAATATCTTTACTTTCTGATTGTACAAACATGAAGTATTTCCTCATTTCCACATCACTTTCAGCTTCACCTACATCTATTAAATCTGTTAAAACCAACTGCAACGTATGTTTTGACTTTCACCATCCATACCAAAACACTTGCCGCTGTTCCATCCTAAGAGTACATATTTGGGAGACATATGTTTTAGTGACAAAAAACACTTCTAGTAAATTTTTTTATTTTACTTTTTTTTTCACATAAATGTTAATATCAATTAATTATCAGATATTTACAAACTTACAACAAGAATACGCATACAGCAAGGGACAATATAAAGCTTTTATACATAATAATTTTATCACAGAAACATTCTGAAAAACGTCCAAGCCAAATAAAGAATCAGAACACAGAGAGTTATGTCAGAAGCGAAAGTTAAAATGTGTGAAGATTGTTCTTTGTCACTGCACCCATAAGAATCATATCAATTCCCCCTACCAGCAGTTTCCCTCAATTGTTTTATAGATATGCTCTAGAAAAGCATAATTTCAACATAAAAGTAATGAGATAATCCAAAAATGAACCAAAGTATAGTCATTGTTCAGACTTCCTTGTCACTAAAGTATAAACTCAATCCCTCAAGTATCCTCCGAGTTGTGACGTACAGATGTGACGGGAGACACCATGGTCGTTTGAGACTCTAATAAGAGCATCGCATGCGGTGCCATTGCTTGTATGTTAAGAGCAACGACTTAATAAATTAATTTCAAGAATTTTATTCAATAACTGCTGTTATGCACTTCACTTAAGATGAATAACTTTGTAATTATGAATGTTCATGATATTAGTATTTATGCAAAAGTTTAATTATTTTCCATGCGAAAAAGGGGCATTACTCTAGAAACACTGATCACTTAGTAATGTCTCTTGTGGTACAGATCTTGTCCCTAGTAGCAAGTATGTTGTCCCCAGTAGCAAGTATATTTTTTATGTAAGTATACTGTTCATAAAAAAAGCAACAAAATCATGTGAGCAAATAATTAAAATGTGAAAACAGTAGATAAATAACCTGAAATGTATATAAAAATAATAATACTGCAACTATATATTGCGGCTTCAAATGCAATTATAATGACAACACAGAAGTTAACAGAAACTAATTTGTTGACTCCATGACCATGTTCAAAACAGTCAGTGCTGTTTAACTAGATGTATTTTGGATTTCAATTTTCTCAGATTTGTCCTAGACCGACATAATGACTATGTAGAAGAACCTATTGTGACAAGTTTAAAATGTGACACATACATCCTACTTTACATGAAGTAAACTTGCATAAATAGTCCTATTCTAACAGATACTTAAAAAGACTTTTTTCAGGTATTAATAGTTTCAGACTCTCCGAATAAGCAGAAAGGAAAACAATACACGAATGTTTTAAAATATTGGGCAAGGTAGAGTTATACTTCTTTAATAATGCACTTTCTCTGTTTACACGCTATCAACAAGTGTAATATCAACTAAATCCCTTGAATACTTTAGGAGTTATTTATGCTTTTGACAAGCAGTAAACATGTTGAATTTGAAATCTATATGCAAGATTGTACATATTGTCCAAATTGTATGGACACAGCTTCAAATACAGTAAGTCGGACAGTAGTACAAAATCAATGAAAGCTATGGCCAAAGTTGAAATCCACATGCAAAGTTGTAAGTACAGATCAAATTTTATACTGTAGCTGCAGAAACAAGAAAGTAGGCCAATGTCAATGTCACCTAAGGTCAAAGTTGAAATCTGCATGCACAATTATAATTAAAATTTCCATTCTGTATCTGCAAAAACAAGAAAGTTGGTCAGTAAGGTCAATGTCAGTTAATGTTAAGTTGAAAACTACATGCAAAATTATGCAAATTTCCATACTTCAGCTTCACAAGCAAGAAAGAAGGTCAAGGTCAATATGAGCTATGGTCAAAGTTTAAATCTACATGAGAAGTAACAGGTATCGACCGCCGCCATTATGAAGGTCATGTGACTGTCCGCCATTAAAGGTCTGCTAAACCTCGCTACAATGCTTAAGTTCCGTATAACTTAGAGCCGGTCCGGCTAGCTCAATCGGTAGGTCATCGGATTGTTAGTCTTGACGATCCCGGTTCGATCCTCATCAGGGTCGGCAAAAGTTCTCCGTGATAATTGATCTCAGACAATGCGTCTATAGGTCATTTGTCCCTCACCTATGAAGCAAGTGAGGAAGTAGACAGTCACTTGCGGAGAAACTGATTAGTAAACTGGTTGGATACCCAGGAACACTGATTAGGTGGACTGACCGACGGGTTATGACCTTAGCTGTTAAAACTGGCGTTAAACCCCAAAAAACAGTGTGAAAGAATACTTGACCTTTAAGGGTGCATTATTTAGCGCTTCTTTAATTATCAAACTGTCTTTTGTATTTTGCGGTGTCCTATGGTGTAAGGAATGTAGTCACGTAATGGGCGGGGGTAGGGGGTTGACATATTGTGTTTGTTCTGATAAGTCACCGAAATTTAGCATCTATTGCCATATGGACCTTTTTTCTATTCTTTATTTCTTGCATTTCGGAAATCTGTTTTTGTAAAGTATTGATACATACAACATGTTGGTTTATTTATGCAGAAAGAGAATAATAGCTACAAGGCACACGTTTGTAAGATATTGATCTTAATTAACACGTTTGCTTTCCTTCTTAGTTTCAACATTATTGTTGTTGATATTTCTTGTAATAAGGAAAACAAAATTATCATGACACCTATATAACTGTACCCTCTTAGTTAGTTTTTCTAAAGATAGATACTGTACTTTTTAAAGCAGTTTTTCGTGAAATTTAGATAAAATAAAAATAATTAATCTGCGAAAGAATATCCAATCCGGGACATTTGCCCCCCACCCCCAACAGGACATTTGCCCTGCCCCCCCCCCCCCCCCCAGTGGTTAAATGTATTATTGGACATTTCCCCCCCCCCCCCACCCCAAGATGAAATATCACGTTGGACATTTGTCCCCCAGATGAAATATCACCATGGATATTTGCCTCCAGATGAAATATCACGTTGGACAGTTGCCTCCCATTAGAAATATTACCATTGGCTTTTTGCCCCAAGATATATACTATACACGAAACACTGGATATTGTTTAATAAAACAATTACAGTTTCTATGTTTAAAAATTTGTAATCATTTTTTATATTTTTGTTTTGTTCATTGTAATATAGCAAATGAACTTAGGAATAATCTGATATTAATATACTTTATGCTGAAACATATTACTGCAAATTAACATTCTCTGAATGCAAAATAAATAAGGATAATTTTTTATAATATTTGTGAAATTTCTTTCCGAATAAATGTGTTAACTTAAAATGTGTTTCCTTTATTAAATAATAAAACACGGTCATTCAGCCGAGAGCCTATCTTGGTAATATTTGTACTCGGGGGCAAATGTCCATGGTAATGTTTCTACCGGGGGCAATGTCCAAGGTGATATTTTATCTGGGGGTCAAATGTCCAATTATACATTTAAAGACTCGGGGGGGGGGAGGGGGGCAAATGTGCTCGGGGGCGGGGGTAATGTCCTTTATTTAACAATTCAACACATTGAGATGTTAGGAAAACATGTTTGTAAATATACTTTTATCGGTTAAAAAACCATTGAATACATCTTTGTTGATAATACAAGCTTCATGTGGCTTATATGAATCTGTTTCTCTAAATACAACGTCACATAAAAGCTCTAAAATGGGACCTTTTCTACGCACCGCATTATAAAAGTACTTCAATCTGCACAACATTAATGGCGGACGCAATGGACGCAATCAGAGAAATACTAATTTCTGAAACGGCCTATAGTTCAAATTTCCATACTAAAGCTGCACAAACAAGGTCAATAGGTCATGGTAAAAAAGGAATTACTTGTTTTTTCCATGTAAGTCTATAAATATAAATTGAGTGACCCCCACACCCCGAAGAGGATCAGTTTTGACCCTAGGGAGATAGTTTGAATAATCTTAGTAAAGGTCAAGTATACAATGCTACATACCAAAGTATAAGTTCTACAGCATACGATTTCTGACAAGAAGTTTTTCAAACATTTTGTATTTAAAATAAATAAGGCGCCTGGGGTAGGCCATTTTTGACCCCGAGGGTCATTATTTGTTCAAACTTTGTGGAGGCCTACGAAACAGTGCTACATACAAAATATCTATTCTCTAGGGCATACAGATTCAGGCAGGAAGATTTTCAAAGTTTTTCCTAAACAACGTTATGTAAAACAGTTGAATCCCTAACCAAGGCAAGTCGATTTTGACCCTAGGGAAGTAATATGAATAGTCTTTGCAAAAGTAAGCTATACAATGCTACATGGAATGTACATACCAAATATCGAAGAACTAAGGCCTACAGATTCTGACAGGAAGATTGTCAAATTTTTTATTTTGCACAAATTAGACCCGAGGGTGGGGTAAATTTTCACCCAAGGGGTATCATTTGAACTATCTTGGTAGAGGGCCTCTAGATGGCATTCCAAGCAAAATATCAAAGCGCTAGGCTTTGCGGTTCCTATCCCTTTTATGAATTTAGAAATATGCCTAGGATTAAACATTTAAACATTAACAAAATGATAACTCAAAATTGGGGGTAGCTTGAGTTTTCCTTCTTAAACACTTCACTTTCTACTACTCACCTCTATCAATGTGCCCATCATCAAGTAAATGCTTTTAATAGCTTTTAGAGAAATGCCCCGGACAAGCAAAATGTACTAAGGGAAGATAGTCTTGTGTACTGCACTCTTTTATCGTATGAAGTTTAATTACATCCCTTCATTGGTATTTGAGTTGTACTCCAGACAAAACCGGACAGACGGACGAACAGACAGACGGACAAATCGCCGACTATATTCTCTGCGTTCGAGGAGTATGAATATTGTAGTTATTCCTAATCAAAGAATTCAAACAAAAAATGGTCTTCACAAGAACGCTCTTGTCTGAAGCCATTTTGTTCATCCGCCAATATATTATTATTGTCAAGATATTTGGTTAAACGTTTATTTAACGTGTATATTTTGTAAATGCAGGATAAAAGGCTTATTCCCCTGTCATGAAGTGGCACTCTACGATCAGATGAAGGATCTTTCCGAATCGGACATACTTAAGATTTCCTCCACGACGTCAGAATTAAAGCACAGCCAGGTATGAGCTGAAACAGTTTATGTAGTGAATTAGTAATAGCTGGATACTTCAAAACATTATACGGAATATCGTTATGACCAAAAGACAATTTCGACCTTGCACTTATGGACTATGGATCTGACTCCATCTATAGTGATGTCCTGATTTAGAATAGTGTTTTGTAAATACAGTGGATCATCTAAAGTCATCTCTAATAGCTCATTGTGTATTTTGGCAGTGTTGTAATGTTCACTGTCAGTCTCACTGTCCATACTTTGCTAGGGTGCAGTCTTCATAATTTTACAACTTCTGGCGCCTCCTGGCGTTTAAAATTTGTCCAAATTTACTGGTTCCCGACTTCCTTAAATTCACTAGGCTTAGTGCATGATGCCTGGTGCATTGTGGCAATTCACTTCTTCGTCCATATTGACAGCGATTCCGGAAAAGCTACTTAACAAATTAATGTTCGTTATACATGCAATTAATTAGATTTTTATAATTATGCTAGTAAATGTATATTCGAGATCAAAATTCAGCTTCAAGTTCTTGACATTTGCATCGAACTAAGCAGATACATGGACGAATACATTTGTTATTTAATAATAAGCATATTATAAAACACTAAGCATTGAGCGCTTACATGAGTCTGATGAAGTAGGTAGCGTACATTTGCTATTTAATGTAAAGCATTTCAGCGAATACAACAATACAATTTTTGCATAAATAATCTTCCATAAGAACGCTTTACAAAATTTACTTATGTTGTAACATTCTAGAAAAAGTTAAAATTTGAATGATGGAATTGATATATAAGGTAATGCTCTACTAGAATTAGTGAACATTTCATTCCACTTTTGTAAAAAAAATGGTCATTTAATCGTTGTTTACTTAAGAAGAAATAGAGGATATTTGTTTGTTTTTGTGGAAGATGAGAATTTATTTCATCGAGTGAACACCATATGTGATATTTTCACGAGTGGCGCATAAAATAAAAATCAGTAATTCCTACACCTTGAAAAACTCACTGTTCTGCCAGTCCAAGAGAACTAAGTAAAAGAGTACACTAGTTCATTTTATGTGGAAACAGTTCTATATCATTTCTTATCAACAGGTAAATAATATTATCCCTACTTGTCTTTATTGTAAGATCCACAAATAGTGCTTATTTGCATGAAACATGTGAATGGTTTTAAAAGAGAAACACCCATAAATTCGTTGAAATAATTTAAATGAAAGGAAAATTATCATATGCTTGATGTATGTTTATATTTAAAGGATGAGTACCTTATTATATTATTTAATGCACCATTGCACAATAACTGCGTATAAAATAAATGAAACGTGCAAATGCATTTGTATCACGAAAATTAAAAGTAATAAAATATTATTCATATTAACATTATGTCTTAGTGAGCGAGGATTTGAAGTTACATGCAGGCATTCAGTTTCTACAAGGCGATGGATAGTGTCAAGTCAAAATTGAAGAAATGTTGTCCGGAAGTAAAAATCATTGTTTGCTTTCTGATTATTTTGTTTGGAATGGGATCATGGATATCTATAAATGGTATATTTGTAGAATTGCCAGTTATCGTTGAGCAGTTACCTGAGGGATGGAGTCTCCCATCGTATATGACGGTTATAGTACAAATGGCCAACATCGGTCCACTGGCTTACATGGTATGGAGCTTCCTAAGACCAAATAAACTTTATGAAAGACCGGTTGTGTTCCTAATGGTATTCGTGGGTGCAACAGCTTCGCTTTTGCTCGGATTTTACTGGCATAAAACTACGGTTGTAGCTGGTGAGGAACACAGTACGGCCCTGTTTGTGTTGATGTTTTTCTTGTCTCTGGTGGACTGCACGTCTTCAGTTGTGTTTCTACCTTTTATGAATACATTTAAAGTCGAGTATATGACGTCATACTACATTGGTGAAGGATTCAGTGGCCTTCTTCCAAGTTTGGTGGCCCTAGCTCAAGGGGTCGGAGAGGTTGAGTGTAGGAATAAAAGTCGGGTGAATACAACCTTAAATGTGACTGAATACACGACGGAGGCTGTATACCTTCCGGCAAAATTTTCAGTCCAAGATTTCTTCATATTTGTTTTCGCAATGATGGTGACGTGTGGTGTTTCTTTTGCAATGCTGAACTATTTGCCTTACTGTAAATCAGAACATACAGATGTAGCTGCTAAGACGGTCTACGAAGTAAACAAAATCCCACCGCATGACGTCATGGACAATGAAAAACCGGAACCGGAAAGTGATGATGTGAAATCGTTGTCAAAAAGGCTTAATATTTATTACCTTTTTCTTATAACATGGGTTAATGCACTATCCAATGGAGTTGTGCTTGCTGTGCAATCGTACGCCTGCTTACCGTACGGGTCACAGCCATATCATCTCGCCGCCACGCTATCAAACATTTCTAACCCCGTGACATGCTTTATTACTATTTTCCTGCCATCCGGAACATTCGCCAGTATAAGCGTTATAACGTCAATTGGCACTGTGGTTACAGCGTATATTCTGATGCTTGCCTCCATGAGCCCTAATCCAATTTTAACTGACACAGTTGCAGGTGGTATTTTAGTGGTAAGTGCTATAAGCTCGTATATTGTAACTGTTTTTTTCATAGTTTTCCGAATCGCTCTTAAATAGTCATTCCAATATTTATGCATACGGAAAATGACAATGATGTTCAGACTTGACACCTGGTGTTCTTTTTAACACGGATCTTTCTTAACCTTTCTGACAGGGCAATTAAATCGTGTGGATTACTCTGATGTATAGATTTCTGATGTATAGTTGTCCTTATTTCAAATAATAAAATGGTTGATATTTAACATTAAACAACTACTTTCAGGTTGCCGCTTACGTCATTGTATTTGTGACCTTGACCTACACTAAAGTTTCCATAGCTCAACTCTTCAGACAGGAAGGAAGAAAAGCGCTGCTTTGGTGCGGTGCCACTACTCAAATAGGATCACTGCTAGGTTCTATAGTGATGTTCGTGCTAGTAAATGTATATGAAATTTTTCAACAGAAGTACCCGTGTACTTAATACAATGTCATCCCTATCCACATTCATATTTAAGAATAAGTGCTCACAGTTTCGAACCTTCTGCCCTTATAGTGGCCGACCAGTTAGCCTTCATATTCGGTCTTCTATATGTTTAAGGGCTGACTGGTCGGTCATTATAAGGCCAGAAGGTTCGAAGTGGTTTGTACTATTTCTCATATTATACCGCACATTTTGATCTCCAACTTGACTTCTGAAGCAGAACTGAACAATTATATTTATATCTAATAAACTTAAATAACATCTGTATGTAGAAATATTGCGTTGTAAAACTACACAAAGGTTACAAACAACGGTAGCCAGACATTTCAACACCCCCCAACACACACCCCCACCCCCCTCCAAAAAAAAAAAATTCATAGTTCACCCCCATGACACTCCCCCTCCCCACCGCTCCCCCCTCCCACACACACACAAAATAGAAATTATCGGTAAGACAGTTCACCACCCAATTTGTTTTAGAAAAATATGTTACCTGAAGATTTTATGTATATTTGAGTATATATATATTTAGAAATATATGTAAACTAAAGCCTTTGTGTAGATTTGAGTATAGATATTTTCAGAAATATATGTAAACTAAAGCTTTTATGTACATTTGAGTAAAGATATTTTTTGAAATATATGTAAACTAAAGCCTTTGTGTATATTTGAGTACAGATATTTTTTAGAAATATATGTAAACTAAAGCTTTTATGTATATTTGAGTACAGATATTTTTAGAAATATATGTAAACTAAAGCTTTTATGTATATTTGAGTATAGATATTTTTAGAAATATATGTAAACTAAAGCTTTTATGTACATTTGAGTATAGATATTTTCAGAAATATATGTAAACTAAAGCTTTTATGTATATTTGAGTACAGATATTTTTAGAAATATATGTAAACTAAAGCTTTTATGTATATTTGAGTATAGATATTTTTAGAAATATATGTAAACTAAAGCTTTTGTGTATATTTGAGTATAGATATTTTTAGAAATATATGTAAACTAAAGCTTTTGTGTATATTTGAGTATGGATATTTTCAGAAATATATGTAAACTAAAGCTTTTGTGTATATTTGAGTATGGATATTTTCAGAAATATATGTAAACTAAAGCTTTTGTGTATATTTGAGTATGGATATTTTCAGAAATATATGTAAACTAAAGCTTTTGTGTATATTTGAGTATAGATATTTTTAGAAATATATGTAAACTAAAGCTTTTGTGTATATTTGAGTATGGATATTTTCAGAAATATATGTAAACTAAAGCTTTTGTGTATATTTGAGTATGGATATTTTCAGAAATATATGTAAACTAAAGCTTTTGTGTATATTTGAGTATAGATATTTTCAGAAATATATGTAAACTAAAGCTTTTGTGTATATTTGAGTATAGATATTTTTAGAAATATATGTAAACTAAAGCTTTTATGTATATTTGAGTATAGATATTTTTAGAAATATATGTAAACTAAAGCTTTTATGTATATTTGAGTATAGATATTTTTAGAAATATATGTAAACTAAAGCTTTTATGTATATTTGAGTACAGATATTTTCAGAAATATATGTAAACTTAAGCTTTTATGTATATTTGAGTATAGATATTTTCAGAAATATATGTAAACTAAAGCTTTTATGTATATTTGAGTATAGATATTTTTAGAAATATATGTAAACTAAAGCTTTTATGTATATTTGAGTATAGATATTTTTAGAAATATATGTAAACTAAAGCTTTTATGTATATTTGAGTATAGATATTTTCAGAAATATATGTAAACTAAAGCTTTTATGTACATTTGAGTATAGATATTTTCAGAAATATATGTAAACTAAAGCTTTTATGTACATTTGAGTATAGATATTTTAGAAATATATGTAAACTTAAGCTTTTATGTAAATTTGAGTATAGATATTTTTAGAAATTTATGTAAACTAAAGCTTATTTGTAAATTTGAGTATAGATATTTTTAGAAATTTATGTAAACTAAAGCTATTATGTAAATTTGAGTATAGATATTTTTAGAAATATATTAAACTTAACTGAGTAGCTCATGTGAACTAACCCATAATATAAACAAAAAATGTGAGCCAATTTTGCAAGTGATAACGTGCTTATAAGTAAAGCTACAAATTCTGATTTGTTCGTTTATCGTCTATTTAATGGACCGTGAGAAGTGGTTGCTCGGTTGAGAGTAAAAGTAAAATAATTTGCTAATTTTTTTTACATACGATTGCAATGTATATTTTTCTGATTTGGTTTCTAGTTGTATTTTGAATAAACCGGAAGAGCCCGGAACGCCAAACGTCAATCTAGTTAAGTAAGGACCTGGGGTTGACACTCCGTCCAACCTACCGTAAGACTTCCACAACCTGTTATTTTAGTATCTTTTTTCTTGCCATAAAGTTTGCGTACGCTCAAACTAATCAAATCGAAGAGAAGCAACTCCTTTCTACAGGTTATTGGCGATAATACTAGAGTTGTCTCGAATTTATTGGATAAAGATTAAATTTTGATAAAACTTAAAACTTAAATAAGAAAACATGTTTGTAGCAAAATACAATTTCAGGCAAACATTAATTTACAAATCCAAATAACGGGAGGTTTACAAATTTAAGATTCTAAGCAATTAAAACAGAATACATCCGAATCTCTAGACACAAAAATCCTACTGGGACCGATTTGAAACTTCTGCCTTATTCGATATGTCAACATTTTTATTTAGCACGCCATTTCTTTATGACATGCTGTTTCGTTTAACGCGCAGCAAGGCTGAGTTCACATCACTCCAGGGAATGGTCACGTGATATGATTATTTTAAGTTCGATTCCCGCTGGGAATTGTTCGCCTGATATCGATCGAGCACAGCAGGTCTAATCTCCCAGTGGAGTTACTTTATTACAAACAGAGCATTTTGCGAACAGTTTGATGTGTACGCTTCGAGACTAGCTAAAATTTCAATGGATATGTGGACATAATTAACCCGCTGGGAGTTGTGAAAATACTTCTTCACTGTGTTTTCAGAGGCATACGATCGCAAATTGCTTTCTCTTGATTACGAGTGGGTAGGATGAAAAGCCTCAATCCCAGCGGGTACTCCCTAGGGGGCGCTAGATTTTCCTGAAATATTCAATATTCATGTTCCGACACTCAAGGGACCACGTGCTGTGTTTGTATCTCAAAAGTAGGATACAATAACGTGGAATAACGAACGCCCAGCAGACGAGAAAGTACGAAGTTGCAGACGACTTTATAGACGCAGAGCGCGCGGGTCGATTCCCGCGCTAGCTTCAAAATTTATCGTCTGCTAGCATTGACCGTCGCTAAGAACACCTGGAGATTATTAATATTAAATGTTATATGACATTTACTGTGAAAATTTATTTTTGTTGGATATTTTTTTTTAAACCACAACAGTACAGCAACAACAACAACAACAACAATCATGTCACGAAGAAAGCAAGCGCGACCAAGACTTATAAAACGTAAGTACATGTATTATGAAAATCTATAATTTTTAAGCGGTTAAACTGTTTTTATATATCACAAATATGTGTTATTTATTTATTTTTTTATTCTGATATTAAAATATTGTCAACACAAATATACTTTAAGGAAACGACTTTTATTGGAACAAGTTAGTTTCATGACATAGCGACATACTAGTGTATTTTAAATTGCACTATAACCGTGTGTGCTCTTAGGGTAAACATGTTTAAATAAAAGTTTGATTTAATATTTAAGATCGGTAGTTTTGCGTATATTACTACAGTTTTGAAATAACAAAATATTGAATTTAAACGCTTTGATATTTCGCTACGAATAATTAGTTTTAAAAAAACTTATCGAGTGGGAGTCTGGTAACAATAGTTCTGCTCGAGGCAGGATCGGACGTGCAGTAACCGCTTTGGTAAAAAAAAGTCGAGATTATGTATTGTTGATATATTTTATCAATTGATTATTATTATTATTATTATTATTATTATTATTACTTTGATCTTCGTTTAATAATGCCTATTCTGACAAGAAACAAATAAATTCTGTTCCGATCTTAAGTTATATTCTTTTTAACCCTTTCACTCCATATATACGCATTTTTACGCATGTGCAACCAGTGTAGATCCAGATCAGCCGGCACCTCCGTGCCTTCTGATCAGGATCTGCACTGGTCGCTTTTTGGTCAGAAATAACCTAATGTATGAAAAGGCAAACAGTGTAGATCCTGATCAGACGGCACGGATGTGCCGGCTGATCTGGATCTACATTGTTTGCCCAAGCCATAAAGGTGTAATATGGAGGAAAGGGTTAAAACATCAGTTAAAGCAACAGAAAGAACAACAATAACAGTGCAACAAGCCATCAATGGCACTGGAGGTAGAGACCTTGATGCAATGATTCAGATACTGTTTGAAACAAGACAACCTATTGAATATGTATGCTAATTCACTCATGCCTGGTTGAATCTAAAATATTCAGCAGGTTTCGTTCAGATTCAGTATAGGATTCATTTTACTGTCTATTTCGTTTATTTATCGTCATAATTATAACCGACGTCCTCAGAAAACTTGTAGCTATTTTAGGTTTGAGACAGACAGACAGACAGACAGACAGAAAGATGAGAGGGAGAGAGAGAGAGAGAGAGAGAGAGATCCCTGGCTCTTTTACATACTTCGAGCAGTGCACTGGTAAAGATGTACCTCTAAACACTACCCGCACTGTTTATTGGGGAAATTAGATCGAACCTGTGACTCCTAAACTATAAGAGCAGCAGGTTTATTAAGGACTGTGAGTGTTAACCGTTTCTTTTACATGACCACTTGTGTGTATTTAAGGAACTTGTTAACGTAGCTAGCGATGCTGAGTTATGCTGACATTGGCTTCTTTCAATGACCTCCTGACAAAAAAGCAGACGACCTTTTTTATCGTCAACCCGATTTTGTTTTCTTACTTCTGAAAGACGTATTGTCAAAATGTCGCGAGATGTAACATTTCGTGACCCATGACCGTAGAACGAATATGATTTATCGATAACTAGTTACAAATGCCACATAATAGTCGCGAGGATCAAGACTGGCACAGAAGACTGACGATTGACAGTTACTGAACAAAGCTAGTTAGTTTTCAGGTAACAAGTCGTTTTAATCTGAATGAGAGATTCTGGATAATATACCTGTGATATACATTATATTGCTTGTTAGGTTCCCTCACATAAAGCGATCGTTAAATTACGCTTGTCTAAAACACAGATGAAAGCTATTTGAAAAAGATTTAACTTTTTAAAAAAGTGACACTTTTATTTGTGGACCGCACGCTAAGTTTGGCAATTAAACGTCTCAAACTAATTGAAAATCTTCAACAATTTTCTACACTAGTCAGACTTCTCCAGTGCAAATTATATATAGCGGTGTTAAACATTCCTTTGAAAGCCCAGGAGGAACGCACTTGTTTCATTTACAGCGTAGGAATACACCTGTAGTTTATAGCTTTATCTGAAGGACCCCTGGGGACTTCCGTAATCAAACCCCTCGCTGTGTAACCATGGCAAGGCTATTATTAGATCCCAGGGGACCGAACGTGCTTCAAATATAAGTCGGAGAGACAAGGGTGCTTGAAATGTTGAAATATTGAATTGAATTTTTCATCCGCACAGGGGGTGTTGTAAAACATGCGATAAGCCGAACGCATTTCAAGGTTGTTAAATCATTAATACCTGTTAATATGATATTGTTAACATTTTGAGACACGGTAAAACCTTTCAACGTATTAAGTTTTACAAAGCTGTTCATCTTGTGTTGTATTACGCATACTTTTTTTTATTTCTGAGTTCGTCTTTCTTAAAGGAAATGTTATTATCACACATTCCAAAAATGATTGAAGCTGCAAAATAAGGATATGGGACTTTGCGTTTCTTTAATAACCTATTTATGCCTAATGGATTATGCAAACCTTTTTAGTTGGACGAGTCCATTTTTAATTAAAAGGGTTTCTGGTATAAATTTCAATTTCATTCTGTTTAGGGCAGAAAGTTCTTTATGCAAACAGTGTAGACCCTGATCAGACGCTGCATATTGTCTATATCTAATTTTGTGGACGCTAGGCATTAATGGGTTAACGTGACATCTCAATTAAAACAAAAAGATCTTACGTACCTTTTCTGAATCCTTTTGTAACCTTGACCGTTTCCGTTAGCCACGTTTCTTGCATATAGTTGGTTCTCTGCGTTTAGGGTATGTGAACTAGTTACTTTGTCCACGTGGTTCAAAGTAACGTAACCACAACAGTTCCGAACAGCTGCGTAAAATTTTTGTTGATGAACTTGTGTTGAACATAATGCTGACAAACCTATACACGTAAACCCGAAACATCAAATAAATTCTACCATCCCTAATTTTTATTGCCTTTTTTTCTTTCCATGAAAAAATCATTGTCCTTTTATGTTGTTACATGACAATGATTTATGATTATAATAATAAATATTTTATTATATATCAGGCGAAGACGATGATGAAGAAGCGGAAGAAATCACTGACGATCTACCGGGTATGTTTAAGTAAATTATTACCTAACTGGTTCATCTACTTACTTGGCCTATCCCCTGTAATTCGCGGTGTCTTCACCAAACAACCTCCTTATAACGCGAGTATTCCTGAATTATTCGGTTGTAATACCGAGTAGCCTCTGAAAAACGCGACTGAGAAACTTTTTATGCTAAGTCGTATAATTTGAAATTGCAGATATATTAAACTCAGGCGAGCTCTTTTTTTTCTGAAGTGTTGACTTATGTTTAGCATAAGTTTGTTCATATAAAAAGGACTTCTAGCCTGAAATCAAAACGCACAGAGCTCTAAAAGTTTACATGTTTCATTTTGTGGTGAGCCTTCACCAATTGTATCTAAATATTTGCCCTTTGTAATGGCTGGTTCTCAAATGGGGTCAAATATTTTACAGACTTGTATATTGCAAATCCTTGTATCCTCCATATATGTGCTTGTTTTAAACCACAGGGCCCTGAGTTATGAAATTTGGTAAATAGTATTTTTAATGAATCTCTTCCAAAACAAGACTGTCCAAACTTAGTCTCACCCCAAGTTCATAATTGAACCCCCACATGAGATCATTTGCCTTATATAGTAATTTGTGGTCAAGTCTGAAATGACCCAGTGTCTATACTATACACTAAACACTATCTTGTTTTTAAACTGTTGACGATGATCCGACACTCTTAGTACCGCTAAACAAAATCAGACATCTAGAGAGACGCCCGTTTAACATAAGTTAATATAATGAATATTATTCAGATTATTGTGTGTACACCGACGTCTCCACATAAGTCTGGTTAAATAGGAACCATTGTCACACAACTATCATCGTAGACGTTATCAACTGATGTTTCATTTTTTTCTCTTCTTTTGTACCAGAAGTACGCATTTTGTGCGCACGCTCAAAATATCATTCCGCCAACAGTTTGTTTTTTTAACACTGGTTTCCTAGATTGGATTGGATTTCCATGAAATTGAACTTGCCGTTCTTAGCAGATGTACTGAGGTGATTGATCCAGTGTCATCATGACCCTCTTGTTATAAGTTAATGGCTTATGATAAGTAAAATTTTTTCCATCTGAAATGCTACATGCATTAGATATGATATAATGATGTCTTAAATGAAACATTGTACCAAAAACGCCAGAGGAGCAAATAACAGTAGCAGAAATAAAGGAGATTTTTGCAGCTGCTTGCTAGATGCTTACAGAACGATGTATGAGCATTTTTTTTCTGCTTCTGACATTTCAATGTAAAACAGTACGTCGAATACCTGGTAAATTTGTTTGTTTCAGAACAAAAGAAAATGAAGCTACTGGCTGATGACGTAAACAGTGGCGATCAGCTTGACGATAGGGTGAAAGACGATACGACAGAGTCCAAGATATTCCGATGTGAATCTTGTGGCACCATATTTGAAAATCTCGTCTGTTTTATGGATCACAAGAACACACAATGCGAAAGTGGTAAATATATTGATTCAGTTTCTTTATTTGTTATTTTAACTTTCGGGAGTTAATTTAGAATTCGATGAAGAATTGACTCATACAATGTTAATGTTTATGGTCCAACCTTTTTGCTTAATATATATTTGGCTTCGACCCATTTCTTTCTTCCTTCCTTTTTCTCACTAAGTGTTAAGAAACTGACCTGTGCTCAGTAGAAAAGTCAAGAGATGTACTGCTTATGTAGTGTAGTGACTCAAGTTAACGGTTCGCACCCTCTCTGACACCCCAGAAACGAAAGTACTGTTCATGCTCTCTAGAATAAAAGTTTGTCCGATAGTATTGATGACGGTTGCGAACCAATGACAAAAGACGAAAACAACAACAAACAAACAAAAAAAATACGCATGACGTCAAAACTATTACAGGCGTTATAGAATAAAACAGGGTTTTATTGCATTTTAAATCTTCCAAGCTGCATGCCCAGGTCAAGCGTGCATAAACAAAGACAAAAAAACGCCTTGTATAAAGAACAATACAATTGATACTTCAATATTGTTTTTTTTTAATTTCAAATATTTTTAGTTGCATGTACAGGTCAGGCAAGCATAAACATCAAGTGATTCAATTATTCAAAAGAGCATTATATTTGCATTAAAATCGTTTTTTTTTTTCCTAATCAGATAAAAAAAAATCAAGCTATCCTCTTTCACTGTTTTTTTTTTATTCGTAATCTGCAAATTGAACGACATGGGTTGTTGCGATACATATTTTTGTATTATATGAAGACGGTGTTCGGTGTTCATACCGTCCGTCAACCTAGACAGTTTAGGCCATTTCTATAACATTTTAGAAAATTGTTTTCAGTACAAATTGATGGGAATGTAAATAACCTTGAGCAAATTCTGACCATCGTGTTTCAAGAAAAAAAACTATTTTCATATAAATATTTCAGAATATTGATATGAAATGCATCCTAATTAATCGAATGATAAGAAATTGAAACGTTTATTACTTCTAAGAATACAGCTGTAAAAGATTCTAGAATCTTGTCCTTCCTTTCATGAAATATACACAGGAAATTCAAGGGCGTAGCTAGGGTGTTTTCAATTTTCTCTATATACATACCAAGAACGAAAATTTACCCGCTTTTACTCAAATTTGAAAATTGAACATAAGCATTCCGCTCATTAACAGCATGTTACAACAGCTTCACTTTGAAATACTGTCACAACGTTTAAATGTGTTAGAAGTTCCCGAATGGACCGAAAACTGTTATTTCTTTTCAGATGCTATAAAAAGAGCTTATAAAAATCTAGTACTGGAAAAATGTAGAGTTGTGTTTAATGACCAATTTGTAGGTGTTTTAACTGAGGTGTTTGTTGTTTTACTCGATATATTGTAGACGTCATAACACGTCATCACGAATTTAGATTTTTTTTCTTTTTCTTTTTTTTTTCCTGAATTCAACAGAATATGCAGCACAGAATCAGTAGTACAGCTGAAGCCTTTATGAAACCATCTTGCCGGAACCTGACCCTGGTATTGTCCCCAACTGGTTATAAAGGCGGGAAATCTTTCCATCTGTTTTTCTTGTCTTGCTTTTAACAGTTTTGGCGTTCTATAGACCTTTTGCTGAAACCGGAAGTTCCAAATTTCCGACGCAGTCTCAAACACGTCTTGATTTCTGTTCAGTCTTGCGTAACATCTTTGACAGGTGCCCGACAATTGTCTTTCAGGTTCTTTCAAGCTTTCCACAATCCCGTAAAATGTTGAATCATAACTTCACGATTCTACGGTCATCCTGACTTGCATGTTCTTTTGCAAAATCTGGCCAACTATATTTTTTCTCGTTAATCAGCATATGAGGTACACATTTCATTCTTGCGCCTACACTGACAAAGCTATTCTGTTTAAACGCACACGAGCTGAATGGTGACGGATTCTGTCTGAAAACAGAAGTTTTCATTGATGTAAAGATTAAACTAAGCTGAAGTTATAAATGTTGATTTGTTGTCACATGTATGCTCTACTGGCTAAAGCGTCGTTACGGACCGGGAGATCGTAGGTTCGAGTCCCCACAGGGGCTTTGTCTGACGAGGTCGTTGTTGAGCCGAAAACTAGTTAATGATTTGTTACCGAATGCCTGTACGACTGGCGCCTTGCATGGTGGATAAGGAATCGGCAAGCAAGCACTTTACTTTTTGCTTTTATTTCTGATCTTTGAACATATTTTTCTCCACTCAGTTTATTTAGCCCCTCAAACATGAGTACGGTTTACATGAAAGTCAATATGCTGGTTTCCTTTACCTTAAGATATCAAAATTATGTAGATGTTTTTTAGGAACCAGATTCTCAGCCAAAAAAACAACTACAATTAAATGTAACATGTGGTCAAGGCGCCTGTAAATAACAAAAGAAAAACCATGTGGTCTTTAGAAGATAGTTATAGCAACAGAGATGTGATATTTTCTCGTTTTACAGGATTTCCACCTTTTGAATGTTAAATTTTATAAAGGAAAGCTTTAACAGTATATAAATATCACATGTCTGACAGGGTGACAGTAAAATTGTCAACTGGAGGAAATACTGTCATCCTAGGCGAAGCACCATGTTCTGCGCGACTTCTATGACAACCTGAAGTCTGCTTAGAATGGCATAAGACATACCGTTTGAAAGCAACAACAAAATGTTATTCAGCGCCGTACTTAAATCAGATAGTGAACAATAAACCGCGAACGATATAATATGTTCTTGAAATTCAGGTAATGTTTAGGGTCACGAGACGGGGACCTCCTAGCACAGGCGTAGTGTTTGGTGAGTTCATTAGCCAAGAAGCAAAGATCATCTGCGGGGCAAATTTGTAAAGACGGGTGCTTAGAGGTGTTAAATGGGATTTTGGCAGAAATGGAACAATTGGGAGAAATAATTGATGTTTAGCCTCTTCGTGTTGGAAATTTGACGACATCAGCATCTTCCAAAATCAAAAAGCAACCCCATTTCAACATTTGCTGCTTCAGATGTTTATGAGACCTCGTGTTTAAAATTCCCGTACAACTACGTGGAAGACAAAAATAACCTATATAGAAACGCACATTTTCTATAAAATATAAGTATTGTGGACACCAGTCCTTGTATTTATGACTTGTGTTTCGCATCTGCGTTCAGATCTTGTAAAGGCATAATTATCTTGACATGTATACGGCCCTCAGGGATGTACGGTCTCGGAATAAGGAAAATGTGGAGGAAATAGAAGTAGGACCCCGGGGATTGTTAAATATTGCATGCTGGTTACTTGTTACTTGATCCATTAGAAAACCTCCTCTAGCAGCTAGTTGGAACAAACCCCGCAGGGACTTGCTGCGTCTGAGCTCGTCTATTTCTTTGTAAATCATAATGCATAATGTAGAGTGTGTTAGAAATGGAGGCCCGCAAATATACATCCCCAATTTGCATAAAACATTTTCACAGTTCGGCATGTAAAGTTTAAAAAAAATAATGATAAAATTTAGTTCCCTTCGATCGAACGGTTTGTTTATGTGACATCTATTTTCAAGCTATCGAATCTCCCTCATATCTTTCAAGCAAACTGTCAGAGGCCGAAAACTCATGCAACCTGGTTAAACTTTATTTAGACCTTGGGTATTCGTGATGGAAAAATGGACGAAAATGCACAATATTTTTTTTTAATTTGGAGTTAGGATGCTGTCTGGTATCGGAAACAAACAATAATTAATCACCCTGTGCTTTACTTAATTTGTTATCTGGAATAAAAGAACCACTTTGCCTTAGCCACAATGAACGCAATTAGGAGCTTTTTATGTTTAAAATGCTAGCATCGGTTTCAACGACCAACGGTTATTATCCACATTTTAAGACTACCTGCCAATTCATACTCATAGCGTTTTAAAGCTCTCAAACTTTGTTATATCAGACGCTTTACATATCTCTTCATTCAGGGCTGCTTTGTCTTTTCTCAAACTGAGGTTCATTATAACCCTTCACCACCTAGATAGAAGGAAAATGTATTTTCTTTCTTCTAAGTCCTCATGTTTCTAAATATCGATTTAACTGAAATAATTTTCTCCCAGAACAATAACTATCCAGAACTGTTCTTTGCCTCATATGGAAATATGTTCATTTTCTCTTCAATTACCGAGTCCCCGATGGCATGTGCACGCACAAGACAACCCCCTGTGGTACATAACAAACATTAGAATTGTACCTGACCTTTTGTCTGGTACCCATGGGAAGACGGTATTGATTTGTGCCAGTCTACCATACACTGACTAACTCTCAGCGGGAAACCAGATGAAAGCTTAATTGAGACCCGGCTTTGGATTGAAATAAAAAAAAGTTTCCCAGGATTCAGTAAACCGATAGGAAGCCTTAATAAATTACATCTTAACACTGATGTTTCATGAGCTTAGATATTTTACATATGCGAAAAGATAACAAACAAACAAACAAACAGACAAAAAAGAACATGCTGTATGTATCTGTTGTCTAATATTTCCCGTGAGCCATTTGATGTTTAGGGGGACGATGTTTTAAAATGTTTCATACCTAGTTTTTTTATCGAGTTAGTGAGACTAAAATTTAAGAAAAAGAACTTTAAGTGGGACAAGAATCACATAATAGTGAGGGGCAAGCTTTTTTTTGAAGGTCCGTCCTTTTTTACGCTAATATAAATACGCTAGTATAATATTAAAATCCCGCATTTGTGTGTGTGCTCTGTCATCTCCCTTTCACTGCGCAGTTTCTTCACCCGCGCCCTTTCTTCTCTTTATTTTCGAAACGCTTTAACCACCACTCACTAGGTTGTAAGTTAAATAGAGAAAACTGTAGCTTTGCAATATGACAAAGTACTTCGAATAAGCAAGACGACTCGTGTTAACGTTCCTTTAAACTTTTGATCATTAAATGTCATGTAATAAAATATCTGTTGTATACAAGGATAATGAATAATTGCAAAACAAATTTTGATTGGTTACTTGGGTTTCCTGCTTGTTGGTTTCATGCTGTAACTGCAAAAAATCTGACATGCAATATTCTATGCCTAAGAGATTTGTCTCAACTCAAAGAAAAACTAAATTTTAAGACAAATTTGTACGGTTGCAAGGTAAACATCTCCATTTTCATCTGGAATAAAACTATTGACATGTAATCTCACAAATGCGTAAAATCATTAGTCAACGAAGCTGAAATGTTATTTAGGAAACGTTGGATAATAAAAGCTATTTTTCTGTGTTTCGGAAGAACTGGGTCCCTGTGGTGATATAAAGTAACTAGAAGATGGATTTTCTAAACATAGCGTGATTACACTGATAAATTAACTATGGGATTTATTAAGGAAATCAAATCCCTGGCGGTAAAAGTTAACTCGAGCCTCGTTCTCACGGGGGAGTCCACTTCCTGTAAATTTACAGGCCAATTCAGATTTTCTAATTTACCGCTTCCTCTGCAGCGGCTTTGAATGGAACAGCGGAGAGCTTAATTTTTCCCCGGTAATTAGTAGGCAGAGATTTTTTTCTATGGACTACTCGTAATGGAGAAAAAATGTCAGTTATTTTTCTGAGACTTCATAAAGTTAATGCATGCACTTGAAGGGCTGTTGAAAATAATTTTTGAAGAAAGGATATAAATTACATAAACTGACTCTCGTCAAAACGAGATAGAAAGGAAATCCTTGTTGGTAGGGAAATACCTTAACACTTGACATTTATTTGCGTATCATTTCAAAAGCAGAATTACTGAACTGCATTTAAACTAACGTAAAACACATGAAATACACATCTTATCAACTTTCTTTCACAAAACAAAAATCATGTCATGCGCAGACGAATTAATTCAAGAGTAAGATCCCTTGAATTTTTCGTAAAACAGTTATAAAGTCTGACATAAAATTGGTGACTTTTATTATTATTATTATTATTATTATTATTATTATTATTATTATTTTAAAATGGAGTTTTACGATAAGATATTATTATAAAGTAACATTCTTTGAATGAACTTTGGGGTAACTTATCTAGGAGGGAGTAACAAGGTTAAATAGAGAAAATTGTAGAAAGGCCATGTCGCATATCTTTTACCGAGTCAATGATTGGCAAGATGTGAAACTAAACTCACTTTTAACCAATGAAAATTTGGCTATCTTACGACGAACCAAACGTGTGTAAAACTTTAAAATCAAACAGAAGTTAATTTAATTTCTTAACTGGGGGAAAAGTACAGTATATCAGTACAAGTTCAAAACAGTAACGTTCCTCCAGTAACTGATTATACGGCAAAAAGCATACGTCATTTTCCTAACGTATAAACACATGAGTTCAAAAATGTGTATGTTTTTTTTTAAATGAAGTAGAAAAAAAGTCACATACATGGAGAAAAAAAGCATAGCATGCATCAAATTTCCTTTCATTAGTTCTTTCTATTTGAAATTCAAATTGATAATTGTGCTATTGCCAGTTTTGAAGCGTATCGGTTTCAAAGACTCAAAATTGCATCATTAGTTGTATTCCATAGGGAGGACCGCATAATTGGCTTGTTGTCGTTCGTGAATTTTATCGTACTTTGGAGGATTTCAAAGTTTTCCAAACTGACAAGGTATTAGCAGCAAATATTCATTCCGCCATAAATCATATTTTATACATCCCTGCTACGTTGGCAATTTCTAAAGCGGGAGAGAGAGCAAACGAAGATTATATGCAATTCAGGAAATTCAACAAATTACACATTTTTTTCCAACGAAATTATTGTTGTCATGGTATTTATGCGCATGCACGGTTTGAGCCCTTCTGGACAATTTAACGATTGATAAAAAAGCGAATCATGCGAGTTCTGGGAACGAAATCACGTGACTGAACTTAAATTCCATTTTTAATATCACTTTTTTTTCAAAATCCATATTCTTCCTTCACATCCTGTCAAAACAGAATTCTGAAAGTTTGATGAAATCTGAAAAGTTCAATCTTTACATACAAAATTTGTTGCGACGTCTTAAAGCGCAGTGTTACACCGTAGACAGCTTAGGCCGAATACAGCTCACGCGTGATATAGGTCATCATTTTTGACAGGTCGAAATGAAGCTAAATTTGTAAGGTCATTATTTAACATTACAGTTTGAGTTTCACCATCATCGTCTACAACAACACCATCATCATCATCATCATCATAATCGTCGTAAGCATCAGAAGCAGCAGCATCAGAAGCTGTAGCAGCTGGTCACTACCACTACCACATCATCATTATCGTCGTCGCTGTTTTTTGTAAAAAACATCACTGTTATCAGTACCACTGTACCTGGAGTGTAAATCATCATCTTCATCACCAACAACAGAAATAGTATGCCCACCAACACAACCATAGTTACAATAAAACACGACGACGACAAAGACGACGATGATGATGAAGACGATGACGACGAAACTACGATGATTATGATAGTGATGATGATGATGATGAAAACGAGGACGCCTATGTTGGTGATGGTGATTCAACAACGAAGATGACTACTGTTATTTCTGCTACCACAACCACTACTACTGCTACAGTTACTACTATTACTACTTTCCACTTCTACAACTACTACTACAACGGTGATGACGATGATAATTACGATGATGATTCCAAATTTGTAAAGATATTGAGATAAGCGGAATTATGTTTAATACTTGTCTCTGAGACTTTGGTCTCTTACCATGTGAGCTATAAAAATTAAGACGAGAGTTCTATCTGAAAAGAATATATATCAAAGATATACTGCTTACGTAAGTTGTATTCGTTGTATGCTTACGAATACATCTCACTATACGCTGCATACGTTGTCAGCCAGCGAATATACTTACGCGTGGACTGTATTCGACATAATCTGTGTAGGGTGTAACAGTACAGTGAATTTACTCTGCTTCCTAAACATTATTAATTATCTGCTGCTGTATACTGTGCTCTATGCTACATACGTCTTTTCTGTCGCCATTCCCACCACCCCCCCACTTTATTTCGGTGTATTGCTGACTGAATAAATACGGTCACTAATAAATATGAGTTTGCCAGTTCAAATGCTGCACACTTTTAGGTCTCAGTTGTCAAATGTTGCACACTTTTAGGTCTCAGTTGTTCAAATGTTGCACACTTTTAGGTATCAGTTGTTCAAATGTTGCACTATTTTAGGTCTTAGTTGTTCAAATGTTACCTTTCAGTTTCAAGGAAGTTCATTGGCCACTAGCATACGACTAGTCAGAGATTCTGAAATACTATAATGGCCAGACGCATGTCTTCACCGACAGTTTGTGCTACAAAAAACATTTCCACACAAAATAAAACTGCTTTTCGTGTAATCAAAAGTTGATTTTTAAACTTTATTTTTAATCAGGAAAACTTGATGTCCTAAAAGGGAATGGAAGGAGATCTGAAACCCCGACATCCAAGGAATCTAGAGAATCGAGCCCTGATTCTGGTGACTCTCCTCTCCCGGATTTAAACCCCGAAGAAGTCCCAAGTAACGTTGGTGTAGATGAACAACACCCAATTCCCTGCCGATACTGTGACAAGGCCTTTACGAAAAAGGCCCACCTTGAAATTCATGAGAAGGTAAGGCTGCTCATTTAATCAAACTAGTTAATGTCGATATTGATGTAATGTTTCCGAAGACAAATATCTGAATGTTATAACGTCTGCTTTGAGCAAGTCTTTAAGAACTAGACTAAACTGGTCAAGAAAATGTTCCACCTATAAATCAGCATGATTTTGTTTCCCGCATTAAAACAATGTTACGGAAAGTCGTCCCGAGTAAGTAACGTACGAGTAGCTTAAGTATTTCAACTTTGCCTTGAAAATTTCTATAACATGATGAACTTATTTAAGCTTTTTTCTTTACTAAAATTGCCACGGAAATGCGCAACAAATCGATGTTTTCTGCGCATGCGCAATTGCAATTAATTGGAAGCAATAGACCGTTTGTTTACAAAATTGATACAAAATACTGGAGCTATAATTTGATGATAATGTATGTATATTCGTCCCAGAAAATACGCTCGAAAAGTTTTATGACATTATGTACAAAGATCTACATGAAAATCCAAAATAATAGTAGATTTATTATCACCAGCTTCTTGGTTTAACCATACTTCATTAAAACCAAGTGACTGCAACAAAATTCTTACATTTTTCGCCCAAGAGGTTTTGTTTTAGATTTTCATGTAGATCTTTGTACATAATGTCATAAAACTTTTCGAGCGTATTTTCTGGGACGAATGTACATACATTGTTATTAGATTATATAGCTCCAAGCACTGTAGAATGGATTATTTTGCCAACCGCTAATATCGAACTTGTTAGCTACCAACTTAAGCCGCAATTTTAACAAAATTATTGAACCTTGGCCTGAAAGTGTAAATGGGTCAAAATTACTGAGCTTCTGTCGGATTAATATCATATAATCTTCAAGGAATCTTAAGGGCGCAATTTTCCCCCACCCACAGCCCTTTTTACAGAACATACTCGGATACAAATTCGAATGTCAACAGTTACTGCCCTTATATCGTACTGTGTACATTTGTGTTATACTTAACGGGTAGATCACCCAATGTATTTGTGAATAAACTAAGCAACTATTTATTTTGCAGGTTCACAGTGACGTGTTGCCATTTAGATGTCAAGTTTGCTCACGTGTGTTCAAATACAAGAAAGAGCGAGATAGACACGAGAAACTTCATTTGTCAGATAAAAATCACAAATGTGACCATTGTGGAGCTTCGTTTCTAAGGTAAGGGGGGTTAACTTTTGAGAATCAGCTGATGCAAGAATATTGAAAGCGGCTTTTGATAAGTTGAAATCATGTGGATTCATTATTGTCTTTGCGCAGTGTGTCACTGTTTGGCCCTAAATAGAGTTCAGGCACTTGAACAGAGTAGAACTTAGTATTTTCTGGACGGGCTTTGTGTGGGCGTCGTACCTGTTATTGTTAGGAAGAATTATCAAGTTTTTGATAATTCATATAGTTCTGATAAAGCTGATATCTCGTCAGTAAAAATCCAGGTTGTATTGAATCCAGCTGGTTAAAAGCTTATCATTTCTCTTGTTTTAGAATTCCTTTCTTCGAAAAGTGAAAATCAAAAATAGAATGTTTAAAGGTCTTTCGAAATAACAAACCCTAAAGTCACTGCATTTTTACATTTATCAGGCTGTTAGAAAATAACTTAATGTAATTGCTCGTAAAATGTTATGTAAAACTTTTCCTATCAAAACTACATGGGACGTAACATTTAAAATGCAAAGAATAATGATAATCTATTTCGTAGAAAGATTCGAAAGCCAGTTTTAAGTTCGACGAAAAAAACAGAAGAAGCTGGTAATGAAATATGTGTTCTGATATACATTTTGTGGGGAGAAAGCGATCCTAATTGCCCCGCCGGGAGGGGTCTAAATATTACGTTGGTCATAAATTCTAGAGACATAGAATTCGGATACGTCTGAGACAGCGAATCCATCTTGAAAATGCTTCTTCTTTGATTTCCCGGCGGAGCGGGGAGATTTTAATGCACCCCAGGTGACCAAACTGCATCGACTGATTATAGAAACCGCTCGAAAATTCCAATGAAATTATCGTAATAGGCGCGTGACTTACTGGTTTTAATGGGGGCATATTTCATCTAGCATAGAATCAGGGACAATAACCCGCGCACGACTGCTAAATGGTTCGGGAATTGGAAATGTTCTTGCGTAAATTGGCTCAAAAGATTTGTTGTACTATGCAAAGATTGATATACTGTAAAACGGCACTATTTGATAATTGCGGGTGACGATTGTGTTACCATATATAAACGGATTGGGAAATCACTTCGCTATTGTAAGTGCTCCAAGATATTGTGTTTTATGGCTCACTCAAACGCGCCAACTCAGCCGGGAGCCATTAAGAGGCTACAAAAGATCCAATGATATCTTTTCGTTCCATAAAAGAAATGAAACTAGTCTGTAACGCAGTGATGACGTCATTTATTAATAAAATATAGTTCTTTTGCACATACATCTGAAAAATACATAGAAAGGGTCGAATGAAAAAATGGTAAGCTTCCACGCACTGCATTTTTTGCACAGGTACTGAAGATCCTCCGGTACGAAGTATATGTCCACATCTGCCAAATGCAGAAAAAATTTTGGACGTAAATTTTAAGCTATCGCTAACTCCATTTTTTTAAAAGGTACATGTAGAATCTCCTCAAATGCGACATATGCATTACATGTGGCTTCATCCATTAAATACAAAAACATACTTTTAATAAATAAAAATTGTAAATTTCGCTCACTTATTTTCTGGCGTGCAATGATACATGTAAAGCCTGCTCATGGGTAGAGTGTGTGTTATATGTGTCACGAGAAATAAACCAATGCTTTTAGTAAATAAAATGATATGAAACTGAAATCTGAAAACCTGCAGAAAATCTAGACCTCTATTTTGACACTGCACTGTACAATATTCCGCTGAACTTCTTCGTCGGGTGAATGAGAGGTTAAGAAAGAAAGGTTGAAAAAAAATGATACAGAAAGATACAAACAAAGCAAGAAAAAATGTATTATAAAATAAAACTGCAATAATAAAAAGTGGGGAAAAATCGTGTATTAAAAATGAGTAATTTGAGTAATTTTAAGTATTTTTAATTGGAGTGATATTTTAGACCAACTTTCGGATAAAAATCATAGTCGGCGTGGAGATCAAATGTTCTAATGTTCCATTGCAATTCACAGAAATTGCTTCGAATGTAACCTGTCTGAATTTTAATGATTATTCCTGTATGTGAAATTTCCATTTACATAATCGCTCACTCTCATATGCATGCAGGGGACAAAGGCGACACGGTACATCTATATGTCAGAGTCCCTAGTGAATCTGGCAAAATCACGCGCTCGTAAAACATTTGCATCATTTGAAATGACAATTTAATTGTAAGCATAAATCTCAACATAATTGTCTAAAATATCTTAAGTGAATTTGCCAAATCAATTCGAAGACAAACTCTCCAGTATGATCACTACGAGAAAATTGATACTTTTCAAAGCTCCCCGATGAAATGGATTATTTCAAGCGTTTATTGAATTTGATGTTATGCTTCCCATGTGACCTGACTTGCAAGACAATCATATTTTCTAAAAACCTATACTGTTACGAAATAGCATACTTTGTTAAAAAGATTTAGGTCATTAAACAAGAAAATTAGGAATATATATTACTAATAATCTGATACGTTAGTCTGTTATAAATCTGATTTGTATTTTACATTTTCTGTCTAAAATACCTCCGACTGCAGTATCAGTCATATTTAACTTTTTCCGTTTCGTTCTTTTTTAACTCCAGATCAGGACATCTGAAAAGTCACATGCGGGTGCACGAAGCAAATGAGAGTTACCCGTGCCAGACGTGTAATCTAGATTTTCCGACAATGGCGGCATTGATGTCCCACCAAAACGCACACAAACCAAAGCCTCCAACCAGTTCTCCAATGACCGGAAGCACTTGTCCTGAGTGCGGTGATCTATTTCTCACAGTAACAGAAAAGGAGAATCACGTTTGTTCGGAGTTTGACGCGAAAAAGACTTTTCAATGTCAGCATTGTACGGCCATTTGCGTTGGTCCAACCGCATTAGCTCTTCATACCGAGCATGCACACGCCGGATCGGGGGCGGAGCAAAACAAATGTCCGCTTTGTTACAAATGCTTTCTTAGTCTAGACGAGCTTACAGCGCATATGAAGATTCACGAATTGTCAAATTCTGAGAGAAAAACAATGGCTGGAAACAGTGAAATTCCGGGACTTGATTTTAGCACAAGTTTTCTAAGTGGGTCAAACTCGCTGTGCCCTACAGATATCCTTGTTTGTCCTTACTGCTTAAAAGATGACTTTGAAACATTGGAGGGCTTGGAACTTCACATGCAAAGTGTTCATTCAGTTAAACCAACAGAAGTTTACACGTGCAATTATTGTAATGCACCATACAAAAATTTATATAGTCTACATGAGCATATGAGGGCTATTCATCAGAATCAGCCAAGCATGGGCATTAAGTACCCGTGCAGCAGATGCGGCAAAGAATATCCTAGCATTGAATCCCTTCAGGACCACAAGAAAAAGATGCATTACAAACCGAAACACTTAGACAATGTTCTCACGTGTCAATACTGCTCTCTCGCATTCGCAAGCACTTCAAGTCTTTATGACCACGTAAGAACAATGCACGGAGAAAGAAAAGGAAGTGAAGACCTGAAAAGTTCACAAATTAGCACACCTTTAACCAAAATATCTCGGCTGTCTTCAGAAAACAAGATAAGCGATCAATTTCCTAGCTTAGCCGATTCGCATACAATAATCAACGTTCCGGAACCTTCCCAAATACTTCGCCATCTAAAATCACCCGTCAGGTCCCCCGTGAAAATGAATGCAAGCCCCACTGGTACCGTTCATCACGGAGCAGCCACGCCGAGCCGCCATTCTCAGGCCTCACCAAGTAGGTCGCCATCTAGCGGCAAGAATGACTTTCAGCAGGAGAAGATTATGTGTGATCAGTGCAATGCAAAGTTCTCGGACATGACCAGTTACCAGACCCATATGAAACTACATATCGATTCAGTCCTTGGGCAGTACTCATGCCGCCAGTGTAACAAGGTACAAAAATCTATCAATTGTTCACACTCAGTATCTCAATATCTGATACAGTTTCGATCATTTTCTTACGCAGATTTCTGATATAAGTATCTTTTAAAGCCGATTTGGATTGCGACATGTTCCTATTTGGTAAACCACTTCAAACGTCCTATTGTTTTACACTATAGGACTTAATGGGGCAATATCTTTTCAATTTTGTTAAAAGTTTTTGTGACCTATGTAATCAAGAAACATCTCTCACCGTCAAAAACGAACAGTTAAAAACGTGAAACACTCCTTCCGAGATTGTTTTCCTTTTGTATATATTTTTAAAACGAAAGTACTATAAGTAGTCCTCCTTGAATTTTAAACCGTAAACGGTATCAGAGTAAAACATCAATAGGCTGGCTTCTTTTCTGCGAGAATGGATTTTTTTTACTTTCTTTCCTTTTATCAGTTATTCTTATCCGAGGAGCAGCTTGAGGCCCATCTCTCAATGCATTATTTGTCTGCTACGTCCGAATATGGCTGCACTAGTTGTAACAAGACATTCAACAAACCTGACGAGTTACAGAAACACCTGATGGACATACACGCACATCATCTGTACAAATGTTCACTGTGTAAGGACGTGTTTGACTCTAAGGTCAACATTCAGGTAATTATCTGTATATTTTTTGTCTTTCTTGAAGTGTTATCGAAGGTTCAGGTTGCCCACCTGATGGCGCTACCGTAAGAAGCGAGTTGTCTAAGGATACGGCATCAGTTGTCTTCGCTTTTATAAGCCTCAGAATGTATCACGTATTGTCTGGGAGTCTAACACAACTGTTGTTTACTATTTCTTTTTATCTAAATACTTTAAGGTTAATTTTGAAAAGTGTTTCGAGTACTTGTGTGTCAAACGGGTACCTTTAGGACAAACAAAACAAATCGGGAATCTTCTTCAGATAAACACTTAAATACAAAATGGTTTAGGAATTGTCTTGAGAAATATTTAAAATTGTTACACTACAAGTGCAAAAAAGTCAATACAGTGCTAGTTCCTAAAATTTGTGTTAATCTTGCATCAGACAGTTTTTCTGGTAACGGTTATTATTGAGTCTGTTTTTTATATCTAATATAAAGGAATTAGACAAGGTACTAATAGCCTTTAGAAACAAAAAGGGATGATGTTTAACTAGGGATTTTCAAAAAAACAAGAAGTCACATCTGTATGTCAGGTGGATTTGAACAGACATACAACCTTAGGGACAGGCGAACTACAACTAGTCAGGCAAACAGACGCTTTACCTTAACCCTTAACGTGCTGGAACCGAAAGTGATTAGCCTTTGCCACCAGTATAGAGCCAGGTCAGCCTGCACATCCGTGCAGTCTGACCAGGCTCTATACTGTTGGTAGCTCCATTTTTGTATTTTGATATTGAAATCCCTTAAACTTTGAATGGACTGTTCCAAATTCAAAGCTGGGCAAATCCATTACAAAATTTCAGCATGTTCAGGGTTAACCCCACTGTTATTATTATGTTGTCTTTGTGATTATTTCAGACCTTGATTAGCCCCTCTGATAATGTGTGCGTCACTGTTCAACAATGTCCCTCAATATTCCTAGAGCGGGCTTAAAATGATCAAATGGGTTCGTGTCCTATTTTTCAGGTTCACTTCGCCATTAAGCACAGCAATGAGAGTAAGTTATACCGATGTGTCGTCTGCGACATACTGTTCCGGTCTGACACGGAATGGCAACTTCACTTGCGCGTGACCCATCTCAATATGGATAAGCCGTACAGGTAACTTACTTTACCAACAAAATTTACCCAAAAAATTTGGATTGACATACTCATAAAAAAGAAAGAAAAAAACTCAAACTAAATAACACATAAAAGATAATTCTGATAAGAATACTATCCGTTTCTACTTAAGAGAGTTAGGATCTTGCTTAGATTCCACATAGTTACACAGAATCTTTGTCATAATACAAATAATAAGCTTAGTCTGTAAACTTGCTTCTACCTAGTTACAGAAAACCAGGATTTAAACTAATTTCTAGCTTGTTTGCAAGAACTGTAAGTGTTTTAAGCACTAGTGCATGTTCTTGGAATTGTACTGTTCATTTCGATATTGAACACGTATTGACAGCGGCACGCTAGAGGCGTCATGACTTGCTCGTCCAGACATCGACATTGGAAATTTCAGAATATGAAACTGTTTCCTTGTTTTAAGCAATCTATATATTACAACAGAATTCAAAACTATTACTTGCAAAGTTGGGATTGTCTAGTCATTCCAAATCCCAAATTTTGTGGAAAGGGGTCAAGGTATATAAATAACAGTTGCAGTGATACAATTCGACAAGGAAATACTTTCTCATTCTGAGACACAAATTTGAATGTCAATGTCTGGACAAAGCGTGTCATATCACATCCAACATGCCGGTACCAGGGCGTGCTAAAGAGCTTCTTGAATTTTATTTCAATTGTTCCATGAAACAGAAAACAAGAATAAAATCATCCAAATACAAATACACACGGACATGCAAGTCAATTTCTCTCTGCCAGGTGCTTGTTTTGCAAGGAGTCATTCGGTGCAGAGATGGATCTCCAGTGTCACCTAGCAACGCACAATAAACCGTTCAAGTGTTCCATGTGCGAAGAAACGTTTCTCGTGGAGTTTCTTCTTGACAAACATATACAGAATATCCATTCCGCCATCTCTGGCTCCGAGATTTCACCAAAATCGCAAACGCAGAGTCCAAAACCAGTGAGCGTTAAGGTACTAAGGGATTAGCACTATATATTTATTTATCTTTTGTTGTCTGACAAATACAGTATTTTGCAAATTGAATTACCACACGTCATTCTGTCGGTAATTCTACAAAATAATACAAGCGCCATGTTGACAAGGGAGATAATCAACAGGGGAGTGAAAACTTTTGTTTATATTGATGGCAGAGAGCGCTCTTGTAACTAATGTGATTAATCATCTGTAATTGTTTCCCGTTTTTCTGACCAGTACTCCTGTTTAAGGGAGGAATATGAAAGCCAAGGTCAATTTTAACTAACAAGATTCAACCCGCAACCTCTTGTTTCTCTACCACGCCTCAATTTCTGGAAAGTAAATAGGTTTCTGCTGCATCCATTTACATATTTTTCTTAGATGCTTTAATGAAAAAATTGCGTGATGCTCGATATTTGTTATATTTTATTGTACATGTATCCTTTGCTATTACTTTTTGGATCAGATTACTGAAAAAGCAGGCAGTGCTTAAATTTAGGAAAGCCGAAACCTATGTCTTGATGGATAGAACACACGGAATGTTTTGATTCGAAGGAACTCAAAACCTTTACCAACCATTTTATATCTGTTTTGAAACACGGGCTAAAAGTGTTCTTCACGTGATTTGTTTAAATAAATATCGTTGTAGTTACGAGACTCTGTGGGGGTTTTAATACAAGCAAGACCCTCTGATCCCAGAAAGACGATATTCAGTCCCAGATGTCGAGCTTATCAAAACGCAGACTTTGTTTTCAAATTACTTTACAAAAACATGTTTCACATTATCTAAAGATAAAATCTTGAATCCAAGGCTTATCGGCTTCTCATCGGGTATTCAAATTACGTCAAAATGCAGCTCAGAATTTTTTATCGGTAATTAATAAAATGTTTCATGCCATGAGTTTGTTTTCTTCTAAGACAAGCTTTTGTTGATTTCGTCAGAGCGGATGGTATATGTTCTTGGTTTCCTCACTTTTTTTATTAATTCCAAGGTGCCAACGATACTAAGTTCTTGGTGAAATGAGTGATATGGTAGCCACAGAAAAACGGATTGAGGACAAGGTGCATATGCTTTTATTCAAGTTATATAATTTGTATATAACATAACTATATTACAGGTTGAAAAAGAAACCAACAGCAATGTAAAACAGGAGCAAGGTACCAATTCGCTCCTATTTAATTCGTTGCTAACGTCAGCGGGGAACCAGTCGCCCGTTCTGACGGCAGGTAGCGCTACCTTACTGGGAGAAGGTGGGCAACTCTACCAGAACATATGCGGAGTGGCAAACAGTGCGCTTATTAGTGATTTGTCAAACAGTATGTACCAGGGTTTGAGTCCCGGAAGTTCTGGAAGCGGCTCTATGGTCTGGAAGAGCCCAGAAGACTTGTACAGATGTAACATATGTGACGTCAAGTTCAGTCAGTTAGCTGGATTGCAGGTTGGTTTTTTAACGAAAAATGGGCCCAACTCAAGCTGTGTTAATTGAAGTTACATGTCTAGAAGGGTAAAAATATTGAATTGGAACTATAGATACTTTAGATGAGAAACAATTTTCTGGTATTTAGTACTATTTACCAATTAAAATACATATAAGTAGAAGTAGAGCCAGGTGTCTACCTAAACTGATATGAATCAGTAAAGAAAAAAAAAAACAATGTAGATGTGTTTAACCTCGCGACACTTGCAACCGATTTATCTCTCACACTTATATGTCGGAAAACGCTACTATATGATTAAATCAAAGAAGATTCTTTATGAAAACTTTCGTTTTTATGCTGTTTTATAAAACTTTGTCGTTGTCTTCTGTTACAGTTATGTCAAAAAATATTTCATTTATAAATTCTATTTTTCTATTATTTATAAAATCTTGAAAATTCCTTTTTAAGTATCGACTTTGCTGAGACAAAATAAAAGACGTCGCCATGACGTTGCGCTGTACTATAGAATATCGCGGAAAATACTATGGTAGGCGTCCTTCTCTGCCCATATATCGTCTCAGTGTCATTTGAGAATAAAGACCGAAATAGTTGATATTATAGAAATAGCTTTTTCATATACATTTTCAGACAAAATACTTTCCAGTATCTTTTGAATAACATGTAAAATGTTAGTTCCTGTTTCCTAAGCATGTTTTTGAAATGTGACTAAGGATCTACGTTTGATAATTCTCAAATACAGAAATAAATACCTTATCCGTATATTTTTCATTGTGGCGAGTGATGTGAACTTAAGCAAATTTAACAAAGTACCTTTCTTTTCTTTTCCTATTTAGAATCACAAACTACAAGACCATGGTCTGAAGTTTGCTTCTGGTAGATATAGTCCTTCAACAAGTCCTAAGCAAAGCAAAATGAGTAATGGTGAGACAATCACAAGCGTCTACAACTCTATGATTTCCCGCCAAAATTCCGATTCAAGCTTCGCGGCAACTGAAAAACAAGCATCATCACTGTTACAGGACGCCTTGACTTCTTCGTTTGTCCTTCCGGCCAGTCTAGCATCAGATGCTTTAATTGCAGGAAATGTATACTCAGAGAAGCTTGTTTCGTCCTTCGGAGAGAAAATCTGTATGGCGTGCCCGCTTTGCAGTCAGACGTTCAAATGCAAAGCTGACCTCGAAAAGCACAGCAAAATTCATTTAAACACTGGGTCCCAGAAATGTAATATTTGCGATGAAGTGTTTGCTAGTTCAGGTATACTTGCAGAACATAAACTCACACACTGTAAGATACAACAAGGTAATGTCTGTGTAGCGTGTAAAATTGCAATCCAAAGTGAGGATCAGTTTTACCTCCATTCGCAAGAGCACGGTTTTCAAGGGGCAGTAATGCAGTGCATCGTATGTCGACAGACACTTGCTTCCATGCTAGAGTTACAAATGCATGGCAGACATCATTTCCAAAGCAAATCGTCATTCCATACGTGTTGTGTTTGTTTAAACAGCTTTGACACGAATGAAAACTTAGTATCGAAAATTAATAGTTCCGGGCGCACATACTACGTCTGCAAACCATGTTACCATGGTAACTCATCCGAATTCAATTGCAGTCAGTGTAGAGCTTCGTTTTCAACCAAATCCGGACTAGAACTGCATGAAGCGTCACACAAGAAATCATATCAGTGCATTAAATGTCAAGAATCTTTTAGTAGTGAGTATGAGATTCAAATGCACGTGGCTACTCACATGATGACTGAGGGGAACGCGCACGAGTGTTTCTTATGCTGCGTTGTCTTGGACTCTCCGGCTAAATTACAGTGCCATCTGATTGAACACACCTACAAAAATTCTGAGTACAAATGTAGCAGCTGTGGTCGGTCCTTCAGCTCAGCCACAGAGATCCAGGCGCATGCGCTAGAACACGGTGTTACAGCGAGGCGATATGCCTGCAGTCAATGCACGCAGAGATTTTTCTTCAGTGCGGAACTGGAAAATCACAAATATCTGCACAAATTAAGATCAGAGCAACTGTCGAGATCTAGCTTTGGTTCAAGCAAATCTTTGACAATACAACCTTTAAATGTGCACTCGCTGAATTATTTAACAACAAGCCGGGCGTCACCTTCTCCGGAAACGACTTCGACTAAACAAGTTCAATCAAACAAGAGTACAGAAGACGGGTTTCTTTGTACGAAATGTGAAGAGAAGTTTTCTGACGTACTTAAACTCGCTAACCATTACAAAGAAATCCATTCTGATCAAGAAAAGAAAACAAACAAATGTCCCAGCTGTTCCGAATGGTTCGCCACTGTAGTACAACTGCAGGCGCACTTTTTTGCCAGACACACTTCGAGAGAACCTGAGAAATCTAAACCCAAGTTTGCCTGTATGGAATGTGGAAAAGAGTGTTCATCAGAGCATAACCTGTTGACCCACATGAATACTCACAGAAAAGGTATATATCTTTCATAAACCCTTTTAAAAAGCTTAGAGATAGTCCGGTTCGTCTTTATGCTATGACGACTATTTTAGAGCTTTATATAACGTGCAATATGTGCTGGGTTTTTTTTTTCAGTCACAAATGGGAAAGTAAGAACTTTCAAAAATATATCCTATCAACCTTTAAAACAGAAGTCGATAAGATTCGCATACCCTGAGGTGTTTGTCAGTGGAGAAGTTGCTTAAGACACCAAATGAGAAAAAAATGTAAATAATGTCGCACTTAGCAATCTCCAGTAAGTTTTAAGTTCACATGCACTAGGAACATTTCTGAGACCCAAACTTTGCTTGTAAAATAAATGATTTATAGTCAACAGCCCATAGTCGGTAGCAGAGTTATAAAAATGGTTTAGTACAGTGTAAATGTCTGTTCTAAATAATATTTGTTCTGAAGATGACACTTAAGCAGTCAGTATCTCATACTGGAATAACAATATACTTTCTTATTTATATAACACGACATTCTTTCATTTCAGGTGGCAAAGTATCTTGTCCAGCATGTTCCAGATGTTTCTCCACGTCTAGTGGTTTGACTGCTCACCTTGCTGGCGGTCATTGTGGTCAGAAACAGCACGAGTGTCCTATATGCCACAAAAAGTTTGCCAGTAAGTTCAGCTGCAACATTTACATTTTTCTGCATTCTGTTCAAAATGACAAACAAAATATCTTTCGAAGCATTATTTTGCAGTTTCTACAATACACGTAAACTCGTTTCAGCAATGAACTCCAGTTCTACACAACTGGCCATACTGCAGAATTGTTTAATACAGAAATTCTAGGCCAATTCTTGAACATGTGAAGTCGTTTCTTTTAACTTTAACTACTTCTTAGGCTTGTTCATAATTGCTGTAAGGAATAAACGTTAATTTTCTTATAAGTAGCCCGTAAACTTAAAATGAATTGTCCCTATGGTAATATTCAGGAAGTGAATTTCGTCACAGTAAAAAATTGTCAAGTAGACATGTTGTTTTTTTTAAAAATGGTGTGCTGGAAGTTTCACCTAAAAGATTTAATATCTCGAATGGCGTCATACATTTATTACAGAAAACTGTTATATAATTTATGCTATACTGTTATTTTCTCCACATTTTCCCAGTAGGCCTAATTTAATGATTTTTTTTTTACTTTTGCAAGTAAGAACCTAAGCACAAGCTCTAAGCTAAGTCGTGTACCTTTTCCCATGGAAAAGTAGTAGGCTGGCTAGTCTTTATCCATACTTACGATTCTAGCTGTAAAACTTATTTCGTGAAGTTTTTGTTGTTGTTGTTGTTCTACAGATGAGATCCATTACTCGTAAGACAGATCCATTAAATAGCTGTATTCGTGTATATACGTACGCAAATACATTTTCTTAGATTAATATATATATGAAATAAGAACTGTGTATTTCAGAGAAAAGCAACAAAATGGAACATATGAAGACACATAGTGGTGACAAGGTTTACCCGTGCACCTCGTGCGGTAAACTGTTCTCTGGCAGGACCGCTCTGGAGGAGCATGCAAAAATACACCAGGTATATTTAGGCAGATGTAAAATGTTACTTTCTCAGAAATTGCAAGTAAGGATTATCTTGTGACAGATCCATACTTTGAAACATAAGCTAGATCTATGTTCTCAGATCCATAGTTTCAAACATAAGCTAGATCTATGTTTTCAGATCCATAGTTTGAAACAAGCTAAATCTATGTTCTCAGATCCATAGTTTCAAACATAATCTAGATCTATGTTCTCAGATCCAAAGATTGAAACATTGGCTAGATCTATGTTCTCAGATCCATAGTTTCAAACATTGTGCCTGATCTAGATCTTAATCTATGTTATGTTTTTCAGACCTTTTATTTCATTAACCAGGTTTTCAATTTTGAAAATCCTGGTTATTAGATTGGGGTATGGCGGGCGGATGGGCGGATGGGCGGGCGTCAAACGAAATTGTGTCCGCTCTGTAACTCTTCAACCCTTTGAAGAATTTTGATGAAACTTCAGACAAATGTTTACCACATTAGGATGACGTGCAGAACGCATGTTCCGCATGGCTGGCTCCAAGGTCAAGGTCACAGTGACATTAACATTGAAAATCCTGTCCGCTCTGTAACTCTTCAACCCTTTGAAGAATTTTGATGAAACTTCAGACAAATGTTTACCACATCAAGATGACGTGCAGAACGCATGTTCCGCATGGCTGGCTCCAAGGTCAAGGTCACAGTGACATTAACATTTTGAAAATCCTGTCCGCTCTGTAACTCTTCAACCCTTTGAAGAATTTTGATGAAACTTCAGACAAATGTTTACCACATCAAGATGACGTGCAGAACGCATGTTCCGCATGGCTGGCTCCAAGGTCAAGGTCACAGTGACATTAACATTGAAAATCCTGTCCGCTCTGTAACTCTTCAACCCTTTGAAGAATTTTGATGAAACTTCAGACAAATGTTTACCACATCAAGATGACGTGCAGAACGCATGTTCCGCATGGCTGGCTCCAAGGTCAAGGTCACAGTGACATTAACATTGAAAATCCTGTCCGCTCTGTAACTCTTCAACCCTTTGAAGAATTTTGATGGCTCCAAGGTCAAGGTCACAGTGACATTAACATTGAAAATCCTGTCCGCTCTGTAACTCTTCAACCCTTTGAAGAATTTTGATGAAACTTCAGACAAATGTTTACCACATCAAGATGACGTGCAGAAATTGTTGTCTCATTATTAAGTATACTCCTTGCAGACAGTATTGTTAGCCGAAATTTACATCCTACTCATTATCATGTATTCTCATGAATATTATCTTTTCCTTCATGTCATGTTATAATCTTTTGAATATTCATAGCAATCTTCATTCCAAAATTCATACTATAGTATAGAATCAGAACAACATTTTTGAAAACCTGGTTTCGTGGCATTGCCATGTTTCTTGTTATAATTATTCCTTAGAAGTAGAATCATTAGTTTACAGATTGAATTATAAACGGATATGATGACATTTCTTTAGGATTTAAAGATCTTATAGATTCTGTATCCAGCCTATACTTATAATTATATTTGAAGAAAATCTTTAGGCCCTATACAAAGTAGATCTAGCCTACAACTTAAAGATGGAAGCCTTTACCAGACAGCATGATGTAATCTCGTTCTTTTTGGATTTTGACAGGAATCTTCTTTTGACGAAGACCCTCATACCGAAACAAGGAGTGGTACCAGTGAAGAAACGGTGGCGTCTGTTGAGAACGCTAGTGACGAAGATGACGTCAGCAACAATATTTCTGACGTAGATAAAGATTGTATGAAGCAAGAAGTTACCAGCACAAGTAATATCCCCGAGGATTCAAATGAAGAAAAATGAAATCCTGAGTTTGGATAAAACTCAAAAAGACTTGTTTAAAAATGCTCTTTTAAAATATATATATGAAATGCTATAAAAGTGCTAGAATTTACATGTATAGCTTATTTTCAAAAACAAAAAAAGAACTCCAATATTTGTTCTTTAGTAGGGCCTGTGTAGATCCATAGACCTATACATTTTGTGTAGTTCTGTATGTGAATAGTTTCATTTGCTTCTGATGATTCATTCCTTGTTTATTGTTATGATTTTTGTTTGCTGAAATAAGAATTTAACAAGAGTACAATTGTTAAACTGTTCATTACTTTTTTTAAACTGTAACAAAAATGAATGCCCCTAAAAGTGTAAGATCAAAATTATGATCTAAAGTGTTAAACTGACTCCAAAAACGGACAGCCGGTCACAACTACAGTCTCATTTCAGTTTGAAGAACCAAAAAAATCTAGGCTATTTAGCTTTCATGGACACTGTATTTAAATCCGTTTGCATCAATTTACTGTCATACAGTTTAATAGTCAAGGACGTAAATTGGGAGATCCAAGACCCAATATTTGTAGTTAGCTCACGTTCATTTGAAATGTAATCTTAACATATAATCCATTAATCTTTAACCACAAGAGGCCCTTACCAACCATTACGCCGAAGTTAGCACGAAACCAGACGACGAATACTGTGTTGAACTATCTTTAATAAAGCGCGACAGACCCGGGTCTACACTTTACTTCCGAAAAAGAAAAATCTGAAACGCTCAGTTCTGTAATTAGTTTTGTTTAAACATAGTTTATTCCCATAACTTACGTACAAAAAATCAAGACAATTACAATTACAGTTTCACAAGGAAAAGGATAAGAAAGGGAGACAAACTGTCTTATCTTCTTACTCTGCAATAAATTTTCTAAGGATGGGAAAGTTCTCTCTATCTGTCTCTGTCTCTGTCTCTCTCTCATTTACTTATCTATCAAATTACAGATATATACCTAAACATACAGTTAACAATTGAGAACAGAAAAAAACTTTTTCTTACAGAACAAGCCTTCCGGAAGTTAGACCTACATTTCTATTATGTCAAATAACGTTGAACAAGAGTCCACAGAAAGCGACTAGGAGACTGAATCACATTATGTACATAGAAAAGCTTCAAATGACACGCACTGAATATATAACAGATGTGTAGAATCATTGTTGGATATGAAATTTGAATACATGTAAACATAAATATCAAATACTAGAACCTTAAATATCCTTTGGCATTTCAACATGTACTAGTAAGTCACATATACTAGATGAAATGAAGACTAATACTTGTCTGAAGTCTGTTATTTTTTACAATAACAATGATTGTATGAGAATATGTTGCCCAATTAAAGTTTACAGTACATTTATCTGTTAACAACGATTAGTATATTTGGGCCACGTTGTGCCAGACTGACTAGGACGTATACCAGAACAGCGAATACAATGACAACCAAAGAAAGTAAAAGGAAAGTTCTAGATCTTTCATCAGCCAGCATTTGTGAATCTCTCGTCTGTAATTTCTTCTCTGTCTGCGTTGCCATATGACTGGTTTGTTTCTCTTTACGTTCGTTCTGTTGAGACGATACTCCATCCGTCTGCACTGCTGTTTCCAATGTTTGCTCATTTTGCCCATCTGAAAAAGAGACGTTCTTTCTATTAAATAATTTCTTTCCCTTTAAAATGAGATGACTTAGACTTCTCTAAGAGGCAGGCCTTTCTGATAAGTTTTTAAAGTTTTTTTCCAGTAGGTTTGAATCAACTCATAACCTTATATTTTAATAATGATGGTGGCGATGATGATTATGATGATGATTTGAAACAAAAACCAAATCCAAACCTCTTCTGGAAGGGAACACCTCGATTAGATTGTTGCTTACTGGCCTTCGTGCGAGGGGAGGCGTACGCAGATTTCTCCTTAAGACAACCGATTGTCCACTATCCCCGATAACAATGGGACAACCAGCGTCAGTCTTATGACTTGCTGCTGAAAAAAAGACACAGTTCATTAGATCATCTTAAACATAAATTTGTTAATTCTTTGTATAGATAAAACACAGCGGTCACTAAATTAGTCAGGCCAATGGACTAAATCTCACCAGTCCACAACGTGTTAATGAGTGGTGAATGGGAATAATTTCGGCCCGCTCAGCCGGTCCCGCTGAGATTTAGACGTTTGTGACCAAAATATCTAACGTCACAAGTAAACATGTTGGCTTTTTTGTTCTCACAGTGCTGCATAAAGTTTGAAGGTGAAATAATGTACGATATTATATGATAACATTACATGTTCACACTACTTCGGATTACTGGCACTGAAGTAATCACTCGGTCAGCCCTAAACACTGAATGGACCTCTTCGATCCGTCGATATTTATGTGCTGACTGATTGACTATAATGCCAGGACGCTCTCAGTGGTTTGTGCTTTGTAATTTCATATAGCTCTTCGTTTGTGGTAACTCATACAATACAGAGTTTTTGTTGTAAAGACTGTATGAATATGTGATGCTTTAAATAAGTTGAACAGTCAATATAGCAAGAACATCTCTCTTTTAATAGAACGATGTTTAAAATTTAAAGAAAGTCTTCTTTGTATCAAAACATACACAGATTTGTTTAAAAAGTGTAAGACGGTAATGGCGTCCTATAATTAATAACTGCAAATTGACCATTGCCTTTGCCAGTTTGTTTTGAGGATTGGAGGTCAGTGTAAATTGTTGGTACTTCCAATGAACTTTAATTAGGTAAACTGTCCGCCAGCCGTGATTTTGATTATAAGGGAACGTAAGTATTAACAAGAGGGCCATGATGGCCCTGTATCGCTCACCTGAATATGACTGATTTTTACAAAGTTGCTATGGACCTGGTTAATTGACCCCAGATGACCCATATTCGAACTTGACCTAGAAATTATTGAAACAATCTTTCTGACAAATTTCAAGGTTATTTGGAATGAAAATGTAGCCTCTAGAGTGTAAACAAGGTTTTTTCGATATTTGGGCTCTGTGACCTAGTTTTTGACCCCAGATGATCCATATCCAAACCTGAGCTAGAAATCACCAAAACAACCTTTCTGGAAAATTTCCAGGACATTTGGTCTGAAATGTAGCCTCTAGAGTGTTTACAAAGTTTTTCGATATTTGGGCCCTGTGACCTAGTTTTTGAATCCAGATGACCCATATTCAAATTTAAGCTAGAAATCATAGAAGCAACCTTTCTGACAAATTTTCAGGTTATTTGGAATTAAAATCTTAACTCTAGAGTGTTAACAAGGTTTTTTCCATATTGGGCACTATGACCTAGTTTTTAACCAAAGATGACCCATGTTAGTACTTGAGCTAGAAATCACCAAAACAACCTGTCTGACAAATTTCCAGGATATTTGGACTGAAAATGTAATCTCTGGAGTGTTAAAACGGTTTTTACATTTTAGGGCTCTGTGACCTAGTATTTGATCCCAGATGATCCATATCCAAATCTGAGCTAGAAATCATTGAAACAACCTTTCTGACAAATTTCAAGGATATTTGGACTGAAAATGTAACCTCAAGAGCATTAACAAGGTTTTTCTACTTTTTGGCCCTGTGATCTATTTTTTGACCCCAGATAACCCATATTCAAAACTAAACTAGAAATCATTGAAACAATCTTTCTGACAAATTTCAAGATTATTTTGACTGAAAATGTTACCTCTAGAGTGCGAACAAGGTTTTTCCATATTTGGGGTTTGTGACCTAGTTTTTAACCCCAGATGGCCTTTATTCTAATCTGAGCTAGAAATGATTAAAACAACCTTTCTGACAGATTTTCAAGTTTATTTCGACTGAAAATGTTTCCTCTAGATTGTTAACAAGGTTTTTCTATATTTGGGCTATGTGACCTAGTTTTTGACCCCAGATGACCCATATTCGAGCTTGAGCTAGAAATCATCAAACTAATCTTTCTGACAAATTTCTGGGATATTTTGACTGAAAATGTAACCTCTAGAGTGTTAACAAGGTTTTTCTATTTTTGGGCTCTGTGGTCTTGTTTTTTACTCCAGATGACCCATATTTGAACCTGGGCTAGAAATCATAGAAACAACCTGTCTGACAAATTTCCAGATTATTTGGACTGAAAATGTTACCTCTCCTCCACCAAGAAAATTTTCAAAGTTTTCACTATATATAAGCCTATGTAAAACCAATGAACCCAGGGTGGGGCCAAATTTAACCCCAGGGGTATAATTTGAACAAACTTGGTAGAAGTCCACTAGACAATGCTACATACCAAATCTTAAGGCTCAGGGCCTTATGGTTTCAGACAAGAAGCTTTTTGAATGTTTTCCTATATAAGCCTATGTAAAACCAATGACCCCAGGGTGGGGCCAAATTTGACCCCAGAGGTATAATTTGAAGAAACTTAGTGGAGGTTTACTAGACGTTGCTACATACCAAAATATCTAAGCTCTATGCCTTACGGTTTCTCACAAGAAGATTTTTAAAGTTTTTCCTATATAACTCTATGTAAAACAAGTTACCCCTGGGGCGGAGCCATTTTTGACCCAGAGGCCATGATTTGAACAAACTTGGTAGAGGTCTACTAGACAATGCTGCACACCAAATATCTTAACTCTAGGCCTTGACAAGAAGATTTTTTAGTTTTCCCTATAAAACTCAATGTAAAATCAACTGACCCCTGGGGTGGGGTCAGTTTTGACCCCAGGATCATAATTTGAACAAACTTGGTAGACGTCCACTAGATAATGCTTCATACCAAATATCTAAGCTCCAGGCCTTGCGGTTTCAGAGAAGAAGATTTTTAAAGATCCAACTTTAAAAATCTGTTTTTAGCTCCAGTGACCCAGCAAAGCAATGGACCGGAATCATTTGAACAATCTTGGTAGAGCTTCATGCAAGGAACATCCCAGGCAAGTTTCATTAAATTTGGCCCAGTGGTTTCAGAGGAGATGTCATTTGAATGAAAAGTTGACGACGGACGGACGGACGGACGACGGACAAAGACTGATCAGAAAAGCTCACCCTGAGCACTTTGTGCTCAGGTGAGCTAATAAAAAAACTGAACCGACACGAATGGATTCAATTGAATGGATTTCCGATATCATTTGGTCTGCGACTTACCTCTGTTGCCTGAGTCATGTGCCTGTACGTTGTTTCCAGGTACTAGTAATTCGAAATCATTGTCACTACTGTCCTAAAAATATAGTAAGACGTGTAAAAAAAATTGATTATTCACCAATAGCAACATTACATACAGGCTTAAATAGTCCAAAGTGAATGATGACTTACAATCAGTAAAAAAGGGCAGCGCAATAATACGATAAAACCTTCTTTTATTTATTTTTATATACCTTACTATTAGTTTAGTTTAAACATATTTATTCCCAATGATGTTTTTCACATATACAAAAACTTACAAAATATACATTTAAGGAAAGGATAAGAACGAAAGCTAAGGTCTTATAGAATTTTTTCCCCTTCGGCGGACGATTTTTACAAAGAGTTTGCTATAAAATGAAAGGGAATATGACTTTAGGATAGTCTTAGAGATAAACAAATAATATAATACAGCATGTGTGTGTATGTGTGTGTGACACAGAGAGAGAGGGAGGGATAGAGAGAGAGAATGAGAGAGAGGGATGGAGAGAGGGAGAGAGAGAGGGATGGAGAGAGGGAGAGAGAGAGGAGGGGGGGAGGGAGAGAGAGAGAAAAGAGTATCTTTGTACCTTAGTATTGCACAAGGCTATCGAGATAAAGAACTTACAGAATCACAATCCTTTTTCATCTCCTCTTCTTTGACAAGTCTCAAGATCTCATCCAAAGATTTATACTTCCGTTGAGAGCGACACTCACTAAAATAAGAATCCTTTAAAATTAATTTGTAGCAGAATTATTAAATGCAGGTGCTGGTAACGTATATGAATGAGCCCATTTATCAAGCCTATATAAAAACAACCAAGCAATAGTAATGTTCTGTTATACCCAGTTACAAAGGTAAATAGCCTGCAGGTGCAGTAAAACAACTTGTTAAGTCTAATTTATCGTAAATATCGAGGTTCTCATAAACTTGTCTCAGTTGCTGGATGTATCTACTTCCATCAGTAAAAGTAACAGTAACTCTAACATGAACAAATAGACACTATTCTCTCCGATCGCAAACAGAGAGAGAGAGAGAGGGAGAGAGAGAGAGAGTCAGTTCTTCTTTCCGTAACTTACTGAAGAGTTGACTTGAACCTTGCGTATACGTCATGTTGTTTTGTCTTCTTCAAAGCGGCCAACAACTCGGGAAAGAGTTTGCGCGGGTTTCTCGTTACTTCTTCATACAGCAGATGGCAAGCAGCACATTCCCCGTTGCTTTCGAATTTTCGTTCAATCTTCTGATGGGTCTGAGCGGTCAAGTTGGACATGTATGGCAACGCTTCTGTTTGAAAACAAAAGTATGGCATTTTATTTGTAAAATTTCATTTCAGATTTTTGTTTCTTGTTCAGACCACAAGTGTTGGGAATGATGCTGAGGCATTCGACCTGAACGTGAAATGGACTACTCAACTTCTGACAAACATTCATACTCTATTTCAAAAGCTACGCTCCCTCAGCAGCTAAATGAATACACTACCGTTACTTCACACATTCGACCGATGCGCAGGAGAGTATTCAAAAGCATGCTAAGAGCCTCAGGCATGTCCCCCGCACCTGTGATCCAGGCTTGATTTGTTTTGCTTTATTGCTTTGCTGAACGCATTTAAAATTGTAATTCGACAGGTTACCTAGGTGCTTTTTAATATAAAGAACAAGAGCCGGTCGAACCGGGTGATGCTCCCCGAATAGGTTTTGGACACAGAATAATGTGTCCATAAAGTCTTTGCCAAATTCAGCATAAAGATATTTTGTTATTGGTAGTTGCTGAAAAAGATTAAAACTGTTTAAATATGCAATGAAGAATGTAAGACAGTTACCATTTCATTCTTTATTTTTCTATCAACTCAGATAGTGGCAGTCGTATCCAGACAGTGTCATGGTCACTGAAGTAGGCTGGTGACAGGTAAACCAGAGGTTTTTGACACCTCTTGTAGTTTCAGAGTTATGTCCCGGACAAAGTTCAAAGAGTAAAAATGAACAAAGGGCAATAACTCAAAAATTAGGCAATGCAGAGTTATGGTTCTTATGCACTGCACTTCTACTCAATAAGATCTATCTACCTACAGTTTCTTGTTGATACTTCTTGTAGTTTCAGAGTTATGTCCCGGACAAGAAAATGCGGACGGACGGACATACAAACATACGGACGGACATACGGACGGACAAAGCGGCGACTATATGCTCTCCCTTCGGGGACAAAGCAAAATAAAAATCTTTAATAAAAAATATAACTATTGCTTGTTATAGGCGCATGATGACGATAATACACGAATTTCTATCACAGCCAAAATATGTTCTTTCTTCGTTCTTTCAATGCACCAAAAGAATGATACATGAAACTATCAAAAAGAAATACATAATCATGTTGATTACTACTTGTATCGCGAGAGAGAAATATTATGAAAATAGTTTTAGCATTTAAGTTTATGCAGTATACTCCGTTCGTTGAGCAAATCAAAAACTTCATTGACATTGTTTTACATTTTAGTTGCTAACACACGTCAGTGTATATAATTACTTTTGTCACGCGCCTAACTTACATCGATATCAGGATAAATAAACCCGCCCACTAATATGACAATAGTAGGATACTACGTCATCGCGCACCTGCTATATGCTCTCACGCGGACCATTTTTTGTCAACAATCCGTCGCTTGAAAGGTTAGATGGTCTTTTTCAATAAGAAATATGTAGAGTTACAAAAAATCAGGTTGTGCACCGAAGATTGGCTGGTGTGCTTCGTATATGCGTAAAGAATTTTTCTTAAAGATACTGTACTTATTTAGTGGTGTTGGTTATTTAAGACAAATACTCAACTGTTTCTTTGACGCAGACCCAAGCTTCCAATATTCAGTTTATGGTTTAAGATACTGATTCTGAATAAGTGTCGAGAGAATTTTGAATAATCAACAACTTAATATTATTATCACATGACTTCCTTTGGTTTTTGTTTGTTTGTTTGTTGTTGTTTTTTGTTAAGGAATGGCTTATTTGTGCTGCGTTTATGCAATTTCAACGCGAACGGCAAATCTGGCAAATTCCTTAAGTGGAATAGCTTAAATCGTACCAAAATAACAGTAATTCCTAATATCTACATTTTATTTATTTCAATAAACCATATTTGCCAGTTTTACTATTTTCTTAAAGGCTTACTTTAGAAACAGAAAAAAAGTCTTACTGTCTTACAGAATTTTAAATGGCCGAATTTTGTTTCGTCGGTTTATAAAGCCTTAGAGTCTCGCCACATGGATGATTTTTAAGACCATACTTTTGTTGTTTACATTTTTTTTCATTTAAAAACCAATGACAATTTCAATAATAGCAGTGGACTATCTAATAGACTATGGGGTAAAGAAAATGCTCAAAAACGGCACAATCGTTGTTTGGAAAGTTCAAGTTATTTAAGACTTAATGAACTTTGACTTAATGAACTTTAATGTAACAAGAGGGCCATGATGGCCCTGTATCGCTCACCTGAGTATGACTGCTTTTAACAAAGTTAACTGACCCCAGATGACCCATATTCGAACTTGACCTAGAAATTATTGAAACAATCTCTTTGACAAATTTCAAGGTTATTTGTACTGAAAATTTTACCTCTAGGGTGTTAACAAGGTTTTTCCATATTTGGGCTCTATGACCTAGTTTTTTAAACCTAGATGTCCCATATTCAAACTTGAGCTAGAAATTATCGAAACAATCTCTCTGACAAATTTCCAGGATATTTGGACTGAAAAAGTAGCCTCTAGAGTGTTAACATGGTTTTCGATATTCAAGCTCTGTGACCTAGTTTTTTACCCTAATAACCCATATCCAAACTTGAGCTACAAATCATCAAAACAACCTTTCTGACAAATTTCCAGGACATTTGGACTGAAAATGTAGCCTCTAAAGTGTTAACAAGGTTTTTCCATATTTGGGCTCTGTGACCTAGTTTTTGACCCAAGATGACCCATACTCCAATTTGAGCTAGAAATAATCAAAAAACCTGTCTGACAAATTTCCAGGATATTTGGACTGAAAATGTAACCTCTGGAGTGTTAAAAAGGTTTTTACATATTTGGGCTCTGTGACCTAGTTTTTGAACCCAGATGACCCATATCCAAATTTGAGCTAGAAATCATTGAAACAACCTCTCTGTCAATTTCAAGGACATTTGGACTAAAAATGTAACCTCTAGAGCATTAACAAGGTTTTTCTACTTTCAGGCTCTGTGACCTAATTTTTGACCCCAGAAAACCTATATTCAAAACTGAGCTAGAAATCATTGATAGAACCTTTCCAACAAATTTCCAGGTTATTTGGACTGAAAATGTTACCTTTAGAATGTTAACAAGGTTTTTCCATATTTGGACTCTGTGACCTAGTTTGTGAACCCAGATGACCCATATTCGAACTTGATCTAGAAATCCTCACGGCAACCTTTCTGACAAATTTCCAGATTATTTGGGCTGAGAATGTAACCTCTGGAGTTTTAACAAGATTTTTCTATTTTTTGGCTCTGCGACCTAGTTTTTGAACCCAGATGACCCATATTTGAACTTATGCTAGAAATCTTAGAAGCATCCTTTCTGACAAATTTCCAGATTATTTGGGCTGAAAATGATACCTCTAGAGTGTTAACAAGGTTTTTCAATATTTGGGCTCTGTGACATAGTTTTTGACATCAGATGACCCGTATGAAATCTTGACCTAGAAATTGTCAAAGCAACCTTTCTGACAATTTTTCAGATTATTTGGACTGAAAATGTAACCTCTATAGTGTTAACAATATTTTTCTATTTTTGGGCTCTGTGACCTAGTTTTTGAACCCAGATGACCCATATTTGAACTAAAGCTAGAAATCATCGATAGAACCTTTCTGACGAATTTCCAGGATATTTGGACTGAAAAAGTACCCTCTAGAGTGTTAACAAGGTTTTTCTATATTTGGGCTGTGGCCTAGTTTTCCAACCCTGATAACCCATGTTCGCACTCGTCCGAGATATTAATGAGACAAACATCCTGGCCAAGTTTCATGACAATTGAGGCAAAAATCTGACCACTAGAGTGTTAACAAACTAATAGTGGACGGACGGACGGACGGACGACGGACAAAAGGTGATCAGAAAAGCTCACTCTGTCACTAAGCGACAGGTGAGCTAAAAATGCAACAGAATTATTTAAAAGTTTCTTTGCTTATATCACCAACATCACAAAATAAGTTTTTGCAAGAAAAATGTCTACAAATGTCTACCGACAAGCAAGACAATTCATTTCTGACTCTGCGTGGGAGCATTTCTGAAAACTGATTCCGCGAGGGAGCATGTTCGGGTTTTTTTTGGCAATTATCTAACGAAAATCTGCAATCGAAACAAAGAAAAAGGCCAAACTCAAACAGCAAATAATCTAAATATCAATCGGTTTTGCTTTGGTTATGTGAAAAAAAGTTTTAAAAAGAGGCTTCAATCAGATATATGGTGATTTTTACCAGAGTCCGCTACAGAGTATTCAGAAAAAAATCACCCGTTTTCAGGTCTTAATTAGAATTTTTACAATATAAAACTTCATTACGTATATATAAAGCACACCAGCCGATCTTCGGTGTACAACATGATTTTTTTGTAACTCTACAGATTTCTTATTGAAAAAGACCATATCTTACCATTTAGGTAAGGCATGAGACCGTTTTTCGCAAATTTTGTAAAAAGTAGCTCGAGTTGGTGAATGGCCGCTCTAATACAAGTTGAGGAAAGTCTATATTCTATTATCCGAGATGAATTTTGATACAGCAAATGCGTTTTGGGCTTGGTTTAGTAGAAATATCAACTTTGTTTGCAAAAGTCAACAACGAGGCTACAATTTATCGCCAGTTACACAAAAAGTACCCAACTTACAGAAAAAAGCAAATACTGTTCTAAAACCAGACATATTTAGCTTCACGATATTGTTTAGTCTGGAGAAATCGATTAAGTTAGGAAAGAGAAATAAGTTGAAACATTACATGGGGTGTACGTAAATAACAAAGATTAAACGTACCTAACACTTTCATGTACTCTTTCAGCTCTAATATCTTGCTTTCTTTCATAAACTTTTTAATATCCGATGCCATTTTAGATCGACAGTCAAGCATTTTCGACGAGAAAATTATAAAATTTTGCTCTTCGTCAAGCGTGAAACCGAAAGAATCCCTCGAATTCCCGGGAATTCCCCAGTGGGAAAAACCCATTTCTCATTACGTCTGTTTGTTTTTATAAAAAGCAGCGAATGAAATGGGCCTCTGTGTTGGTGCTCTACAATTATTAAAGGTCAAAGGACAAAAATTTTCATACAAGAGAAAAATATATATATCTAAGACAGTTTTACAAAATTCCGATGGTAATTTTCATCTCACAGATGTTTTGGCAACTGACTAGCCTATATTTATTAGGCTTAAAGTGTTGAACCCGTATACATATTGATCTGATATATTTCAGTTGTTCAACCTTTAAGCCGTAGAAGGTGAACAACTACATGAAATATCAGCCTATAAAATGGGTTCACCCTCGGAGGCGAAATAGTGAGACTAGCAACTGACGTACAATTATCACTTGCCACTTGACAAAACTTTAAAATTATGATGGAAAGTGAAAATTCAGACTGAAAATAGCCAAATAGCAAAATTGAACAAGTTAAGCTAACATTCTCTCTCTCTATACATATATATATATATATATATATATATATATATATATATATTAATGAAATTTTTAAACAAATAATTTGAAATTTTGATGGAATTAAGAGCAAATGAGCAAAATTTATGTACAGGCTGGTTCATTTAGGATTATAGAATTAAACGATACATCCGTGAAAATATCTAGAGATTTTTATTATATATAAGAGTAACTGACCGAAAAAGATTTTGTACATGCTCATTTTTACCCCGAGGAGTTTTCTGACAGACTTGACAAGCCTACTCCAAATAAGAGATTTTTTTCATAAAAAACTCTGTGGTAGACTTTACACTGAAGTGGTGTTACTTGTCTGTGATATATTTCTCCTGAGATAGGTGTTAGAAATCTTTGACTATGATTTCTTTTTACTATAAATGCATATCTATTTCAGCACATTTATCCTGGAAGTTTTTGAACCAGAAAAAAATTATCAAAGAACAAATAATATGTAAGATTTAAGCCCTAAAAACTATGCCAAATACAAACCTGAAACTAGAATGCCCACGGGCAGCATGTCGAGCCCGCCAGTGGAAAGCCGCCTATGGGGATGCGACAGTAAAATGGAAACTATGGGAAGATGATAATGGAAGGACAAGGCAGGCCTGTATGATGTCACTTTCAGGAAGCATAACAAACTAGAGCTATCATTAAGTGTTATTAATACCCCCGCAAGACTACTTCGGAACTGAGGAAGTTATAAGTAACAAATACAGTTACTTTGAAAAAGAATTGAACTGGAGTTAGGGTTGTGGGCAATTAAAGATATTTGTGGTTCTTGTACACCGCACTTGCTGTCATTGTACTTGACCATTGTATGAAGTTGCATTGAATTCCAACCAGTAGTTTTCAAGTTATGCTCCGGACATGGAAAACCTACAAAGGGCAATAACTGTGCAATACTGAAGATAGAGTTATAGCTCTTATACACTGCACTACCTGTCATTGTGCTTGACCATTGTATGAAGTTGCATTGAATTCCAACCATTAGTTTTCAAGTTATGCTCCGGACAAGGAAAATAAACAAAGGGCAATAACTGTGCAAATAGTGAAGACAGAGTTATAGCTCTTGTACAATGCTCATCCATTCATAGAGCTTGACCATTGTATAAAGTTGCATTGAATTCCAACCAGTTGTTTTCAAGTTATGCTCTGGACAAAGAAACAAATTAAAGGGCAAAGCAATAACTCTGCTAATAGTGAAGATGGAGTTATGATTCTTGAACACTGCACTTCCTCTCATTTGGTTGATCATTGTATGAAGTAACACTGAATTCAAACCACTAGTTTTCAGGTAATGCTCTGGACAAGGAAAATGAACAAAGGGCAATAACTGTGGAAATAGTGAAGATAGAGTTATAGCTCTTGTACACTGCACTTTCTGTCATTGTGCTTGACTATTGTATGAAGTTGCATTGAATTCCAACCAGTAGTTTTCAAGTTATGCTCCAGACAAGGGAAAACAACAAAAAGGCAATTACTCGCAAATAGTGAAGATGGAGTTATGATTCTTGAACACTGCACTACCTGTCATTGTGCTTGACCATTGTATGAAGTTGCACGGAATTCCAACCATTAGTTTTCAAGTTATGCTCCAGTCAAGGAATGGACCGACAGACTGCTCGACTGACTGACTCACTGCCCTACCGACCTCCAGGTGACTTCTATATACCCCCCAAACTTCGTTTCTGCAGTATAATGAATCACAGTATCTTCCCTGCATGGAGAAGTAATGGCCAATACAAGGTCTATCATCAACATTTTGGACCTTTGAGCTTTCACTGTGACCTTGACCTCCGAGTTAGGAATCTGGCTCTTGCACGCGACACACCATCTCATCAAGGTGAACAAATCTGCTAAGGTATTTTAAAATTCTTCCATGCAGTGAGAAGTTATGGTCCCGACAAGATCTAGAATCAACATTTTGAAACTTTGAGCTGTCACTGTGACCTTGACCTTTGAGCTGGGAACCTGGCTCTTGCACGCCACACACCATCTCATCAAGGTGAACAAATCTGCCAAGGTATTTTAAAATTCTTCCATGCAGGGAGAAGTTATGGTCCCGACAAGGTCTAGAATCAACATTTTGAAACTTTGAGCTGTCACTGTGACCTTGACCTTTGAGCTGGGAACCTGGGTCTTGCACATGACACACTGTCTCATCAACATGAACAAATGTGCCATCCCTCCATGCACAGAGAAGTTATGGCCCTGACAAGGTCTAAAATCAACATTTTGGACCTTTGAGCTTTCACTGTGATCTTGACCTTTGAGCTGGGAACCCGAGTCTTGCACACAACACCGTCTCATCAAGGTGAACAAATGTGCCAAGGTATTTCAAAATTCCTCCATGCACAGAGAAGTTATAGCCTGGACAAGGCAATCTGGATGGACGAACGCACGTACATACACCAAACTATGGTACCAAATGTGACGACTATGTCGAGCTCCCCACAAGCGGTCTCTACAAACAAGAGGGCCATGATGGCCCTGGATCGCTCACCTGAGTACTATGGCTGTACGTTTGCTGTTAAGCAGTATTTCATTTTTTAATTGAAAGTATGTAAGTGCCTACAAACAAATTATGTAAAATATCAGTCAATAAATAAAGGCTCTATGACAGAAAGTAGAAATATCTATTATAAGCTACGGTGACCTTGACCCAGTGACCTCAAACCCTACCCATGGGTAGAGGTCCATGCAAGAAACCTCTATACTGAATATCAAAGATATTGGTCTATAAATGAAGGTTTTATGAGGTACAGAAGATAAATCTATTTTTAGCCTCCGTGACCTTTAACCTAACCTAATAATTTGAACAACCAAACAACCTTTCTGACAAACTGCCAGGATATTTGGACTGAAACAGTAGCCTCTACAGCCTTAACAAGATATTTCTATTTTTGTGCTCTGTGACCTAGTTTATGACCCCAGATGACCCATATTCGAATTTGACCTAGAAACCATAGAAATAACCTTTCTGACATATTTCCAGAATATTTGGGCTGAAAATGTTACATGTAGAGTGTAAACAAGGTTTTTCCAAATTTAAGCTCTGTGACCTAAGTTTTGACCCCAGATGACCCATATTCGAACTTGGGCTAGAAGTCATCGATTCAACCTTTCTGACATATTTCTAGGATATTTGGGCTGAAAATGTTACCTCAAGAGTGTTAACAAGGTTTTTCCATATTCAGGCTGTGTGACCTAGTTTTTGACTCCAGATGACCCATATTTGAACTTGACCTAGAAATCATCAAAACAACCTTTCTGACATATTTCCAGGATATTTGGGCTGAAAATGTTACCTCTAGAGTCTTAACAAGGTTTTTCCATATACAGGCTGTGTGACCTAGTTTTTGACCCCACATGACCCATATTCCAACTTGAGCTAGAAATCATTTTAACAAGCTTTCTTACAGTTTTTCAGGAAATTTGGGCTAAAAATGTTACCTCTAAAGTGTTAACAAGGTTTTACCATATTTGGGCTGTGTGACCTAGTTTTTGAACCCACATGACCCATATTTAAACTGGAGCTAGAAATCATCAAAACAACCTTTCTGACATATATCCAGGATATTTGGGCTGAAAATGTTACCTCTAGAGTGATAAAAAGGTTTTTCCATATTTGGTCTCAGTGACCTTGTTTTTGACCCCAGATGACCCATATTCGAACCTGGGCTAGAAATCATCCAAATAACCTTTCTGATATGTTACAAGGATATTTGGGCTGAAAATGTTACCTCTAAAGTGTTAACAAGGTTTTTCCATATTCAGGCTGTGTGACCTAGTTTTTGACTCCAGATGACCCATATTCAAACTTGACCTAGAAATCATCGAAACAACCTTTCTGACATATTTCCAGGATATTTGGGCTGAAAATGTTACCTCTAGAGTGTTAACAAGGTTTTTCCATATTTGGGCCCTGTGACCTAGATTTTGACCCCAGATGACCCATATTTGAACTTGAGCTAGAAATCATGGAAAAAACTTTTCTGACAAATTTCCAGGATATTCGGGCTGAAAATGTTACCTCTAGAGTGTTAACAAGGTTTTTCCATATACAGGCTGTGTGACCTTGTTTTTGACCCCACATGACCCATATTCGAACTCGTCCGAGTAATTACTGGGAGAAACATCCTGACCACGTTTCGTGACAATTGGAGCAAAAATGTGACCAGTAGAGTGTTAACGAACTAAATGTGAACGGACGACAGACGACGGACGACGGACATTCATCGATCCTAATAGCTCACCCTGAGCCAGCTCAGGTGAGCTAAAAATTGAAAAAAAAAAACCAAGCAAAACATTTTAATTTTTTGTTGTTCACATTTCAGGTTGAATTATTTTTATTTTCATCTTTTAAAACTACATTAAATTAAGTATGTAACTGCATGGAGACTACTATGTAAAAGTCACTGAGACATGCTAAGTGGTTCAGTGGTAATGCAATGCACTGGGATGGTAACCCAGGGGTCTCGAGATCGATCCCACACTCCTCCACTAACATTACTGTCTTTAGGATAAGACATTTTACCGAGGTCCCATGTATCGGTGCTTTACACTGAGCATGCAAAAGAACCAGGTGTCTCTGGAACGCGATGCTTTCTGTATCTTGCACTATCCCCACGAACATAAAATAACTAATCTCTGCAGGGGGCTTTGGTCATATGGGCAACCGGTACTGACGATTATTAATTTCAAATAGATAGATTTGACATTTCATTGGATATTAATTCATAAACGGACACAAATTTCTGCTTAATAGACATGCCATATTACTATTCTTCAAACAAAATACTAAGGTGCAAATAGCATGAATTTCCATTCCAGTGAAACCAATTTTTATTGCATAATTGGTATTTCATACTGCGGAATGGAAGAAAATATAATATTTACTCCCAGAGAAAAAGCAGTCCATTGTAAATCACACATTCAAGAGTTTACATGTTTTGTGATGTAACAAAAATTATATCATGGTGTTAAGCTTTTGATTTTCTGTTCAGAAAACGGGATGCTGCTCGTTACAAAAAAGATGGGGGTGGATTATACGGGTGTGGCTTATTTTTCGGCACAACTAAAGAACCAGTAACATTTTACTATAACCACTGGCTTGTCAAAAGTCACATGAACACTGGACTGTGCTCTGGGTCTATTCAACCTTTGAAACCACAGATGATAGACATCATCTCAGAGAAATAACAGACAGATTTCATTAAATATTCAGTATATTTCAGAAACATCTGCACCACTACTAGTAACTGTCTTCCTGAAGAGGGTGAGATGAAGGTGAAACTGTTGGGTGAATGCTGACAAATAAGCGAAGTCATTTTCTTTATAATATTTTAATAAACCAACCTCACACCGCACGCTAACAACAAATAGAATATACACTGTTTACATGTGGAAGCAAAATACACCAAATACATACATTCTACAGTGGGTAAATTATACTTGATTACTTATGTAAGAATAATTAAATTGAAACCCTAATTCTTTCTTTATTAACAAGGCAGTGTTATTATATCCTTTTATTTGGCAACACCTCTCATTTCTATGTTGGTATACTAAGTAACTTCATATCCAAGCACTGTAAAATAGTTCGTATACCTTTATCATTCATTTGGGCTTATGATAAAGATTGTGATATCACAGTATCCATCTACACAGAAATGTAATTCATGTATATATCTCTGATGACATTTCTATCTCTAGCATTAAACTTAAATGTTATAATCTTGATATTTCCCATAAGAAGGTGCTACAGCTATAAAAACTGAACCATTAAATTCTAAAATTGCTTACCATTAACCCTCAGCTTGCTAAATGACTAAAATGGACTTGTCCATCTTTCAGTTTGGGCAGTACCAATTACCATTTTTAGGGGTATTAGTTGCAAATATACTGACTGAATAGTGAACAGTGCAGACCATGATCAGACTACATGGATGTGCCAGTTGGTCATGGTCTGCACTTGTCACAAACACAACTGCCACCAGCAGGGTAAAGAATACTAAAAGAATCTCAAAGTCGACAAAAGTTTTACAATAATTCTTTTCCACAATATTTGTGAATATTCGCTAAACTTTGTTAACTTTTTCTACCCCATTACAATAAACGTAACTTTAAAAAAACATTCCCCAAATTTCCTCCCAGACAGTAACTTTCTGTATGGATGATGAAATGAACTTAAACTGTTTACCAAAGTTTTAACTAAATTTCCAAATAAATGTACAAAAGATACCAAAAAAAAAAAGAAAAAAAAATACATTTCTTTTCAATGGTATACAAACATGTATCTGCATTTGTTGCATTTAACTGCAATTCCATTAACAAACTTTGATTTTGTGCATGATAACTTTTCTGAATTTCTGAATTTGTTGCTACTTCTGGGCTTATCAGCAGAGAGAAGAACATTCCAAAAGCTAGAATACCCCTTCCATTAGGCTTATAAACACCTATGTTGTTAAACTGTCTCTAGAAATTAAAAGACATTCAGACTACATACATTTATGGAATAATTCTGAACACTTGTTAGTTTTGTCAAATTAACTACTTTAGATATTCCAAAAAGCTAGTTATACTCTGATTTCTTCTTTGGTGGAAATTTATCATTATGTCACGCAATAACAAAGGTGACTTAGCAATATTTCCTTAAACTTGCAGAAAAAAACTTTAAAAAGTCAGGAAAAATTTAACACTGACAGGTTTTTCCCTTATACAGTTTTCTATCAAGGTTTAACATAATTTATTTATATCAATTACCTATTTCTAAGAATGGCAGAAACAAGACTATTATACACCGATGTTCAACAAACTTATTACACACCATCTATACAAAATATTTTTTCTCAGCTTACATCACTCCACAAAATCTTCTTAGGTAAGTTACAGTCAATAGGACATAAAATTTGAAAAAAAAAAACAACAAAAGATCAACTCTCAACTCTTACTTTTCTCTATCTTATAGTCTAGACTCATGCGTTTTCCACCCTCAAAATTTAACAGTGTAAAAATAAACTATCAAAACCATGACTTAAAAAAATGAACTACATCATGGCCTGAAATATTTCTATAAAATAACCCCGAAGTGGGCAGAAATGACCTTGCTAGCAAATATGTAAAATATGGCAGGACTAGATCTTCTCTGTTTTACAGAATAAAAATATATATAACAAGTTTCAACAACAAAAATGCTGAGAATGTATAAAAAAAGCCTTAATCCATTATTTAAAATATGGCATAATAACAAGTTTAATTATACACATCTTGACCCATTCTTGTTATCTCCCCTTACAAACATCTTGAGCAATTTATAGAGGCGGAGCATGGCCTCTTTTTTTACATAAATACAGATTCCAGACGCATCCTGTCTAGTACAATCTATTCAGAAACGTACAGCATTTTCATACAGAAAAACTACTGAGGTAAAATTTTAGAGAAAAATGTTTCTTGCTTGTTTTCATTTTTACCAAACATATGACATCAACATTCTAGTTAAACACGTCAGTGTATGGCTCTTACCATAAAATATGCTTAGTCAGAAAAACTAAACTATAGCATTCCACACTTTTCTTTCCAGAAAAAAAAACACCTTTCACTTACTCTCAACAAGAAAAACCACACAGAAAAACGGACACTTTACAGTTCTATGCAACTGCAGCTACTAAAATAATCACCGTGAATACAGAAGCAATGCATTTCCCTTTTCATTGCAAAATTGTTACCAACCAGTAAAGGACACATTCCAGCTCTAACATTACTCTACAAAAATAGTCACTACAGAGTTATCTCTCTTTCACTGCAGAGTTACCTCTCTTATCCAAAAAGCACACCTACATATTTCACACACAAGATGACAAAAGGTCAAGGTCATTTCTGCCCAGGATGTGATCTGTGTAAAACTTTATGGAATTAGTATAGCACTTGGAGTACATAGAAAATAACAATTTGAAGCAAATATATACAAAGAGAGGGAAAATATATACAATTAACAAATGCATGACTAAGAAAGTAACAGAGTCAACCATTGATAATATACATACAAATTGCTACTAGTTACTATGTGCATCATTTAATTGATGTATACAAGAAAGTCAATAACTTAGTTGTACATACCCAAGTTGTTACAAGTGTTTCTCAATTATTTACTAGGTTCTAAATATCACTATCCATAGAAAAAAACCCTGCCTGCCTTCTGTACTATAAACCACAGTCATTGCTCTAATGTTGTAACATCTACAGAGCTTTGTTAAGAAATTCAATAAATTACCGTGTTTCTGGTACAGTATACATGTGTGGCATTTGCCTTATCCTTAGAACCTATGTAATTTCAAATTCTTCTTTTATCAAAGCTCTTTCATATTCTTCTCAGTCTTTTAAAAAATCAAAATTGCAACAAGGTAACAATGTAATAATCATCTCTTAATCAGTATACCGGGTAATAACAAAAGCGAAAGAACTATCCTATAAACAACCAATAGACTCAAATAATAGTACTTTAATACTGAATTTATTTGTGAAGTCATTAGTTTACTATGGTATGATACTTTCCTCTCTGTCATTAATATCATATTCACAAGACCATTCACAAATAAAACCAGTTATGTTTTTTTATACATGACTTACACAACCACATAAAATGAAGTCCTGCAACACTCCAGGCTGTAACACAGCAAATTATGTCGACAATAATGTACACAAACTAAATTTGGTTTTTCGCACGATCTCATTACGCTCAGCCTAACAATTTATACTCTTAAGCAACGCCCAAACTACAAACAATTTGGCACATCGTAAAATTCCTGAAATGTGTAACAAAATATAAATCCTTGAGCATTTTAGCTATGGCCTAATCTCACTTGAAGAAAAAGATGAAGTAAAACAGACTTGTTCATACACTAGATCAGAAATACAGATGTACGCAATACACTGGACTAAAATAAGATATCAGCACAAGGGCCAATGTGGCCCTGTATCACTCACCTGAGTACTATTGTATACGTGGTTTCAATTTCATTTGCTTCACATTAATACTCACACAGTCATGTATAAAGAAATAAAATACACTGCCACCATCAGCCATGTTATCATGAACCAGAATAACTTTAACGAAAATAAAGGGGCACCTAAGTAACACTTTCATGAAATTATTTTGAAATCCAACAGAAAAAAAGAAAAGATTTTCAAAATTTTTTATATAGTTGTATATGGAAAACTTGCCCTGCCCCTTGTCAGCAAATCCTTTTTATTAACCAACATGGCTTAAAGAAATCTGATGAAGGGTAACATAAGGAACATTTTCATGAAATTATTTTGAAATTAACCAAGAGAAAGATTTTCAAAGTTTTCTATGTAGACATTTAGTGAAAACTTGCCGGCCATGTTTACCTTTTTTTTTCTTTTTTACAAATAAAACTGCTTGAAGGGATCTGATAAAGGGCAGACTAAGGAGTATTTACGTGAAATTAGTTTTAAATTGTGCGAGCAGTTTAGTAGCAGAAGATTTTCATTTTTCTATACAGTCATATAGTGAAAACATGCCCTGGTCCCTGTTGGCCATGTATTTTTAACAACAAAGTCTGAAGGAATCTGATAAAAAGTAAAGTGCACATGAGGATCATTCTTTTGAAATCATTTGAAATCCAATGGACGATGGAGAGTCACCCATCCTAACAGCTCACCCTTGAGCACTTCATGCTCAGGTGAGCTAAAAATGCATTCAATGCTGGAATTTTACCACATGTAATAAATCAAACAATATTTCATTTATTTGTACATTATTATAGGAAAAATGCACACAAAAAATGAAGTGTGAATTTAAGTTTTGAAATCACTGGACCTCACAGTCTACTTTAACATACCGACTGTTTTCTGTGGTCCAGTAAAAAAACGTACAAAAACTTTTCTAAAATAACTTGTTTATCTTTCAAGTTTGATAAAAACATACCAAAAAAAGTTAGATTGTATGTATCATATGAACTTTAAAAAAGGGAACTGTATGTTAAATTTTTTTTTTCAACTACACAAAGGTATGAAGGTAAAATATTCAAATCGAACAAAAAGTTATGTCTACAAATTTGAACAATGGTAAACATACCTGTCATTTAATGACAACCCTAGAAAAACATACACAATTGCTCTCATCCTGTAGTTTTCATTCCTGAAAGACTATTTTGATGTGGTTGCACTAAAAAGGTTGTTAACCCATACCAAGCTAAATATCTCCAGTGATTTGACCACAGTTCGTTTCGTACTCATCAATGCCAATACTTTTGTAGACTATCACCAAAGACTGAACAGAATTTAATCTAATTATGGTCTGCCCTTATTATATAGACTGATCAGTCCTAAACAAGCATGGTATGGGTTAAATTAGAACACATTTTATTAATACATATTCTTACTTCTATTATGCATTGCCTACTGAATAAGTAAACATAAGTTATATATTAAATGTCAGACCAATGTTTAACAGAATTTCCCTTTAATACTACTGAACACATTTTAAAAAAATCATCAAAATACCAGAATGAACTGGCAATGTTTTACAGCAATTTTATATGTCTTTGTACTCGACTATTGCTACTAATAAAGTCAAAAAGGTTTTTTTCTATTTTTAGTTTTATCCAATCAGCAGTGCAAAATAAAAGGTTACCTATAATAACAATCTGCTTAGTAAATTCAAGCTTCTATTTAATTTTGTACAGAAAATGTTAAACAGCTACACACCAAACAAATACTATGAATTCAATTTACTAGGACATACCAGTAACCAATGTATTACTGAATCTAGATGTACGGGATAAACAACAAGTCTACAATGGAAGGGTTATAATGTGACTCGTATGCTGTACTGAATTCATAGTATCTGGTCTATATACACTCTAATAAGTCACTGAATTCTAACTTTGGCTGAAAAACTTTTGCAGTAGAACTGTAAACTAAACTTGACATTTTTATCATCAAGTGAGCAAGAAATTGTTTTGCTAATGTACTGTATCTTTTTAAAAGATACTTTTATATGTGTAATACATGTACTTGAACATGAAAGTTTGAATTCAGTGACCTCTTTCACCCATTCCAAATCACAATAATTAGCTCCATCCTTGTTGCCTGTTCGAGGAGCTCCAACCTGGGTAGCTTCCTGGCTGGGGCTCAGTCCCATGGGGTCCACTCCAGCCCCAAGCTGTACTGGTCTGGGGTGCAGCATATACATGGCCAGTTGATTGTTGTACTGTGTCACCCGAGGCTACAGGCTGATGATGTGGGGGTGGGGGCTGGGCAGTGTGTGGGGGTGGAGTCATGTGTGCCCAGTTACCACCAGGAGCCTGCAACATAGCCTGAGCTGCTGCTATCATGGCCGAATTAAACAGATTTATACCCATGGCATTCATATCTTGTGGTGGCATATTTGGAGGGAAACCCATTGGTTTAGCAATCTGGTTATTCTTGTGTGGCTGCCATGGCACTACGTTGTTCACCATATTAGTATAGCTTCCTCCTCTCTGAGTTACAGGGCCATTTGGCGTGCCCTGCTGGGTCTTTCGTTCCCCAAATCTATCTGTCCCTTTTGGTGCAGCATAACTTACATGAACACTAACACCATTAACGATATGATCTTCCCCGCAGAGACTGTGGGCCACTTCCGGATCTGAGAATGTAACGAATGCAAAAGATCGGAATGGTTTTGGGATGAATACATCTACCACTTCTCCATACTGACAGAAGTAATTCCTGAGATCGTCTGAGGTTATATCTTCGGTGCATCGGGCTATGAACACTTTACGGTTGATCAGTTGATGTGCACTCTCCTGCAAATTACAACAAGTAAAATACAGTTTCTCTTTTACACGACAGCAATTTCGGAACACAGCAAGTAAGTCTTTAACACATCTCAATTTCAAAAGTAAACTAGAAATGTATTTTTCTAGATTGACCTTAAAATCTCATACTATAAATTCTGTCAATGAGATTCAAGGGCATGACCTTATCAAGTTAAAGGGCAGCGGGTACCCTTGCAAGCAAGGCAAGTTTTCCAGGCAAATTTTGCTATAACTCAAGTTTAAATACTTTTGGACACAAGTGTTAGCAATAATCTACAGGTAATAATCTCAGATTAAAATACCTACGTTTGAGTTTGGAATGGTAACATCGCACCATCTGCCATCAATGTTGTGTCGCTGTGCCATACATTTCATCTGATCTTCATATTTACCAAAACGAATGAACCCATAGCCTTTGGACTGACCAGTTTTGGGGTCTCTTTTAACCTATTCATTCATGTATAAATTAAAGTATGTGGATTTGAACACTCTGCTTTAATACTGACAAGGTTTTAACAAGCAGTTGTCTTTCTTTCACTAATCTCTACCGACCACTGGCTATAATATTTGCTTAAATATTGAAAGTTCCGATTTTGTTCTATTAATTCAAAGTGAAAAGATTTGTGATTGTTCTCCAACTATATGTCTTGGCTGCAAAATTCTTTCAGTACACAACTGCTTTTAATGAAATATGTACTGAAATGAAGTTGGTCAAGTATTTAAAAGAAGAAATATCATTATTTTATTAAGCTGGTAATGCGTTACATACATTACATTAATATTCTTCCTACTAAACCTCTTTGCTCTGCATACTGGCTCAAAAACATTGAAAGTCTAGGCTGTTGCTTTAAAATAAGACTTAGCAAACAAATTCAAGATTTGGTAAAAAAAAAACCCATTTCATTTTCAAATATGTTTGCCAGAAATTATAAAACCAGTAGCATTTTTATATACCTGAACAAGCAGGAGTTCACCGAACTTTGAGAAGTAATTCCTTAGGTCATCCTCAGAACTTTTCCAAGGCAACCCTAACACTATTAAGTCACTGCATTTCTTCTCATTACGAATGGTCTTCAAACCTGCATCCAAAGTTTCATCTTTTCTTTTCGTATCTACAATACAGACAGAAGAATATCAATAAAGCTACCACAATAAATATATTTCTTTTATCATATAAATTCTGGCTGACTAACAAAGAAAATGTTTGTTTAAAGACAACCATAATACAAAAAAATCTTGAACAAACATATCTATCTGCAGATCAAAAAGAAAAGTAATAAAATTTCAAGTAACACTGAGTAGAAACCTTTTACATACACAGAGCTGAAATGTTTTGATTCAGCCAAAATCTGTGTCAAAAAAATTGCTAATAATAAATCAGTGGACAGCTATAATACAGCACCACATTTCAATGCCTATGGTAAAACATGGGGGCCACTGACCCCAAAGCCCTCACCTGAGGACAGACTGTTATTTGTGTGGAAGCTATCATTATTTCTTGTAAATCTAAGCTCTAGCCTTTGAAGCTTCAAAGGATAATTTTCTTATAATTTTTTACTATACACAAATAAATGAATATCTATGACCCCCAGGCAGGCCCAATTTTTACCCCGGATATAATTTGTAGAAACTTGGAACAGGTTCACTAGACAATATTTCATGCCAAATAATTATGCGTAAGGCTTTGTCATTTCAGAGGAGAAGATTTTTTTTTAAAAGGAAACCTAACCCCAGGGGGCGGGGCAAATTTTGGCACTAGGGGCATAATTTGAACAACTTTTGTAAAGGACCTAAAGATGATGTCATATACCAAATATCAAAGCACTAGCCACTGTCATTTCAGAGGAGAAGATTTTTTAAGTTTTTACTATATACATATAAGGAAAACATGTGACTCCCTGGGGCGGGGCCAATTTTGGCACTAGGGGCATAATTTGAACAACTTTGGTAGAGGACCGATTGATGATGTCATATACCAAATATCAAAGCTCTTGGCCTTGTGCTCTCTGACAAGAAGATTTTTTTAATTTGCATTTTTGAAACTTCTTTTTTGGCCCTGAAAACCTATGACCCCCTGGGACGGGCCAATTTTGGCACTAGGGGCATAATTTGAACAACTTCCGTAGAGGACCCATAGATGATGTCAAATACCAAATATCAAATCTCTAGCCTTTGTCATTTCAGAGGAGAAGATTTTTTAAGTTTTTACTATATACATATAAGGAAAACATGTGACTCCCTGGGGCAGGGCCAATTTTGGCACTAGGGGCATAATTTGAACAACTTTGGTAGAGGACCGATTGATGATGTCATATACCAAATATCAAAGCTCTTGGCCTTGTGCTCTCTGACAAGAAGATTTTTTTAATTTGCATTTTTGAAACTTCTTTTTTGGCCCTGAAAACCTATGACCCCCTGGGACGGGCCAATTTTGGCACTAGGGGCATAATTTGAACAACTTCCGTAGAGGACCCATAGATGATGTCAAATACCAAATATCAAATCTCTAGCCTTTGTCATTTCAGAGGAGAAGATTTTTTAAGTTTTTACTATATACATATAAGGAAAACATGTGACTCCCTGGGGCGGGGCCAATTTTGGCACTAGGGGCATTATTTGAACAACTTTGGTAGAGGACTGATTGATGATGTCATATACCAAATGTCAAAGCTCTTGGCCTTGTGCTCTCTGACAAGAAGATTTTTTTAATTTGCATTTTTGAAACTTCTTTTTTGGCTCTGTGACCTACTTATGCAACAGACCAGAACCATTTGAACAACTTTGAAAGGGGACCACCCAAGGATCATTCCTGTATAGTTTTGCTGATGTACAGTCATTGGTTTCAGAGAAGATGATGTTTTTATGAAATTGTTGACGACGGACAACGCACGACGACGGACACAGGGGGATCACAAAAGCTCACCATGAGCAGGCTGTGCTCAGGTGAGCTAAAAAACAACACATGTTGACATAACATCAACTATCTTACACAACTTAAATGATGCAGAAATTTATTTATAAATTCAGAACATATAAGAATGAAAAAAATGATTCTTCAAGCCAACAAATTTGTATGGTTTATTTGTGCCTTGTAGAGTCAATCCTGACAATAATTACTTGTTTAAAAAAAATGTCAAGCATCAGTATTTAGGTATATTTCGAGTGTATTGGGTATATCTGGGTATTTTGTGCTGCCTTAATACGACAAAAATAGTTTGATAAGAACACAGACTTATGTTCACCAACGCACAGTGTTGACATAGCAAACGAACCTTTTGGAAAGACAACATGGTAAACATGGGGTTTCCAGTTGTTATCTGGTGGGTGTAGTTTATTATCACTGAGGCGGATCCCTCGGTAGTTTCCAGTCTGTGGGTTTCTGTATTTCAAACCGCAAGCATTTGGGAACTGAGCTGTTAATGTGCTTAAAAGAAGAGTACCGTCTTCTTCGCTTGGTAACTCGATTGCTTCTTCATTTTCGTCATCTGTGACCTGAATATATTGAGGCATTTCTATTAGATGACATAAAAATAACGAAAATATATCGGTAGGGTTTTCCCAAGAAATTACTTCCGAAACAAAGATGGCGACACGGCACTTTCTAGCATGGTTCTCGCGATATTGAGTAAACAACACGTGAATGTGGTTTAGTTTTCGATAACCAGTCTTGTTGGATAACGGACATTTGTGTTTTTTCATTATTGTGACAAATATCACTCCGATGCGTTGTTACTTCCCTTAGACAGCACTTTAACTTGCCATCTCAGAAAATGTTCCGATAATGAAAACAAAGGTGCGGGAGGGGGCAGAAACTTGCATCTGTATTCTGTTAATTTTGACTGTTTATTGAATGAAAAATCTATTCTTTGCAAGAGATCCTAGTTAGATTCTAATACTGATATATCAGTAATCATGTACATTGTTATATGGCCGACAATATCATCTCTGACATTTTTAGGAATGTAAGGGGCATTCTTTTGCTGGAAGCCCACTTAACTGCAATATTTCGCAATATTTTGATAAATTGTTCGCTGAGTGTGACTGAAAAAAAAACTTTGGGTTTTTTTGGTTTTTTTTGCACGAGCCGAGTGATAAATTAAATTTGCAATAAGAAATAGACTGAACACTTGAAAACGAAGTATCAGAGGAAAGGTTTATTCAGGAAATTGATTTTGAGTGATCTACCAGCAAATATAGCATGGTGTCGAGCAGAAATGCATAGTAATTTAATCACAAAGGCCCTAGGCCTGAGTGATAAAATAAGCATCTGAATGAGAAACTGTGCTATATTCGATGGTAGATCTCCTTAACTAAAAATCTATTTCCATTCTAACACATATATATAGTTATAATGGACATAATTATATGCACTACTTATCATGCCATTTTTAAGGTTATTGTCCCTGTCAGGCTATTCTGTTTTACCCCGCTATTCATTTCCAATGTGAAATTGAAAACAAGAAGGTCATTTAAGGTTATCAGTTAATAACATATTTAAACAAATACCTATAATTATATCATTGATAAACATCAAAGAAGATATTTAAGTCCATTATAATATTCCACTTTTAAAAAAATTTTAAAACTATTATCGGTTTATAATGACTAATCAGAACAGCCGAAAGTAGTCTGCAGCGACGTCAGTGGGCACGCGCTTTTATTCAGCGTGCTATAATGCATATGATATATCACGCTCAATTCCTTCTTTGTTTATTGTCAGCGAATTTTGGATAGTGTTAGAATGTTTGTTTGAAACCGAGAAATAACTGCGATACGCGATCGTAGGAACATACTGACACATTTCTTATTCTATTGATATAAACATAATTGTGGTAAATAAGATATATGTATCAGTTGAAATGCTCTTAGTAGCCTGATATAGAGCAAATATTTGAGCATTTACGGAGCGTCAGTTTTGAACTGTTTTACTTCAAGACCAGTGGGTTGCTTTGTCAATTCATTGTGAATGCACAACATGTATTTAAATTTTCGACATGTATCATTGTGGACCGATTTACATTATCAGGACCCATACTACAGTTATATTTAATGATCTCCCTCTCTGTAATTATAGACGTTCTTAAACTTTAAAAGTTAGCTGAGTGTTTTGCATGTATATTTATACCTTTTTATACTTTCACAGAGAGGAAATGTATACAGGCAATCAATGTCTATTCTATTTAATTTGCGTTCCTAATTTTATTGTTTTGTATTGCCATTTATCACCGTAACGAAAATTCTCCAATCAAAACAATACCGTCTAACACTTCAACAATTTCAGACCATTGTCGCAAGTTTCTAAGCTGTCTCGACTGTAAGACCTGAATAAAATCGTAATACCATTTTAACTGCACTGTTATTCGACAACAAAGCACATTATTTTGCAACAATTGAACTCATTTCTTTTTAACAATTAATTTCCATTTTAGGGTGACCTGGTTCGTAAGTTTGCATAAAATATATTAGGTAGATTTAACAAAACCACCTTGTACTACAGATTTACACACAAACTCTTTGGGTAACAATAATTTTGGACAGCAATGCTGGATCTTATATATAGGCACATCTATCAAAACATACCCACTCTGACTTTAGAAATGTAGATAAAGCAGTTAATGCGAGGACAGGTAAAATAAAACATTGTAAATTAATGGTAATTCTGATAAGAAAGTATGAGCAAATGTTATTTCAAATAACTATGGCATTGGTTGTATATATCCCAGTTCTGAAAATAATGGTTCTGTTCGATAAAAGCATGCATTCGTATTTATACAATGTTAACAGACTGGAGATTTAGCAATATTTCATTTCAAACCTCTTTTTTTCCAGGTTTTTTTCATGTCTGATAAAATTCTTCATAAGATTGTAAAAACACACTTTAAAAATCTGTCACCAATTTTGTAAAATATTACATGCCTGTCAGACTGACGTCTACTTCCAGAAGGGAGAGGTATATGTTAAAATCTGTAATTTAACACAATTTCAAACTGAAGTGGCAAAATTAATCCAATGACATTTGATGAAGATTTTAATTCTTTTTATCTGAAACATTCGGTGTTTCTATATTCTAAAGTGATCACAGAAGAAAAGGCACGTTCATTCCGCTTCCGAAGAAAAAGTTCAGTGTGAATATGTGTTTTCACTTATTTCAAAGCCTTTTAATTGACTTTGAATGTTCGGTTTTTCTGTCAGAGGACAATATTTTCTTTTCGCTTTTTTGTTCATTTTTCTTCTAGAAAGGTTAACTATTCATTCACTTCGCAATATAGGTACGGAATTTGCAAACTTCGCGAAATAACATTGTGTTAACTCTCGCAGGTTTTTTTTTTTGTGGCTTAGAAATACAGCAATTTATTTATACTTGTATTTTTAACATTCTGCCATTTTAAACCGCGATAATTTTCTACAGCAAAATAACGTTTTCGAACACAGACGGCTATAAAAATGTTCGTCCTTACCTCGGCAGGTCTTCTCTCATCTTGGTCCAAAATATGCACGCTGGTGTCATGACTTTCATCTGGAAACTTCGTTATTCGGCTGAGTCATAGAAAATGTTCTCTGGCCTGCTTGTATGATTTTAAAAGAAATACTAGGAAATCAAGAAAAACTTGAGCTTTCTAAAAAATTTTCAGTAATTTCTTGCCTCAGTAAGAAAAATTCCTCATTGTCTTATCTGTTAGCACAATTCTTTTATATATTATTTGCAATGAATATTCACATGCAAAAGAGAAGATTTTGCCATCCTCTCAAACTATAGAGTAAACAAGAGGGCCAGGATGGCACGAAAATGCTCACTGAGTACAACCACTAAGAAAGACAGGTGCCATGTAATGTATTTATCATCAAAAGAAAAAACAAACAAGAGGCTTTATTTGAACAATTATTGGTAGAAGTCTACTAAGCAATGTTCAATTCAAATTTCCGAAGTCTCAGCCTTGTTATAAAGATATTCTTATATATTTCTGTGTAAAAGATGTGACCCATGGCTAGGGACCAATTTTCACTCGAGTGAAGTAATTTGAACAAACTGATAGAACCACTAGATAATATTACATACCAAATTTCAGAAGTCTCAGTTCTTAGTAGAGGTAAAATAGACAATGCGTTGTGCTAAATTTTAGAACATGAAGAATTTTAATATTTTCCACTATATTTTCTAAGTAAAACATGTGACCCCTGGGGTGGGGCTAATAGTAACCCCAAGTATGTAATTTACACAAACTTGACAGAGGTCTGATAACTAATGCTATACACCAAATCTCAGACAAGAAGACTTTTAAATTGTTTCCCTATTTAAGTCAATATGAAGTGTCAGACTGAGAAACGACCCCAGGGACAAAGTTTGAACAACCTTTGTGAAGGTCCAACAGACAATGCTTTGGGCAAAAATTAAGAACTCACTGTTACGTGGTTTCATTTCAGTTTTGGCAGGGGTCAAATAGACAATGCTTCAACTCTAGGCCTTGAAGTTTCATACATGAATTTTCCTCTACATTTCTTTGTGAAACATGTGACCCCCAAGGCAATGCCAATAATGCTCAGAGGTCCACTAGATAATGTTTTATGCCAAATTTCAGAACTCTGAGCCTTGTTATTTCAGACAAGAAGACTTAACGCTTTTCCTCTATATCTTTTATCTATATTATTTTAAATTTTTTCATTCTTGTTGCCACAGCAACCACAGTTCTGCATGGAAAGGAATTCTTTGAACAGCTGACCTCATAAAAATCTATATCAATATCTATCTAAAAATCTTATTCATTATTAAACCTGTGAAGAATTAACTCTTTTCTTTGTCATTTAGAACAAATACAATGCATCTGTATTAATTAAAGTAAAAAATATCACCTGTTCATGAACACAATCTGTCTCATTAACCCTGAACCTGCTGAATTTTTGTAATGGATTTGTCCAGCTTTGAATCTGGAACAGTCCATTCAAAGTTTAAGGGATTTCAATATCAAAATACAAAAATTGAGCTACCAACAGTATACAGCCTGGTCAGACTGCACGGATGTGCAGGCTGGCCTGGCTCTATACTGGTGGCAAAGGCTAATCGATTTCGGTTCCAGCAGGTTAAGGGTTAAGTGGGTGTAATGTGTTTATAAACAGCATCAGGCTTGTAAAATTTTGAAAATGTCTACAGTATATACAGAAAATTATAATGAATATAACACATTTCTTTCTAAATTTTTTATTGCTGACGAAGTGTACAAACAGCTCAAAAGATTTGTTAATGAATATGGATCTTTCACATCTATGACATGAATGCAGGAAAATGAACATTACAACATCTAATGAAATCTACAAACATGTTTACTTCACAAGCACTTTTATCACCTTAGTCATATTTCATTTAAACAATGGTTACAGCCTCATTCACAGTCATATTTCTGTCAAGACAGGATAAAATCTGTGGGGTGCATTTAATGATTTATCATGACATTATGTGACTAAAAATGATTATCCAGTTAAAACCGAAGATTAAGCAATGATTATACTAGACAGAAAGGAAATCTAAAACTGACATTTTTACTTCCGATTCTTCTGTATTCCTCTCTGTCCATTCAAACACTTAAAATTAAAGCTAAAACAACAAACTGCTTCAAGTTTTTAACAATAGACAGAAGATGTTCCAGTAATGATTCCTCTAACATGACTTTTTTCAGTATCTTGGCCTAACACCCTGCTGAGGTGTCCTTGCACCCATCACTTGGCCCCTTTGCTGCTGTGCACCATAGCCAGCCTGTGGGGCTCCTCTGGGGGCTGCCTGTCCCTGCATGGGAGACTGCTGTTGGAACTGCCCATACTGGCCACCTCCATATCCAGCTTGTGACCCCTGACCTCCTGGCTGGGCAGCCTGACCTGGGTAGCCAGCAGACTGACGGGTAGGAGTGGCAGACTGATTACCTGTTGGATACTGACTTGATCTTGCGGGAGCTGACTGTGTTACAGTGGAGGGTAAGCTTTTTAGCAAGTTTGGACCACTCTGAATTAGATTATCTAATGCCTTCTGAACATTCGGGTTATCAAAGTTTATCAATGGATTTGCACCAGACATGGATGCCGTAGGCCTGCTAGCAGTGCCTGTTAAGCCAGCATAACCTGCTTGTGCTTGTATTCCCTGTGATGGGTTAGCATTTGATACTGATGATCCAGAACCATTCAAAATATTGAGGATTTTGTTTTGTAGTTCTTGCTGTTGCTGCTGCAAAAAGGCTGATGTGCTGTCTCCTGCACTTCCTCCTGGAGCCTGTACCCCTACTGGAGCTTGTCTCGGAGGGACTGGATCTGTAAGACAGCAAGGTTTTCTCTTAGTTTATTTGCAAACATCTCAACAATATACTAGTTGCAGTTCTAATATAAAAAAAAAAAATTCTGACCATTTTTACATTGTTGGTGACTATTAACTGTTGGTTATGACAAGCAGCTTTTCATTTCTTGCAAATTTTTTGACTGATATAAAAGGACATTACTTTGTAGATGTTATGCACTCAACAAGCATCATGTTAAAATGTCAAATGTATCCAAATGTTTAGTCATCTTACTCAGCCACAGAATTTCAAACAAGCAAGTCTACTTGCAGGCATATAAAAAAAACATCTGCTTTCAGAGATTCTTAAAAATCATTTGATTGTGTAGGTTGACATATCTGCTTTTTCAAAACAAGAAGATAACAGATTTTCAAAATTTTTCATAAATTTAAATAAGAAGTGTATAAAACAAATCCTACTCACTCTCGACAGGTGGTTGCCGTCCTTCAGCTAGCATTAATTTGTCCTTACGTTCTTTTAGATAATCAATAACTTTTCCTAATTCTTCTATTGTAAGCTGGCGATTATCTGCCAGCAGATTCAACAGGTATGAAATATCTGCCGACGGTGGAAGGAAAGGTGGAGCGCCGGCTGCCGGCGGAGCTCCTGGAGCTCCTGGTACCACTGCAGAGGGCGCAGCTGCTTTCTCACGCTGCGTCTCAATGTACTTCTCAAAACTGGAGGCGACAAGTTTCATGGCATCTTCGAGCGGCATATTACGGTGCTCTGCGAGGAGATGAAAGCACACCAGTTTCAATAGCATTGCAAAAGTTACGAGTAAAATCAATAATGTTCTATATACTATAAGTAAAGCAAATACAAATTTTTGTTGTTGTCTTTTTCCTTCACACGAGTTTATACATTTAGAACTAGCAAACAACCTCTGTACTAAGAGATACAATCTAGTAAGAGGCAAGAAAAAATAGATACTGTATCATTCACTTACCTACTTTAAGTTACAATTTAGGTACTCCAATATTTTCAAGTAAAATGTCCGTAAAAATCATATAGCCTATAAATAGCATATTATGTTAGACTTTTTAGCTGTTGTTAAATTGTTTTTTGTTTTTTTTAAATGTCACTCTTTTCTGGTTGATATTTTGAGTATGACCTTATGGCATTAAGTATTTTACTTTAGCACCAATACTTGAGTGTATGCATTGTAATATTTTAAGGGAATGACAGAACAAATAGAGTGTAAGGTAGAAAAGGCTACCTGTTTGATGTACAAGCCTTAATGGTAAGGTCACACTTTGTGCATTTGAAAACTACTCAGAAGTATAATTATTTTAGAGAATTTTTTGCGCATTAAATTTTAGTTTTATATTATTTTTTGTGTATGAAAATGGGCACTTAGTTTTATATCACTTTTTGTGTATGAAAATGGACACTTGAAACATTTTCAATTTTTTATATTTTCAGGAATACAGTTAAACTTCGTTAACTCCAAATCCCTCGGGAACGATGTAAATCCTCGAGTTATCAACGTTCTTGAGTTATCCGATTATCATGTCATTCATTCCAACGGCGATGCATTAAACCTACTTCTTCTGAACATTCCAAACAACGTATGATGAATGGCATTAATGACGCGCGATCCATTTTAATTACCTTGTGAATCGTTTGAGACAAACAAAATATTTATTTTCATTTAGTTTTAATCATCAATGATATTCAAAAGAATCTATTTAGTATATATGAACTAATGCAGATAAATGACATAAAATGTGATTTTAAGCAAACTATAATTATTCCAATAAATATCAACGGTTATCACATTTTATTTAATATGTGATGCAATTAACAATAATCAGAAAGTTTACGCCTGATAAAAACACATTCTGAGCACATTTCTTTGGCAACCGCCATTAAGGAGTAGATTATAAAAACAGCGTAACAATGTATACAATAACAACAATGTAATTTTAACGATATGTCCAAACAATGACCAGCCAGCCAAGGTGCGAAAACATTTGCTAAATAGTCAGAACCTTTGAGTTGCCTTAGGTAAATTAAGTGCGAAAACAACCAGCTGGGACCACAGGTTTTCCTCAAGTTATCAAGTTACCAAAGTTTGAGTTATTGATGTTAAATTTAGTTAAAAATAAAGGGGAAAATGCCCAGAACATGGCTATAGCTTGGGTTATCCCAGGTTCTCGAGTAATTGATGCTCGAGTAAACGAAGTTTTACTGTATATAAGACCATATTTTAAAGACAGGTCATTATGTTTTTCTTAATCATAACTAGTTAATGCCACCACTGCATTTTTAAATGCTATTTTAAATTGTTTTATAGTAAAATGAAATCAATGAAACTTGAATAAATAATGACATTAACTCATCTGTTGATAATCCTTTGGTAAAAATACATTCATATCTCACAATGCCATAGGCAAAGAATATAAAAAATCAAATATTTGTCCATCAAACTCTGGAAATCAATTTTTTTATTTTGGCTTTTATCGCGATTTTTTTTTAATTACCGATTTACTCTGTCCGCATCTACAATATTTATGGCCACATACTGCTGAAATTTTTGTACATTTACAGTGACAAGGTGCAAAATCTTCACATATCTATAAAGAAAAGCTCCAAAGTCTTTTCAACGCTACTCAAATTATTAAGTCAAGAAAAGAAACACTCAATCAAAAAATGTTAGAAAATTCCATGCAAGGGCATTTATACTGGGTAAAATTGCAAGATGATTATAAAACATAGAAATAATGTTCCTCTGAAATGTATATTAGGTTTTACAATGTAACGCATCATCATAATCGCAATAATGGTCCTGGTTTAAAGTGTTCCAGATAGCAAACATTTCAATGACATGTGTACCCGATAATAAAAAATAGAAATGTGCATTGTCAAATGGAAATTTTCTAATTTTGTCTGGCTGTTTTCAGCTTTTTTAAGTTATACTTTTTTCTAATTTTTAAAGAATGATTTTGTTTGTCACTGGAGTCAACACAGACAACAGTCTTTTTATACAAACACAGATTTTAACTTCATATTTATATATATATATAATACATATCTAGGTTTGATCAATAAAGAAACAAAAACAACTATTTTGCAAAAGTTTATCTGGTTTTTCTTTTCTTCTTGAATAAATATTTGTCATGAACAAAGTCAATTATCATAGGTTGGCAATGTTGTATATATTTTGAATGACAATGGAAAGAAAGATGGTTGTTGACATGGTGTCGACAGCTACTGGACTTCTCTAGTCTCAGTTATACAGTTTACAACTAGGAACTCTGTATAATTTACAGATCTCGTAAAACAGAAAAATATACCATAGCCAGCAAGTCAGTAAATCAACTGGCATTCATATATACGATCTTAGAATTAAAGCAGCTGTCTCACTTTCTTATATCAAATAATCAGTACAACTGAGGCTGTTCAAATGAATGCTTGAAAACAGTATGAGACACTGTTCATTCCTATACAAATATTATATTTGGATATTTTTGTCCAGCTGACAAAGCACTGATTTATGTGTATCAAAGCAGATATTACTGTATGTATTTATCACATCATGTGCTTCTTAATTGACATCTGCAGGAGAAACTCACATTTTCCACTTTTTTGCATGGATGAGAAAAAAAATATCCGCTGCGGCAACAAGGAAAAAGACGGACTTCCTCGATGTCAAGGCATTGCGAAATATCTCGGCTGTATTTGACGACCAGCGTAAAATTAATTAGGGTCATAACTAAACTGGATAAGCTGAACATTTAATGAAATGACCATAATGAAACAGTTACTATACATTTTACATCTACCAATTATGTGACTTATGGTAAAATTAAAACCAAATTTCAAAAACATTTTCTGTGTAAGTGTACTTTTGTTTCTGAATTTGTGAAAATGCTTATCATATATATATAGCAAAATCAATCAATAATTTTTGCCAAGCATACAGATGTCGAAGCAGACAAGTTTATGGTTTCTTAAAATAGGAAAGCAGTTTAGCACGTGTTGGACAGAAACCAGTCAATTCATTTTCTGACAAGAAACATGGCAATGCCACGAAACCAGGTTTTCAAAAATGTTGTTCTGATTCTATACTATAGTATGAATTTTGGAATGAAGATTGCTATGAATATTCAAAAGATTATAACATGACATGAAGGAAAAGATAATATTCATGAGAATACATGATAATGAGTAGGATGTAAATTTCGGCTAACAATACTGTCTGCAAGGAGTATACTTAATAATGAGACAACAATTTCTGCACGTCATCTTGATGTGGTAAACATTTGTCTGAAGTTTCATCAAAATTCTTCAAAGGGTTGAAGAGTTACAGAGCGGACAGGATTTTCAATGTTAATGTCACTGTGACCTTGACCTTGGAGCCATCAAAATTCTTCAAAGGGTTGAAGAGTTACAGAGCGGACAGGATTTTCAATGTTAATGTCACTGTGACCTTGACCTTGGAGCCAGCCATGCGGAACATGCGTTCTGCATGTCATCTTGATGTGGTAAACATTTGTCTGAAGTTTCATCAAAATTCTTCAAAGGGTTGAAGAGTTACAGAGCGGACAGGATTTTCAATGTTAATGTCACTGTGACCTTGACCTTGGAGCCAGCCATGCGGAACATGCGTTCTGCACGTCATCTTGATGTGGTAAACATTTGTCTGAAGTTTCATCAAAATTCTTCAAAGGGTTGAAGAGTTACAGAGCGGACAGGATTTTCAATGTTAATGTCACTGTGACCTTGACCTTGGAGCCAGCCATGCGGAACATGCGTTATGCACGTCATCTTGATGTGGTAAACATTTGTCTGAAGTTTCATCAAAATTCTTCAAAGGGTTGAAGAGTTACAGAGCGGACACAATTTCGTTTGACGCCCGCCCATCCAAAATTTTCAATGTTAATGTCACTGTGACCTTGACCTTGGAGCCAGCCATGCGGAACATGCGTTCTGCACGTCATCTTGATGTGGTAAACATTTGTCTGAAGTTTCATCAAAATTCTTCAAAGGGTTGAAGAGTTACAGAGCGGACACAATTTCGTTTGACGCCCGCCCATCCGCCCGCCATACCCCAATCTAATAACCAGGATTTTCAAAATTGAAAACCTGGTTAAAAATATGATCAGCTGTTTCATGAAGCAATTGTTTTGAATTTGAATTTTCACACCTTGCGAAAATAAATAGGAACGCATCAGAATGAGAGTTTTATACATTTATTTGATATTTTTAAAGCATAAAATATGCCAAAATGCATGTTGGCTGGAACAATGTGAGCCTTGATATCAATAATTACCAGTAAAAAAATTCGCAGAACCATTCCGCCGCGATATTTCGTGATCATGTCTGTGGCAGGGATCCTCAATATGTGGTGGACTTGGTCGCGTTTTATGGAATGGGTAGTCCGTGACAACCTCGAGGAAAACCTGAGTTTCTCCTGGTGTGTATTGTAAAACACAAGAACCATTATGTTCATTTTAACAGGTTCTCTTTCTGTATATGGTCCCTTGCCATGTACATGTATTTGGCAATGGCGTTTTCAGTAGTTCACAGAAATATTAAATAAATACTTGTTGTCCAATTGAACACAAGCTTAGTTCAAAATAGACTTGCTTCCAGCAAATTCTAACTTTTACAGGTTAAGAATATCTGTTGTGATATGTGCACATTATTGTTTGTTGTTAACATTACCTTTTTCCTTAATTCCAAGTCAGCATAGCTTATATCTAGTATTGCTTTTTCTCTTTATTTTGATGGAGTATTTAAAGTCCGCAATTAGAAATGAAACACATTAAATTGTTTGTATTTTTAATATGATATTCAAACTAAACAAATAATGAAAATGCAAAGAAATGATGATATATGAGCATATCATCATTGCAATGATAACTGATGATGGTGATAATGCTGAAGATGATGATGAAGTCAATGATGATAACAATGATAAAACTAAAGTAAGAGTGTGTGAGGGCAAATAACAACTGCATTCAGTTATAAAAGACAAAAATATTGGCCAATTCATTCAGTTGTTGTACGTAGGACCTTATAACAGTGATTGGGCTCATATGCAGAACAAACCATATCTGCAAATGTATTGTAAACTATGTTGTCCTTATATTACAACAATTTTGCAACCACTCTGTACAATCAGTTGAGACAGCTGCTTTAGTATTTTGTTTACGGTAAAAACGGGAGGCATTCTGGGACTAAATAGAAGGTTTAATACTACCTTGAGGTGTGCCATGAAGAATGTTCAATGTAAGTGACTTGTGTGTTTCATTCTGGGTGTTGATAATGATGGCAAACAAGAATTTCATTCTCGCAGCTTCCTCTACCATGTGTGGAACCGTCAAGTCTTCGGGGATGATAACAATGTCGACTATCAGAGCGTGTTGCCGTAACCGGGCCTCTATTGACTCAGCATATTGTCTGCATGGAAAACAGTTTGGATGCATGAGATATAAGAATAAAATGTCTTGATACTTACATCACTTTCAAGCAACTAAGACTTATGTAATGGCTACCAAACCAGATCATTATTCATGTGCAATTCAAGGATTTTTTGAAAGTGGAAATGGTCCTGTAATCTATTTTGTTTGCATACATAAACAATCATTCTATAAAATTAATAAAACTCCTTAAGTAATCTTTTGGTACACTTACATATACATCTTTTTTAGAATACTTCAAAATACTGTAGTCTTTTTTAATTTTTTACTGTTACTTCAAACATATTAGTAAGACTTTGTAAAATCACGTACATAAGTTGTTTATTCATACAAATAATCTGGACATCAGCTGGAAATGCCTTCTTAGGTGGAGGTGGTGGGAGATATGGGTCTCTGTAGTAGGGGTCTCTGTAGGGGTCATCATATGGATCTCTTCTATAGGGGTCACGCCTGGAAAAAGCAGGAAAGAAATTACCATTGTGAACCATTTTCTTCCGAAGCAAAAGCTTAAATAATCTAAAACACAAGTTTCAAAACATTATACTGAAAATTGATTCTGAAAAAAATTCTTTAATTTGCTTGTAGTCTGAACATGGCAGAATGATAGAAATGAAAATGATATAGAAACAGTTCCTAGAGGCTAGAAGTTTGTTGTTACCTGTAAGGATCATCTCTGTAAGGGTCTCTGTAAGGATCATCAGGTGGAGGGGGTCGTCTATAAGGATCACCGTAATAGGGATCATCCCTTAAAATGAAAGTTATACAAGATTTCAAGCAAAACTTTTGTGAGCATAAATATTCATTGCACTTTTATTCTTTCTTGAAAGTATGAAAATGGAAGTCCACAAAAGAAAATAACTCACCCAACAGACAACAAGTTGGGTTCTATACTTCTTTTGCTCTTTTAGTTTGGCGATGGCTTTCAGTATTGACATCTGTTCATTTTACAGATGCCTGAATGTATTCTGTTTACTAAATTATAATTCTTAATGTGCTCTAAGCTTTTATCTAAAAATGAGCAGTATTCAAGTTGCTAGCAAATAATAAATAAAAGAGGGCTATGATGACCCTTTAAGGGCTATGATGGCCCTGTAATGCTCACTTAAGTACACTTTTCACCTGATAGTTTTCATAATGATCTGGTTGAAAATACAGCCTCAAACCAGGTGACTTACTTTCTGACCCCACATGACCCACTTTCGACCATGACCTAGATATCATCAAGACAAACATTCCAACAAGTTTTAAGATCTGTTTGAAAACATGGCCCTCAGCCGGATGACCTACTATTTAACCCAAACTGACCTATTTGGAACATGACCGAGATATCATCAAATTTTTGTCAAGTTTTAATGAAGATCTGGTTGAAAAAATGGCCTGTAGCCAGGTGATCTACTTTTATGACCCCACATGATCCACTTTTGGACATCAACTAGATATCAGCATGACAATCTGACAAATTTTCACGACGGCTGGGCTGAAAATATGAACCATAGGATGTAACCTACTTCAAAGAACCAAAATGACTCAACTTAGAACATGGCTTAGATATCATTTAGATAATAATTCTAACAAATTTTCATAATGCTCAAGATGAAAATATAGCCTCCAGACAGGCAACCTACTTTTTTACCCCTCATGGCTACTGAAAGTGACCAAAACAATTGTTCAGACCAAAAATCATGATAACTGAATTCAATCTGTGGCCTCTAAAGCATTCACAAGGCCTTTCTCTGATTTAAGCCAGTGACCTAGTTTTGGACACAGGTCACCAATATTTTAACTTGACCAAGAGATCATCAACACAAACATTTAAATTAAAATCACGATGACCAAATTCAAAGTGTGACCTATAGAGTTTTAACAAGGTTTTCTTTTCATTTTTAATTAAAAGCCAATCATCTTATTTCTATCCAAGGTGACCCATATTCAAACCTCAAAACAAGAAATTAGTAGAACCAATGGATGCTCCCGGAATAAATGCCAATTCCAAAAGGGCTATTGTTTAAAATGTATTTTTTTTAAAGTATGAAAAATAACAAAGGGCAATAACTCCTAAATTATGCAAAATAGAGTTACGGTTCTTGCACACTGCACTTCTCCTCATAGAGATCTATCTACCAATAAAGTTTCATGTTAATATCTCTTATACTTTGTGAGATATGCCCCGGACAAACAAGAAATGTTTGTAAAACATAAATGCCCCCCGGCAGCACCTAATTGCTTGTGGTTGGGCCAAAGCGTTCTCTAGTTATTGATCAGAAACCGGTTTAAGGATCAAGGTCCCTGTGGCCTTGACCTTTGACTTAATGATCTCAAAATCAATAGGGGTCATTTACTGGTCATGACCAACCAGCATATCAAGTTTGGTGAACCTAGGTCAAAGCATTCTCTAGTTATTGATTGGAAACCGTTTTTAGAGTCAAAGTCTCTGTGAGCTTGACCTTTGATCTAATGACCTCAAAATCAATAGGAGGTCATCTACTGGTGATGACCAACCAGCATACCAAGTTTGGTGAACCTAGGTCAAAGCGTTCTCTAGTTATTGATCGGAAACCGTTTTTAAGATGAAAGTCTCTGTAATCTTGACCTTTGACCTAATGACCTCAAAGTCAATAGGGGTCATGCACTGGTGATGACCAACCAGTATACCAAGTTTGGTGAACCTAGGTCAAAGCGTTCTCTAGTTATTGATCAGAAACCGTTTTTAGGATGAAGGTCCCTGTGATCTTGACCTTTGACCTAATGACCTCAAAGTCAATAGGGGTCATCTACTGGTGATGACCAACCAGCATAACAAGTTTGGTGAACCTAGGTCAAAGTGTTCTCTAGTTATTGATTGGAAACCATTTTTAGGATGAAGGTCCCTGTGAGCTTGACCTTTGACCTTATGACCTCAAAGTCAATAGGGGTCATCTACTGGTGATGACCAACCAGCAAACTAAGTTTGGTGAACCTAGGTCAAAGCGTTCTTTAGTTATTGGTCGGAAACCGTTTCTACCTACAAGGTCAATGTGACCTTGACCTTTGACCCCTTGACCCCAAAATCAATAGGGGTCATCTACTGGTGATGGACAATCATCCTACCAAGTTTGAAGTTCCTAGGCCTAAGCATTCTTTAGTTATTGGTCGGAAACCATTTGGTCTCATAGTTTTTGTGTTATGCTCCGGACAAAATTATGAACGGATGGACGGACAGACGAACGGACGGACGGACAATGTGGCAACTATATGCTCGCCCTTCAGGGAGCATAATAATTTTGATAATTATTCCTAAAAGATTTTATGTTCATTGGATGCAAAATGTGTCCTGTTAGGTTTTAACTGTTGACAGACAGACAGACATACACACAACAGACACACAATAGACACCCAGCAATCAAAAAAGTTCTCCATGTGTACTTCCTACAAAAGTGAATAAATAAAATGAAATTTCACAGTATTTCAGCAATAATGATAATATAAGCCAACACATATATCATAATACTACTTAAATAAAACATCGTTTCCATGCAGCTAGCTTTATTACCGGGGTACTTGGGTTCCCGAATGACCCAATTACAATGTTAACAGCACAAGCCAAGAGGTCTGTAAATGAATAGAAGTCCCACTCAAATTGTAATGATAAGATTTAATGAAGGCAGTTCTTCGAAAAGGCAACAAACATGTTTTTGTTTTTTTTGTATCTTTTCTCCCTACTAAACAGTAATGAACTCACTGAAGAATAGTTTCATTTTTACGCTTTATGTTATTCTGTTGCAATTCATTGTATGAGTTCTAACAAATCACTGAAAAAAGTTGAGCCATTCAACAACATGCCAGTAATCATCTTCCTCCCAAATTCTTTTTAAAACGAATTTAAGTTTTGCTTTTGTTCCTACAGACAATTATCAGAATGTTTTTAAAACATAGTAAAATTTCATCCATACAACAAAACAGACCTTACAAAAGTTAAAACAGGCAATAAAAAGTCAAAAAGCTACATCTATATTAAAGAATTGTGAACTTCAGATTTTCAACAGCCTGGTTTAACTGCAGGAGAACTTCAGATCTTCAATGGTTTACCTTTCAAATACATCAAGCATGCTTTAACTGCAGTAAAACTTTAGATTTTCAACTGTTTATATTTCAGACATATCAGCGACCTTCAGATCTTCAACTGTTTATATTTCAGATATATCAGAGACATTCAGATCTTCAACAGTTTATATTTCAGATATATCAGAGACCTTCAGATCTTCAACAGTTTATATTTCAGATATATCAGAGACATTCAGATCTTCAATGGCTAATATTTCAGATATATCAGAGACATTCAGATCTTCAATGGCTTATATTTCAGATATATCAGAGACATTCAGATCTTCAATGGCTTATATTTCAGATATATCAGAGACCTCAGATCTTCAATGGTTTATATTTCAGACATATCACAGACCTTCAGATCTTCAACGGCTTATATTTTAGACATATCAGAGACATTCAGATCTTTAACAGTTTTTCTTCCAGATGTACATCAGATCTTAAACTGCTTATATTTCAGATATCAAGTATGGTTAAACTGCAGCATTTTTAACCAGGTTTTCAATTTTGAAAATCCTGGTTATTAGATTGGGGTATGGCGGGCGGATGGGCGGATGGGCGGATGGGCGGATGGGCGTCAAACGAAATTGTGTCCGCTCTGTAACTCTTCAACCCTTTGAAGAATTTTGATGAAACTTCAGACAAATGTTTACCACATCAAGATGACGTGCAGAACGCATGTTCCGCATGGCTGGCTCCAAGGTCAAGGTCACAGTGACATTAACATTGAAAATCCTGTCCGCTCTGTAACTCTTCAACCCTTTGAAGAATTTTGATGAAACTTCAGACAAATGTTTACCACATCAAGATGACGTGCAGAACGCATGTTCCGCATGGCTGGCTCCAAGGTCAAGGTCACAGTGACATTAACATTGAAAATCCTGTCCGCTCTGTAACTCTTCAACCCTTTGAAGAATTTTGATGAAACTTCAGACAAATGTTTACCACATCAAGATGACGTGCAGAACGCATGTTCCGCATGGCTGGCTCCAAGGTCAAGGTCACAGTGACATTAACATTGAAAATCCTGTCCGCTCTGTAACTCTTCAACCCTTTGAAGAATTTTGATGAAACTTCAGACAAATGTTTACCACATCAAGATGACGTGCAGAACGCATGTTCCGCATGGCTGGCTCCAAGGTCAAGGTCACAGTGACATTAACATTGAAAATCCTGTCCGCTCTGTAACTCTTCAACCCTTTGAAGAATTTTGATGAAACTTCAGACAAATGTTTACCACATCAAGATGACGTGCAGAACGCATGTTCCGCATGGCTGGCTCCAAGGTCAAGGTCACAGTGACATTAACATTGAAAATCCTGTCCGCTCTGTAACTCTTCAACCCTTTGAAGAATTTTGATGGCTCCAAGGTCAAGGTCACAGTGACATTAACATTGAAAATCCTGTCCGCTCTGTAACTCTTCAACCCTTTGAAGAATTTTGATGAAACTTCAGACAAATGTTTACCACATCAAGATGACGTGCAGAAATTGTTGTCTCATTATTAAGTATACTCCTTGCAGACAGTATTGTTAGCCGAAATTTACATCCTACTCATTATCATGTATTCTCATGAATATTATCTTTTCCTTCATGTCATGTTATAATCTTTTGAATATTCATAGCAATCTTCATTCCAAAATTCATACTATAGTATAGAATCAGAACAACATTTTTGAAAACCTGGTTTCGTGGCATTGCCATGTTTCTTGTTCAGTTTAATATAGTGCAGCATGTGCAGTCTGCCTTTTGCACTTGGTCAACTTGTGTCATGAACCATGACAGACATTTCTGTAAATCATACATACAATGAATATAGAAAAATAATATGGTAAATTAATCAAATACAAGTTTATACAGAATTAAATTTGACAAAAACAGCAAAAGAAGAGCTTTTATAAGCATAATTGAACAATACATGTACTACAAATCATGCAAGGCTGACCACTGTGCCTACCTTGATGGTGGGGGAGGGGCCCCGGGTCTTTCAGCTATGTCCCTACAAATAATAGGGACCATTTTTGTTTCATTTCATTTAATGCTTTTAACACTGTATTTGTATCTAGGATACTTACCTTAGGACAGAAACTCTGTTGAAATATATTTTAATATTTTCTAATATTGTTCAGTAGAGATATCAATTTACAGGTAAATTATTTTTGTTTAAACTTAGTACAAAATCTTTTTCAATTAATACAGATTTTACCTGGGTGGAGGTGGTGGTTCTCTTCTAGTATATGGGTCTCTGTACCTATCATCATATACCTCCCCTCTGACTGGAGATCTGTCTCTGCCTGGTGGTGGACCACGCCCTTCTCTGCCTTGGTATCTATGAAAATTCTCAATATATCATCATTGTATGCATATTTTTCATAATAAAATATGCAACATATCACTATTTCGTAACTCTGTTGAACTCAGTCTTACTTATTCACATGAGATGTTTTCCACAAGTGAATATAATTATATAAAAAGTGCAGATTTACATTATTTAGCATCAAACAAGCAGAGGAAAAAGAAGATTCCTTCATCAAAATATACCATTCCTTCACATACCTTCTTACAATATTAAACAGAGTACCAATTTCTGATCTAAATCTAGATACAAACTGTTATCTATGCCACTTTCTTCGAAATTCAATTTACTACCAGATACTAAAGCTGCTTTAACCCTTTCCCACATGGATACGTGTTTTAACGCATATGCGACCAGTGCAGATCCTGATCAGCCTGCACATCCGTGCAGTCTGATCAGGATCTCCACTGTTTGCTTTTCAGTCAGAAATTCTTCAATGAATATAAAAGCGAACAGTGGAGATCCTGATCAGACTGCACGGATGTGCAGGCTGATCTGGATCTGCACTGGTCGCATACGAGATTAAACACGTATTCATGGGGTAAAGGGTAAAGCATCGCCTTGATTTGTCAACAAAAACAACTGGCAGAAAGCCTTATAAATCATACAAATGACTTCTTAACCTTTACCTTTGCTCACTTTGACCATCTGCTTAAGCTGATCTCCATCTATACAGCTTGTCGGTCAGTTAGTTTAGCATTTAGAGAAGTGCCGTGGGGCAAGTTCATGTTATACAATCAGCAGAGTTACGTTTAATCATTGCCTACACGCTTATTACTGATTACATACCCTCCAGAATCTCTACTTGCACCCCTCTCTGGTAGCCCGCGACCACCTCCTGGCCCCTTTCGACCTTCAGCTGCCATTTTGATATCTGAAAAATAAACAAAAACAGACATTTACACATGTTGCACTTTTTTTTCTTCAATCCCAATGATAGAAACCATCATCTGAGTAAAGGCAAATTCAGCTTAACAAAAGCTGACATTTCTTTTCAATGGAAGTTTATCACTAGTTGGCAGTATGTTAGAGAAATATTAACAAACCATTTCAACATACAGACCGAAAGTGAATTATCTCTGATAAAACTGATCTGGGAAACAAGAAAACAACAACATTTTTTCAACTTTTATCAAATTTTAATATTATATGACTAATAATTATTACATTCAATTAATTGGGTATTACTGATACCAAGTTCTTTTTACTGGTCTATTAAATAAAATGTTTCTTCCATCTGAAAAAACAGGCAATTATATAGCTGGGAGGACTGAAACTTCTCAGTTTAAACCAAGAAGTCTTTCAGTTACTGTTCAGAATCATTTATCACATGAAAAAGAGACCTCAAAATAATGACAAAAAAGAAGACAAACATTTCAGCAAGCACAATTTTTATTTACCAACTCTGAATTTTGCTATCATATCTGTATGCATTTCTCTGTACAGAAAAATAAACAAGATGTTGAACTGGCATTTATTCCCTCTCCCCCTCCCCACAACCATCCAGCTTGACCACCAACCTTCATGTGTGTCAGAAATTGTTCATTATCTTTATTGTACATCTAATTCTAAACCAGAGCTATCAATGAATGTGATAAATATCCCCTCAAAACTGCCTTGTAAGAGGGAAAGGGGAAATACAGAACTCAACACACATCTACACTTACTGATGATCTTGCATACCAAGTTTCAAATCGACAGTCTAAGAGATGTGGAAGAAGTTTGCGTCACAAGATTTTGCAATGGAGGGCTATTAAACCACAGAATGGGCACTGGCATGCATGAAAAACACATCCACACTTATTGATGAACACGAACATCAAGTTTCAAAATGATAGTTGTGATTTGTGTCACAAAATTTTGCTATGAAGGACCTGAATCAGTAGTGCACGCATGTGCAAGCATGAAATATTGGTCACACACATCTACATATACTGCTGAACAATGTCATGAACACCAAGTTATTAAACTGATAGCCCTAGAAATGTGAAAGATTTTAGTTCGAGTCACATGATTTCTGCAATGGACAGGCTGACCGATCAACCGTAAGATGACTCCTATACACCCCCACACAAAAATAATGAATTAAAAAATTAAAGGCGTTAAGCGCTACTTTCAAAAGAACGCCATGCCGCAGGGGAGGGTGCATTAACTTTGACCCTGTGACCTCCAAGATGGTCTGGTGGGTAGAGCTCATCACCTGTGAAGTTTGGAGGCTGTAGGTAGACTTCCGTGTTATGGTAAAGGTTTAAGTTTTGTGACAAACAAACCGACAGACCAAAAACAATATGCTCCCTCCTGTGTCATAAAAAATAACCTTGACCTTGATATACCTAACCTCAAAGTCACAGGATCCTCACCTGTATGATCCTCATACAGATTCTCTCTTGGACATGTGAGCGACCAAAAACTGATTGCCATCTATAGCACGAGAGGTGTTTTCAAAGTGAAGGTCACACTGACTGATCTCTGACTCAGTTACTGACCAACACGGCTCAGTTACTGACCAACACGGCTCAAAACAGAAATACCAGTTTGTCTGAAGGGGGAATTATAATGACATCCCTCTTAATACTTTAAAACCATTGATGATTCAATGATTTGAGTAGACTTAATTCAATTTGTAGCTGTAGTATTCTATGGTACAGCAGAACAGTGGGAACAAACAAAGTACATGAATGTGTTCCCTCATTGTCAGTCTTTGTATTTCATAATTGTTGAAAATATGTGTCGTGAATAGAGCATATCGACTCCCCTTCTAGACAGTATGAAAAAAATGTGTGTGATCTGACAATGCTACAACTAACTTTTGCATCTGTTCTTTCTTAATCTTTTGTTTCTAGCGTCAAAATTACTAGGAAAAACATTTACTAAACAAACTTACCTTTCTGAAAGCCTGCAATTTCTGCTCACGTTTTGGGTTCTCGATACCTTGTGAGTGATTCAAGTTTAGTTTAAACTTTTTTATTTAACATCGATTGGGAAGCAAGTTCTTGCAACCTATATTAATCTGTCTTGATGACTACTTCCTGGGTTCAAACCAGTACTCGTGCCGAACGCGAGAAATGTGGAATGTCACTGAAGACTCTCAAGCCTGGTGGGATTCGAACCAGCAACTTTTGGATCAGGAGTCCGTAGCTCTAACCCCTCGACCACTGCTCCTCCTCTATTCTCAGACTCCCTGATTCTATTAGCTTGCATCTCAATGCCCCGTTTAGTCATTCTTGAATAATTCAGCTTCACATAGTTCCAACTCACATTATTATGACATAAATCAATAAAATTAATTCACTATACTTTGATTTTGTTTTATTCTTATCAATTCTATAAATATTTTCAGCTTAAATCACTTTAAGCTGCATCCTCAAAGAACATTTACATGATAAGTGATGAATCTGTAGCAGGTTTGAAAGGAAATTCTCCTCTCATGTAGGACTGTGCCATATTGCAAATGTTCACCTAAGGAGTAGGTTTGTCCTTAAACATTTGGCCTTAGCCTTTGGTCCTGTTTGCTTGATCTTTATTTATTTCATGATTATTGTGATTATTATATGTGAATTTGCATACATCAGTTATTTTTCTAAACATTTCATTTACAAGACCTGACAAATTTAGTGCTGATAAGTAATCTCAACAGACCATACTTCTTCCTCTGTAAATTTAACAGCTTTTCTCAGTATTATAAAGGTTTTGACAACCAGCCTCCAAGTACTTTTAGGTCTATCTATCTTTTTTAATTAATTTATGTCTTGCATGATATTGTTGTCTACATCACATATTCAAAACTGATCATGACGCTAACGACTTGTTTTATGTCTTGCATGATATTGTTGTCTACATCACATATTCAAAACTGATCATGATGCTAACGACTCGTTTTACGGATACTGGCGAAGTGCATTTGGCATTTTCTGAAGCAATCTAAAACCGCTCGGTTATAAAACATTTTTGATAATTTAATCCTGATGCATCACATCTTGCCATCCATCAAAAATAACCATGCAGATAAGGTGTGGATAAGATTTTAAGCATTCTAGAGGTCTTATTTAATTTATTTTTATGATGATTATGGCCAGTATTATAACTTTAGAGTTATAATTACCTAATAAAACACGCCTGAAAATTCTGCTGAAATTTGAAATAAAACAACGCATAATCCAATTACTAGGGATGTCAACGAACATTCGAAGATTCACATTCCTTACGAATATTGGAATCAGATTCCTGCATTCAAAATATTCACATAAAAATAAAATTTATCAAGATTTCTAGACAATTTTTTTCTAAAATTACCGGGTTTTGGAAACTGTAGTAAAGTGAGGACAGTTTGTCTGTTTGTTGACAAATTTGTTTTCATAACGCGTGTCAGTTTAGCAATTTTCAGTCAGTTGGCATGTTTCTTGTTTTAACTGTTAACACTACTGGTTATTGCCATGTAGCTTTATGAAGGTGCAAAATAATTCTGTTTGATGTATAGATCATCTGCTAAAGACCACAAATTACAGACATTTACTGTGAAATCATTTGAATTCGATGGCATAAAATTGCGTGGTTTGCCAACAGAAGGCAATTTCGTGGGGTCATAAATTCATGGAATTTAATTGCCAGGTAAAAAAAAATACGGGGCCGAAAATTCGTTGATTTCAACATTAGGTGAAAGGAAACCTTACAAACAATATCCGGCATTTGTGCTATGACGCGTGCAAGTTAACTTGTTTCCACCTGACCAAACAACTGAAAATTCATTACTATGGTAATTAACCTACCGATCGGTCTTCTCAGTTAACAAGTGTCAAGTGTCAATTATACTTTGTAATATGTTGCGCATCGTTTTCATTGTTAAAATTTAAGGTGTGTAAAAACTGGCTTTATCAATTTTAAAGCTGTGAAAAACGTCGACCTTCCGTCTGTGATCATGTGAAAATAAACATTTCATTCAGGGACCGTATAAATGCAAAAAGCATCTGCAGTATAGTGCAATTTGACAGACAGGTGACGCTACGTCACTACAATTGCTACTTTCAGTTTGGATGCACTTAGTAAACAAACAAAATACGTGTACACACCTGAGAAAAAACTCACCGGTCTGTTTAGTATCAGTAGATTCATACCTATGTGTATCGTTGATTCATTGAATGAAGTACAAAAAAAGCCGCAGGTAAGCACACAACTTGTCTACTGACGATGTACCAACTACGAACCACGTCTCACGCCTTTTTTTGGTGCTATTGACTAATCAGGCATACTTAACATTATCTTGGGCACAATTTGTTCGTCAGGACTAGATTTCGTGGGTTACCTGAACCACGAAATCCACGAAAATTAATCACCCATGAATATTAATGATTTCACAGTAATTGAATTTGCATAAAGAATCATTTTCACAATTACTTGGGACAAAAGCCACACTCACACGTTCTTCACTTAAATCATCCACTCAAATCATCTACTCAAAAAAAAAAAATAAATAAATAAATAATGACAGTCTTAAGATTTTCATATCTATTCTCAGATAAAATCTTTAATTCCTTCAGCAAGAAGTTAATGTAAAATACCTCCATCTAAAAAGTATTCAAGAAAGTGAAGTCATTAAATGACTGGAAATAACCAAGTGGACTAAATCAGCAAAGACACCAAATTCAATTCAATTCAATTATTTAATATAACTTGATTTACATGTATCGTCATAAAAGCTTTAACATATCAGATTACCTTAAAACCAAATTTCAAATATGATCTTATGAATGAAACAGAACAATTTCAATACAAGGGGGCCATTGGCCCCAAAGCGCTCACCTGAGGACAGACTGTTATTTGTGTGAAAGTGGAGAAAGCTAGTGTTTATTACAAGAATTTGAACAATGTTGGTCACTAAACCATACTTCATGCAAAAAACATTTTTATTTTTTTTTCTATATACATGGTCCAAATTTCAAAGCTGTACATCAAACAACAAAAAACTAGGTTATTAGGTCAAGGTTCAATTCAACACCTGAAACTGTGCACATGGTCCAAATTTCATAGCTGTATGTAAAAAAGCAAGAAAGTAGGTCATTAGGTCAGAATTTAGGTCAGCTGATATCAAATTTCAATTCTATATCTAAAACTGTGCACATGGTACACATTTCATAGCTGTACATCGAAAAACAAGAAAGTCTAGGCCAGCTCATATCAAAGTTCATATCTACATCTGAAACTGTGTATAGGGTCCAAATTTCATAGCTGTATATCAAATAACAAAGTAGATCAATGAGTCCCCTGGGGCAGGGCAAACTTTGACCCCTAGGCTTTAATTTAAACAATCTTGATATAGGTCCAGCAAACAATGTTTCATGTCAAATAATTATCTAAGCTCTAGCTTTCTCAGTTTCAGAGATCACTTTTTTATATGTACATGTATATCAAGAAAACCTATGACCCATAGGGCAGGGCCAATTTTGACCCTAGGGCGATAAATTGAACAATCCTTGTAGAGGTCAACAATCTATCATGCCAAATTTCTAAGCTCTAGCCTTTAAAGCTTCAGAGGATAATTTTCTCATAAGTTTTTACTATATGTATAAAATGAAAATCTATGACCCCGGGCAGGCCCAATTTTTACCCCAGAGATATAATTTGAACAAACTTGATAGAGGTTCACCACACACTGTTTCATGCCATATATCTAAGCTCTAGCCTTTGTGGTTTTAGAGAAGAAGCTTTTTTTTAAAGTTTTTACCATATGTATATGAGGAAAACCCATGAGACCGCTGGGGTGGGACCAGTTTTGATCCTAGAGCTATAATTTGAACAATCTTTGTAGAGGCCCACTAAACAATGTTTCATGCCAAATATCTTAACTATAGCCTTTGCAGTTTCAAAGAAGATTTTTTAAGTTTTCACTATATGTATTTTATGAAAATCTATGACCCAAAGCAAGGCCAATTTTGACCCCAGGACTATAATTTGAACAAACTTTGTAGAGGTCCACTTCAAAATGTTTCATGGCAAATATCAAAGCTCTAGCCTAAATAATTTCATAGAAGAAGATTTTTTTAAAGTTTTTACTTTATACATATATAGAAAACTATGACTCCCGGGTCCAATTTTGACACTAGAGGCATAATTTGAACAACTTTCATAGAAGTCCACTAGACAATCTTTCATGCTAAATATCTGAGCTCTAGCCTTTGTCATTTCAGAGTAGAAGATTTTTTAAGTTTTTACTATATACATATAAGGAAAACCTATGACCCCCCCGAGGCTGGGCCAATTTTGATATTAGGGGCGTAATTTGAACAACTTTGGCAGAGGATCTATAGATGATGTCATATACCAAATATCAAAGCTCTGGGCCTTGTACTTTCTGACAAGAAGATCTTTTGAATTTGCATTTTTGAAACTTTTTTTTTGGCCCTGTGACCTACATATGCAACAGACCGGAACCATTTGAACAACTTTGAAAGGGGACCACTCAAGGATCATTCCTGAGAAGTTTGGTTCATATGCAGTCAGTGGTTTCAGAGGAGTTGTTGTTATTAAGAAATTGTTGACGACAGATGATGCATGAGGCATGACGACGGACACGGGGATCACAAAAGCTCACCATGAGCACAATGTACTCAGGTGAGCTAAAAACAGAAGCAAGTAGGTCAAGATTGTAAGTGTATGGGTATTAAGATACAAACAAGAAATGTTTGTAAAACATACATGCCCCCCAGCAGCACCTAATTGCTTTTGGTTGGGCCAAAGCATTCTCTAGTTATTGATCAGAAACCGTTTTTAGGATCAAGGTCCCTTTGGCCTTGACCTTTGACCTAATGACCTCAAAATCAATATTATTGTGGTCATCTACTGGTGATGACCAACCAGCATACCTAGATTGGTGAACCTAGGTCAAAGCATTCTCTAGTTATTGATCGAAAACTGTTTTTAGGATGAAAGTCTCTGTGAGCTTGACCTTTGACCAAATGACCTCAAAATCAATAAGGGGTCATCTTCTGGTGATGACCAACCAGCACACCAAGTTTGGTGAACCTAGGTCAAAGCATTCTCTAAGTATTGATCGGACACCGTTTTCAGGATGAAAGTCTCTGTGATCTTGACCTTTGACCTAATGACCTCAAAGTCAATAGGGGTCATCTACTAATGATGACCAATCAGCATACCAAGTTTGGTGAACCTAGGTCAAAGCTTCTCTAGTCATTGATCGAAAACTGTTTTTAGGATGAAGATCCCTGTGACCTTGACCTTTGACCTAATGACCTCAAAATCAATAGGGGTCACCTACTGGTGATGACCAACCAGCACACCAAGTTTGGTAAACCTAGGTCAAAGCGTTCTCTAGTTATTGATCAGAAACCATTTTTAGGATGAAGGTCCCTGTGAGCTTTACCTTTGACCTAATGACCTCAAAATCAATAGGGGTCATCTACTGATGATGACCAACCAGCACACCAAGTTTGGTGAACCTAGGTCAAAGCGTTCTCTAGTTATTGATCGGAAACCAGTAGGCTGGTGACAGGTTAACCAGAGGTTTTTGATACCTCTTGTAGTTTCAGAGTTATGTCCCGGACAAAGTTCAAAGTGTAAAAATGAACAAAGGGCAATAACTCAAAAATTAGGCAATGCAAAGTTATGGTTCTTATGCACTGCAATTCTACTCAATAAGATCTATCTACCTTCTTGTTGATACTTCTTGTAGTTTCACAGTTATGTCCCGGACAAGAAAATGCGGATGGATGGACGTACAGACATAGGACATGCGGCCGAAACTGGATAGGGGACCTTTTCTTTTGTCATTTTCTATTGTTTAATAGAGGGCCACAGACCCCTTATTCTACTGTTATGAATGAACTCTATTGTTCTCTTTTGTAATGTTTACAGTTAGATGGCCCACTATTTCTTTTCAGTAGTGCGGATGTACAGACATACGGACGGACAAAGCGGAGACTATATGCTCTCCCTTTGGGAAGCATAAAAAAATTCCACTGAAGCACTTTTTGAAATGGTTAACTGCTCAACTTGCTGATTATAAAATATCGATACAGTCTAGCACAAGGTTAAAATGTGTATCGAATATGTGGAAGGTGTGAATGTGTAATACACTTATTTGATTGTTTGTTTTGACAAAGGGCTCATTTGTGTTGTTGGTTTAAGAACAAGCTTAACAATTAAACATTGGATTATGCAATGATTGCTTAATAGTGATCAATATATAAAGCACACTGGACTTTGGTGTTACTGAAGAAATGCACTGGTTAGAAGAAATTATGTTTCAAAGGAATCAGAAGTTCTCTCAGTCTAAACATGTACAGGTCAATTGTCAATCTTCATAAGCACATGGAAAAAACAACTGGAGTGTAACTTTTTTTTTCAAGTACCTCCCTAAAATACTACTTCATGCATCAGCTTGCAAGGACTTTCCAAATGGTTAGAAAAATGTTTAAATCTGATGACTGCATCAGGACTCCATACAAATACTGAGATTAAGTAATATTGACAGATGTTTTTTATGTTGATACTGCAGTCGGCAGAACTGTGCATCAAAGTTCAAAATCCCAATAAACACACCTCTGGTTGTGCAGCGATGAAAATGCCAATCCAAATACTAAATAACACAAGAGGGCCATGATGGCCCTGTATCGCTCACCTGAGTATGACTGCTTTAAACAAAGTTGCTATGGACCTGGTTATTTGACCCCAGATGGCCCATATTCAAACTTGACCTAGAAATTATTGAAACAATCTCTTTGACAAATTTCAAGGTTATTTGTACTGAAAATGTTATCTCTAGAGTGTTAACAAGATTTTTTCCATATTTGGGCTCTATGAACTAGTTTTTGACCCCAGATTACCCATATCCAAACCTGAGCTACAAATCATCAAAACAACCTTTCTGACAAATTTCCAGGACATTTGGACTGAAAATGTAGCCTCTAGAGTGTGTACAAAGTTTTTCAATATTTGGGCTCTGTGACCTAAATGTTTTGACTTCAGATGACCCATATTCAAATTTGACCTAGAAACCATAGAATTATGCTTTCTGACAAATTTCCAGGTTATTTGGAATTAAAATGTTACCTCTAGAGTGTTAACAAGTTTTTTTCCATATTTGGGCTCTGTGACCTAGTTTTTGACCCAAGATGACCCATACTCCAACTTGAGCTAGAAATCATCAAGAAAACCTGTCTGACAAATTTCCAGGATATTTGGACTGAAAATGTAACCTCAGGAGTGTTAAAAAGTTTTTTACATATTTGAACCATGTGACCTAGTTTTTGATCCCAGATAACCCATATCCAAATCTGAGCTAGAAATCTTTGAAACAATCTTTCTGACAAATTTCAAGGACATTTAGACTAAAAATGTAACCTCTAGAGGATTAACAAGGTTTTTCTACTTTTGGGCTCTGTGACCTAGTTTTTGACCCCAGAAAACCTATATTCAAAACTAAGCTAGAAATCATCGATAGAACCTTTCTGACAAATTTCCACGTTATTTGGACTGAAATTGCTACCTTTAGAATGTTAACAAGGTTTTTCCATATTTGGACTCTGTGACCTAGTTTGTGACTCCAGATGACCCATATTCGAACTTGATCTAGAAATCCTCAAGGCAACTTTTCTGACAAATTTCCAGATTATTTGGGCTGAAAATGTAACCTCTAGAGTGTTAACAAGGTTTTTCCATATTTGGGCTCCGTGACCTAGTTTTTGACCCCAGATGACCCATATTTAAACTTGACCTAGAAATTGTCAAAGCAACCTTTCTGACAAATTTCCAGATTATTTGGGCTGAAAATGTAACCTCTAGAGTGTTAACAAGGTTTTTCCATATTTGGGCTCTGTGACCTAGTTTTTGACCCCAGATGACCCATATTTGAACTTGACCTAGAAATTGTCAAAACAACCTTTTTGACAAAATTCCAGATTATTTGGGCTGAAAATGTAACCTCTAGAGTGTTAACAAGATTTTTCTATTTTTGGGCTCCGTGACCTAGTTTTTGAACCCAGATTACCCATATTTGAACTTGAGCTAGAAATCATCAATAAAACCTTTCTGACAAATTTCCAGGATATTTGGACTGAAAAAGTAGCCTCTAGAGTGTTAACAAGGTTTTTCTATATTTGGGCTCTGTGACCTAGTTTTCCAACCCTGATAACCCATGTTCGAACTCGTCCGAGATATCAATGAGACAAACATCCCGTGCAAGTTTCATGACAATTGAGGCAAAAATGTGACCACTAGAGTGTTAACGAACTAATTGTGGACGGACGGACGGACGGATGGACGGACGGACTGACGGACGATGGACAAAAGGTGATCAGAAAAGCTCACTCTGTCACTACGTGACAGGTGAGCTAAAAAGGTAAGAATAAGTTATAAATACATATGCATAACTACTGGTACAAATGTATTTTAGGAACAAAATAAAATGTTAACAGTTATCAGTCTTCCCTTTGTTCTTCCATGTGCTTGATTTGTCTCTGTAAGTTTTGGCTCACACTACTAAATCCTGGCTAAAAATTCTGGCCAGTTCTCAGCTAAACTCATTTCAATTTTTTTTTAACAGCTTGGCTACAAGAAATTTTATACCAGCACCAGCCCTGGTGACCCTGTTGTTGACAGTTTCGATGAGGAGAAAAAGTCTAGGAGACTTTTTATAAACCAGAGGGCCATGATGGCTCTAGATCTCTCACCTAAATACTTTGTCTTCGGGTCTGCTGTTGAGCAAGCATCAGAAGCTTTTTAAGATTCTCCCTATATAAATCTATATGAATTCAAGTGACTCCCAGGGTACAGCCAATTTTCACTCAAGGGGCATAATTTGAACAAACTTGATAGAAGACCTCTAGCTGATGCTCCATTAAAAATATCGAAGTTCTAGGCTTTGCGCTTTCAGAAAGGAAGTTTTTTTAAAGTTTTGGCTATATAAACCTATATAAAATCAACTGACCCCCGGGACAGGGCCAAATTTGACCCCAGGTGCATAATTTGAACAAACTTGGTACTGGTCCACTAGACATTACTACATACCCAATCTTAAGGCTCAGAGCTTTGTGGTTTCAGACAAGAAGATTTTCAAAGTTTTCCTTACATAAGCCTATGTAAAATCAATTGACCCCTCTGGCAGAGGCAAATTTGACCCCAGGGATATAATTTTAACAAACTTGATAGAGGTCCACTAGACAATGCTACTTATCAAATCTTAAGGCTCAGGGCCTTGTGGTTTCAGACAAGAAGATTTTCACATTTTTCTCTATATAAGCCTATGTAAAAATCAATTAACTCCTTGGTTGGGCCAAATTTGACTCCAGCTGAATAATTTGAACAAACTTGGTAGAGGTCCACTAGAGAATGCTACATACCAAATCTTAAGGCTCAGGGCCTTCTGGTTTCAGACAAGAAGATTTTCAAAATTTTCTCTATATAAGGCTATGTAAAATCAATTGACCCTGGGACCAAATTTGACTCTAGGGATAAAATTTGAACAAACTTGATAGAGGTACACTAGAGAACGTTACTTATGTAAAATCAACTGAACGCAGTGACGGGGCCAAATTTAACCCCAGGTACATAATTTGAACAAACTAGATAGATGTCCATTAAACAAAGCTACTTACCAAATCTAAAGGCTCAGGGCCTTGTGGTTTCAGACAAGAAGATTTTCAAAGTTTTCCCTACATAAGCCTATGAAAAAATCAATTGACCCCCACTGGCAGAGCTAAATTTGACTCCAGGGATATAATTTGAACAAACGTGATAGAGGTTTTAGACAATGCTACATATCACATCTTAAAGCTCAGGGCCTTGTCATTTCAGACAAGATTTTCAAAGTTTTTCCTTTCTCTTGCCATAGTTCTTGATGGAATTCAATTCTTTGAACAACTTTGTTAGAGCTTCATGCAGGGAATATCCCAGGCATGTTTTGTCAAAGTTGGCTTAGCAGTATAGGAGGAGAAGTCATTCAAGTCAAACTGTTGACAACGCACGATGATGGATGCCTGACAATCAATGATCCCAATAGCATACATGTGAACTCTCCCGATTCTGGCGGTAGACTACCGATTTTGGGCAATCAAAATCCCCCTTCCGCTCGGGGCTTACATTCTACCGACTTTTTTCATACATGTAACATCCAAAAAATAATTAAATTACAAACGCCCGAGTGATGTTGATGAATGTAAACAGTGTTTGACTGGTTTACCAATAACGCTACGTGTACCACGCTGCTGTATTGGAAAATGAGACCCAGTCTAATTTCACCTTGACCTTAGTATTGGAAAGTTTGTATATTGTCAGTTTGACAATATTAAGCGCTTGCAGTTATGAAGTTGTTAATTGCCAGGTAGATAAGGCACACATCAAAGACACAAGGGAGACTAGAAACTGGTAATTACTGTACTTCCACTGCACAAAGCAACACAGACCTCGAAAGATTGTACTGTACTGTTATATCAAAACTGTCAAAAGTCAAACAAACCATAGCCTGTCAAATAGGACTCTGAATGTATTGTTGTGCATGAAATTCTATTGCCAACTGTTATGACTTCCATGTGACCAAGGGACTGTGTGGTGTAGTGAAAAAGGCATGTGTCAAAAAGGAAAGTGTGAAGAGTAAAGAGAAAAGGTACCAATGTTCAACTTGAGTGTAAATAAGACAAATTTGACTGTTAACTGATAAAGGTAGAGTGACTACTCAGTTTAAATAATGAATGTTTACTGTTTATTTTTGATACATATTAAACAGATAACAGTTTTTTTCTGTTATCAATACATTTTTTAGCATATGTACTTGGACCATGCCTGAAACAATGTTGTGTCGGTAAATCTCCCACTTGACAGACCCAATCTCCCTACTTTCTGAGCCAGATCTCCCTACTTGGCACCGGGAAAAGTTCACATGTATGCAATAGCTCATCTTTGAGCACCTCATGCTCAGGTGAGCTAATAAAATATATACCGTATCATTTATTGTTTATTACTTTTTGAAATCAAGAAAGTGTGAAGTGCTGTATTATGACAAAATATAAACACTTACATGTATCTGTCTTAATGGTTAGCTGCTTTAAAAATCTAAATTTGCAAGTATTAATTGTGGCTCTGTACTGTTAATACAAACACAATCAGCCAAAGAACATAATTTTCAAACCGTGCCAGCAATTTCTAGGGAAAAGATTATTTTAAACTTCCCATATAGACATGTAAGAGCACCTTTGGGCAGAGCTTTATATGCCCGAAGGGTGTTTTTTCTAAGTATGATGCATTTGTAATATAAGGAAGGAAACCTTAGGCTTTGGAATAAAATGATTTGCTTTAAATTTTGGATTTTTTGTTCCCAATTTATAATATTTTGATTTTTGACATTTTATGATTTTAGTTTTAGAGTTTTATAGATCTTTATCATATCTGAATTTTAGGTTTAATAATTTCAGTCTTTCAGAAGTTATGATGGTCATGCTGTGATGTATGGTTACCAAGTTCTAGTGCAGAAACAGGGTTCTTGCCAGACTCAGAATTTTGGGAGAAGTCACTTCTCCTTGGGTTGAAGGTTAGGGAGAAGTGGACAGACTTCAGAGAGAAGTGGACATTGTTTTGTTACTCTTTGTTTCGGACAACTTATGCTTATATAATAATAAATTTCCCTTTAATAATTGATCCCATTTATCAACCAGTACTTATGATCAAAGTAAAAATAAATCAACAGTTAATAACTTAATTTTGAAAATGTAAACTTTATATTCTATAAGTATGATAAAATACATGAATGCCAACTGAATTGCCTGCCTACTTATTTTACAGTTCCAAAGTTTATTTTCATCCTGAATGTACCAACTGAACGATGCCCGATTCATAGATTTGTTGATTTTTTGCAGGCAATTCCGTTTGTTCAAACTCTTCATTTGCGTTTACGTCATGGTTTGGGCGAGTGCTCTGTAACCAGGCTGACAGAAACATTTCAACTATTATTCGAAAATTAATCTTTATAAATCAACTTTCAGAAACATAATGAACTAATACCAACTACTGATACGCAGACCTTTTGGAAAACAATGATCGACATTAAAATGTAACACTTCCGAGGATCAACCTTTCATTGCTGACTTGTTTTTCACAGAAAACCTGATAGATTGCACCTTTTCTGTCTCGTGATACAATATACATACCTAACTCAGTTTAATCGCCGTCATTGCTCAGAGGACACCTGACCTCAATCAAACCCTTAATTGCCGAAACATCGCCATCAAATAGTGATCAATTAGTGGTAATTTATAAACACTGAAATCAGCTAAAAATATCCGACAGGAAACTCATTATTATTCATTACTAAATAGTGCTTTTTTTAAAACTAAATGCTGATTGGTTTATTTCGCCTAAGTGACGTATCGAATGTTCTGGTTGAAAAGATATAAATAACATGGGCGGAGTCTTCGCTCTGTACATCACACATGGCTATAAGGCAAGAAATAGCGAGAGGCGGAGTTTTACGGGGATTCCCTAAGGAGTGACTGGCAAACAATTGTTTGTGTATTGTAAAAAAAAACTGTGTATTGTAAAAAACTGCCACATTTTATGACACCATTGACTCTAATCTATGTTTGCCCAGAGAAACTTAATTTTGACAAAGTGACTAGATTTTCGCTTTGATCTTCATATAATGCGAAATTTAAGACAGCGAAGAAAGACTTCGCCCAAATCGCCCACTCGTGAGAGCCCTGAGAAATATTGATTGTTTAGCTGATTGTCACCTTGACCTTTAATGTACTTACAGGGGTCATGTAATCAATGATGGCAATCATCCTAAGAAGTTTAAAGTCTGTATGGGAAGTAGTTGCCAAGTTATACAGCAGAAATGCTTTTCAGTGTTTAGGTCATTGTAACTTTGACATCTGACCTACTGATCCTAAGAAGTATGGGGGTCATTTTCTCAATAATTAATCATCATATGAAATTTGAACTCTGTTTGACAAATGGTTATAAAGTATTACAGCGGAAATAGTTTTCAGTGCTTTGGTCACTGTGACCTTGACCTTTTACCTACTGACCCCAAAATCAATAGGGGTCATCCACTCAATGTGTGCAATCATGATATTAAGTTTAAAGTCTCTACAACAAATGACTGTCAAGTTATATGGCGGAAACGGTTTTTAATGTTAAGGTCACTGTGACCTTGACCTTTAAGCTACAATGTACTGACTGGGACAACCCTTCCTGAAATCCTGAGGGAAACCCTGTATCAGCATACATCAAGTTTGGCAGACAGACTCATGGGTATATTCTGAAACTTTCTTCAACTTTTCTTTAACTCAAAGAGATACCTACAATGTTTTGAAATGAGCCTTAACAAAATAATCAAGCAACCATGTAAACAACCAACTGACCTGAATAAACATACAGTCCCTTACAAAGTCAAGCCTGAGTTCAGGTGGGTCTCTGACTGTATAGCCATTTATTTCCCCCTTCACAGGAGGTCAACAATTGAAAGGAATACCACCTACCTAAAACTTGTCCTTTAAATTTTGATCCATTCTCTGCTTCTTGGGCTTTTCTAGCATCTTCCTCTTTCTCAAATTGCACAAAGCCAAAACCACGGTCATGGATAGACACTCCTGCAAATAATGTACACATTTTCACAGTATCTTACAAAGAAAGAAGAACCAGATTAAACTGCCTATGACAAGTATGGTGTCTTAACCTTTAACCTGCTGTCTGCAACTATTTTTTCTGCAACCAGTTTAGACCGTGATCAGCCTGCCTTGTTCACTTTCTGTGTTTTCAATTTATTCGTCTTAATTCTTCTGTCAGTGTCCAACATGAAAGATGGAAAAGCTGATTTTAGAAATTTAGCAAATTTAATAAATAATCATGTATCTTTGGTTAATGATGAATTCAGAATTCTTTTCTGACTTGTTGCGACAACATTAAACAACTAAAGTTTAAATGGAAAAAATACATGGGCTTTGAAACTATATTATTCAGTGTCCATCCGAAAAGCAAATTGTGAAACAGAAGTCAAACCTGACCATCATATAGGGAATATAATGAAGAGGCTAATTAACTGCTTACCAGAAAAGCAAACGTACAATATCAAACCGTACAATTTAAACATCTCAAGACAGAAATTCAATAATAGTCTAAGACAAAAATGTTTCTATGATTTTGTAAATGCTTCCAGCTTATTCCAATAAAGGTTTTTATATGTTTTTAACACTTTCCTGTTCCACAATGTTATCAAACTAATACCATAACATCAAATTTCAAGTCCACAAGCAAGTTACTTAGTACTTCAAACTAAAACAGACTAACCAGACCTTTTTAATATCAGAAATCAACTAATCACTAGGTATCACCTTGTATAAATATAAAAACATTTTCATCTACAGTTCTTACCTAAATCATATCAAGAAATTGGTAGAACCGATGGATGCTCCCCGAATAAATGCCAATTCCAAAAGGGCTATTGTTTAATATGTATTTTTTTTAAAGTATGAAAAATAACAAAGGGCAATTACTCCTAAACTATGCAAATAGAGTAACGGTTCTTTCACGCTGCACTTCTCCTCATACAGATCTATCTACCAATAAATTTTCATGTTAATATCTCTTATACTTTGTGAGATATGCCCCGGACAAAAAATAAGTATGAAAGGCAATAACTCAAAAATTAATAAAGCAAGAGTTATAGTTCTTGTGCACTGCACTGCTCATCAATGAGATCTATCTACTAATAAAGTTTCAAGTTGATAACTCTTATACTTAGTGAGATATGCCCCAGACAAAAAATAAGTATGAGAAATTTCAAAAGGCAGTAACTCAAAAATTAATAAAGCAAGAGTTATGGTTTTTGTGCACTGCACTGCTCATCAATGAGATCTATCTACTTATGAAGTTTCAAGTTGATTACTCTTATACTTTGTGAGATATGCCCCTGACAAAAAATAAGTTTGAGAAATTTTAAAGGGCAATAACTCAAAGATTAATAAAGCAAGAGTTATAGTTTTTGTGCACTGCACTGCTCCTTAATGAGATCTAACTACCTATGAAGATTGGTCTTGATATCTCTCATAGTTTTTGTGTTATGCTCCGGACAAAATTATGACGGACGGACGGACAAAGCGGCAACTATATGCTCGCCAATCCAGGAGCATAAAAATCATCCTACTGCAGACTCTGTGCATCAAATACTAAATCTATGATAGAAGTACTGATAAACACATACATACAAATAACACAAGAGTAATTTCAACTTTCTAAATGTTGCTGAAAATATACATGTAACTATCTTACCTAAAATTTTACCATATGGCTCAAAAAGTGCTTCTAATTCTTCTTTTGTACATCTGTCTGACGGTAGTTTTCCTATAAAAATTCTAGCGTTTAAAAATGCCGGATCTTCAATATTAGTCCTATTTGTGACTTCTTTCTCTCTTAACTGTCTTGCACCACGCCCTAAACTGTCACCCCTTCTACTGCTTCTGCTGCTGTGTCTGGATTCTCTTGATCTGCTTCGTGACCTACTTCGGCGACGTCTTCGCCAGTCTGGTGATCTACTCCGTCTGCGGTAACGATCACGTGACCGGGACCGAGATCTAGACATGGAACGTTTTTTTCCTGGGGGTATAACTCTACCAAATTTATCAACACGCTCCCTTGAGCGAGAACGACTGCGGCTTGTACTTCTAGAGGTACGCACCATCTGCGTTAATTACCTGAAAAATATGTTAATAATGTATAAAGTCTTTGTAAAATATTATTTATATCTTCATGGAAAGACTGCAATAGAAAAAGGAAGATAATAAACAGAAAAAAAAAGACTTGTGTTGCATGCCAAAAACCTGCATGTACATTAACAGATGTATGTGTACAAGCAGTTGATCTTATTTTTATACTGTGTATGTTTTTATTTGTACACTTTTTATATTTGTACTTCACAGTTCCCCCCTTATTTGCACAGTAATGCTCAAATAGTTTATGCGTGGGTTCATGTGTATAATACTTTAATATCAATTAAAAAGTTTCGTCTTGATCTGTTTTAAGCTTCTCTTGTTCAAATGACAAAGTATCGAACTACTGATCATAATTTTTGTTTAACTAGCTATACTCAGATACACTTATAATTAAGTATGCATACTTATTTCTTTTAAGATTTTTATATACTTCAGTTGTAGTTCAGTATTCCACCCCTTTATAGATCTGCAAATACATTTACTCTATGCTTCATATACTTAAAATTACCACTGCTAGCTTGGTAAATTCTTAACCAAAACTTACCCATGGTATGTGAAAATTATTCTCTCTGACAAATCTATGAGAATGTGGAAGGCCATATTTAATTATTTTAAGTTACAGAAATGCCTCATTCAAATACTGACAGATTTCAGTTTATTATACATGATAGATATGTTGCAGTTAATAATGAGTTAAACTTTACCTGTCCCTCTATTGCAAGCAATTGGCAAGCAAAAGTACCGAACGTAAAACTGAAAATTCAATCGTCAAAATGCATCAAAATGTTATCATCGTATAAAAGCCGCATCAAAATCTTGAAAAATCTGAAAACCCGAATGTTTCCATCCAAATATCCAGTCTAAAATTTCATATCGGATCCTTACTTCAAAACCTCCAATCCAAAATTTCAAAACAGAACGACTGAAATTGAAGTGAATGTTGAAGAATCATAACAGTTATGAACCTTACAACACTCAGTAATTAAGTTTAAACCTGCTAGGCTATACACTTACCAGAACATTACAAAGTATATTTCCAGATAAACATAGCCTATGATTGTTAACAGCTAACTTCTATAACAATATATCTGAAATGGCATAATGCAAAATCTACAAAATAGTTGGCAAGTGCTTGTCAGATTTCTTTTGTTCAGTTATACAATTTCATTTAACATACTTTGAATAAAAAAATTGTCTTAAACATGGCAACTAAGACACTTGTATCAAATGCTTTGCTTATTGAAAAGTTGTCTGAATGCACTGTAAAATTCCCTCCACTTGCTTTTCCTACCAGTAATCGATTTTGTCTTTATCTAAAATCTGTATCATCATGCTTAAAAATAGCATTTTAGATTTTTTGTTACAACTGTACATTCAATATAGTGCAATTATGCTACAATGCACGTCTTGCTTGATTTTTTAACCACAAAGAAGCTGCCAACAGAGCACTTTGTCCTTTAAATACATTTAGTCGCACCTACCATGTATCTGAAGCCATCTTGGGAAATACTGAGCTATTTTTATATTAGCAATATCTCCACTTGTATCAAACATAGTGTTGTATCTATAGCGTGATAGCGGGGCGCTGCGCCCCGCCCTTTTTGAAGAGCGCCCTTCTGCCCTAAATCTCTAACACTCTGCCCTTTTCCCACTAGCGCCCTTCTGTCCTTAATCATAAATGTTTATCACCACAAATTCTGCCTTTGTTTATTCAGTGTCTATGTTTTCCTAACTTACTTGTGTATTCTAATTAGCAAGACACGCAGCGACGCATGTATACATACCCTACAGCGACTGCCGAAAAATCAATAATCAAGCGTGCACTGGGTCTTGTATCATTACCAATCAATTAGCGGATTAATGTTTGGATTGCCATTACAACAAAAACTTGTTATTTAAGGTGATGAATTGATTAGTTAAACAATACAGATGACAAATGATGTAGGTTTCATTGATTGGGAATATAACAAGTGTTTGTCGTCACTATCGGTAAACACAATAAAACTTGTGAAAAATAAACTGGAACTTAATAAAACCATTTGTCTTTTTTGATTTTTTTATTTTAATTGTCCACCCATCCAATTTGTCATTAAAAGTCATTCTTACCAAAAAATTAGAAGCACTAACATCTCTGTCTGCATATACAATACCTTCCGTAAAACGAAAGTTGGCTCAGTTAGAAAAGGAACGGGCAAAAGCAGCGAAAACGAATCACTGTTTCGCCGATCTTAAAACAAGTCTGTTTCTAGCCTTCAGAAGTTAATTATGAAACGTGTTTGTTTACAAAAAACTATACATGTGTCAATTTTCACAATTAAGCGTCCCAGATTGGTATCGGTTGTGTCAAAATGCACGTTTTTAGGACGCACGTGCGTTTTTGCGCCAAAACACAGGAAAGTTCGTTCGTTATAAATATTAATAAGAAATAAACATTTCACCTATATATTTAGTTTTAACGAGCGGACTGTTAAATGGTCATTTACATATCGAACTGTAATTGATAATTTTGTCAAATAAAACCGTTGATACAAAACCGAAAGTGATAAGTGTATGATATTTCGGATAAATTAATTTCGGTTACGCTTTCAATTTATACAAGATTGTACTCTTGCTGTTTTCTTGTCAGAATTAGCACATTAAAACATCAAACTGATTACAAGTAGATAAAAACAGTCTTAAAGCGACTGACTCACAAAATTTTGCTGATTTTTTTTATTCTTTCAAATTTAAAAGGATTTAATATACTATGGAAAAAATATAATATTATTTTTCTATACACCATGAAAACTGAAAAAAAAAGGTTTTGCCTTAACCAGGATTCGAACCCACGACCTTTCGGTCAGTAAAATATGGACGACGACTTAGTCCACTGAGCCACGACGTCTAGTTATTGGATTGCCTCAAAATTAATCTTATAACTAAAGTATCTACCCCGTGACTAACGGGGTAAATTTTTTACCGATAAAAGTGTGTAAAACTTTATATTTTGATGTTTCTCTGTCACAAAAACTGAGTCAGTAACTTAGTTTAGATATCTTCTTCACGATTTCAGCAAGAATTTCAAGAAGTATAAACATTTTCTTTTTATCATCGTCTGTGAGTCAGTCGCTTTAAAAGGTTACTGTGCATTATGTTATAGTATGCTGTGTTACTTGAATGTGTATACTGTTCAAATGCTAGCAATGATCTACATGATTGTATGAAATGGAGAGATTAGAAAAATAAAAGCTGTTAGAAGTTTCTTGCAGTATTTGTCTGTTTTCAGTAACATATACTAGTAGTTATACAATGATTAAAAAGTAAATTAAATAAAACAAATACCTGTATTTGATTCACACTTTACAACACTATATAGTTTTAATGATAACAATAATAATAAAGAGACGATGCTTGGCATAATATAATGCACGGTGTATGGTGAAAAATGCCGTTTTGCTAGCAAAAGACGCATATTTGCCCCCTGCCCCTTTTTGGCAGCACCCTGCCCCTTTTTGGCAGCACCCTGCCCTTTTTTAATCCTGGATACAACACTAAAACATTTGAAAACAAAAATTTTCATGCCAAACTGATAAAACAATTATTTCCCAACTAACAAATTTAAGTTGTAAAACTGGAACTCTTGAAAGACAAATCATTTTCTTCAAACTTGAAAGACAAATCATTTTCTTCAAAGTATATAAAAATCATAATGAAGTAAGAAAATGTTTACTGGTGATTTCAACCTAATCAGGTAGTAGGATTCACATGCTTGCTTTACATGCCATATGGATCAAAATATTGATAAACAGCATGGTGGTATTTCAACTATTATTTTGGTCCCAGACGTTTTTAAATGGTATCATATAAGCCTGTATCATCACTATCCAGAATCTATATACATCTGAAAAGTCGTTCTGTATGGCACAGTGTCAGGAACTTATTCTGTTGGAATCCAGTCAAGATGGACTTGTAAACTTGTTATTAATGACTGATATCTTTGAGTTATTTTTTAAAATTCTGACTGGTTTCACATTTGTCTTGATTCAACAATGGGCATGCATACTTTATTTAAAGCAAACTAACAATAAACTTCTTGCTTTTTTTTCACAGTTAGGGTAAAACTGGCAATAACCTTTGAGTAATTTCAATGATACATATTGAAGTTATGCAAGTTGTTTATTTTAAGCCCTTGAAACAGTTTGACATCAGGAACTGTTAAGCTATGCACTTACTTTAAAGAAATGTTTTATCCTCACGTTCCTCACATTCATGTAACTCAAAATACCTGGTTTCCTTGTTTGCCAACATAATTCATAACGAAACTTCAATATTTCACAAAATTTCCTTCATTTTACACAATCTTTCAACAGACAGTCTGCTTCAGGGGAATTATAATCAAACAGAACATATTCTCTGAGGAAACTGTCAAGTGTGCAAAGTTAAAAAAACACTTTAAACATCATAAACATTTATAAAGTGGTTACCACATGGGTTCTTCTAGTTCCTACGTATACTACGCTCTGTTTATTAAAGAACTGGGCAAGTTAGGTAACCATTAGAGTACCTGTCAAAAGATTGTGTAAAATGAACTTAATTTTGTGAGTCTCGTTACAAATTTTGTTGGCAAACAAGGATAACAGGTATTTTGAGTTAAATGAACATGAAGATAAATCATTTCTGCATCGCATGACATCAGTATTATATGTGATATACATTGAAGGAGAAAAATACACGATGTAAATCAATGCGTAGTGAAAGTTTACATATGACAAACATTTATATCATTATAAGGCATGTCAGTGAATTTTTGCAATTATTAAATCGTTCTCAGACAGACACCAAACTTGGTAAATGAGTGCCTTATGGCTTCGTATGTGTGAAACAAGTGTAATTTCTTTACCCCTAGTGTTTGTGATAATAACATGATAAATGAGATTGTTGGCTCAAAAAATAACATCTATTCTTAGCATAATTTTGGAGGCCGCACATTGCATTTTAAAAAAGAAACATGTCAATTGTTGCAGGCTTTCATTTTATAAGTATAAACTTGCCCAGCATGGATAGTTTCTGTATTATTAGACAAAATTTACCTTTTTTTACAGAATTCACACAATGTGAGAGTCAGCCTCTTTCTGATTGACGTTCTTAAATTAACAAAAGTTTTGATTCGGTTAACACACTAATTTCATCCAATCAAAATAGTTGAGACAAATAGACAAATACACATCAGACATGGTATAAATTATCGTATCCGTTTTATTCCGTTGTATATCACCGGAGTCAGTCTGGATTACCTGCCCCTGTCACCACGTTATCTTAGCTGGGTCTACCGTTTCGACAAAAACTCTTTACTAATCCTTTTAACTCCATTTTTGTGAGAAGCATTCGATTGTACGTCCAATGTAATATTGTGTGTGTCAAACTCTGTAACTATTCATTTTTGGGAGGATTTGCTTCAAACTTCAGCAGATGAATAGCCAAGGGTATGTAGATTGTAAATACAATACCATACGATGCGATGCGATGCGATGCGATACGATACCATACGATACCATACGATACGATACGATTCAATACGATACGATACAATTTTTCTTAAAGTTGTTTACATATAATATACAAACATTACCTATGTATAGATATTGACCGACGTAAAAATTTGAACAACAACAACAAACATGGAAACAAGTAAAGAAGGGAATAAGAAATACATATAACAAAAACCTTTGAAATGGATGCTAATCTTTGCAAATGCCTTAAAATTGTTTAAACCAAAAGAGAGATAATATGTAATAAAACGAACACTTGTAGAATATAAGAGGAGTGTAAAACAGTATACCACTTCAGAATGATTAGCATTTATTACCAATGGGAAAACTACTACAGTGTATCTGAAAAGAGGGCGTATTTATAATAACAAATGTCACTATTGGATAGCACTTAGCACACAAACAACAAAATTAGCATCATAAACAAATAAAATGAAATGAAGCAACCGGAAATAAAAACACATACGGAAAAGCGGGATTGATAAAACAAAACATGCGAACCAAACTATATTGTGTGAGAATTTAAAAGAAATATTCTTTGAAATGTTCAACTAAAGCAAAAACGCAAAATACGGTATAACAAGTTGCAACTTTTTATTCGATATTTATAAAGTCCTCTGAAAAAAATAATTTATCAATAAATTAATTGGCATAAAAAATAAAATGTCATCACAATATCATCATAATCATACCATAATCATTCCTCAGAATCATACTTATTCATTAAAATCATTAAAGAACCATCACGAATTCAATTATCATTATCATCACCATGGTTGTGAGGATTTGATATGGCTCTCAAAACAGATAGTCGTCCCATACTTTTTTACAAAAAGGCAAATTTAAATCAATATCAAAGTGAGTCATCTATGCCAAAAAATCAGAACAATGATCATTATAAAAATCAAAATGCCTTTTTTATGGAATCTATTTATCTAAGGTACTACAGGAAACAGTGAAAAGTCTGTCTCATCACCAGTCATGGTCAGTAGGCGCTCATTTAAAAACTTTATCAAATACGTCAAGGTTAATAGACGTTTGAAAACTTTACATCATGATCAATCTGGAGAACTCTCGGATAATCCGTGCCACCAAATATACGGTTATAAAGTTGCGAACTCGTTATCAATTTTACGCAATATTGCATGACCGTTGCAAATTGAAAGGTTGATAGTGTTTCTGTTACGAGGTGAAAAGAGCTGAAAGAGTCTTTTAAAATGAGCCCTTTTATTTTTTTTACAAACGGGCCAGCTGGGGAATGGGGGCTTGGGCCCTATAAGCCCCGTCCTGGATGACTTTCCCTATACTTAGTTATAAAAATTGAATTTAAAAAAGAATCTTTCAAGATTTCTGTCTGATCCATTGAGCTATAAATACACAATACCATTCGTCATCATAAATGATGACTTTCTCAAGAGGGGATGTAACAAAATTTATGTCTAATTAATGTTCAGACAAACAAATAGAGATTTGTTTGGGTTCTGTTTTCTCATTTTAGACAGTTCATCAAAAATATCAAATGTAGGTTGATCTTCATAATCGCAGTTTGCAGAAATGTCTATGCCTTGAACAGTTTCTTCACCACTGATAAAAGGAGGCCAAAAAAGGGAATGATAAGCACTGATTGCAACACGAGCGGTCTGTGTTATTTTGAAGTTCCACATACTCTGACTGTAATATCTCTGCACATTTTATATGCCACCACAAGTTACAAGCTTCACAGAATACGGCACGGTGTTTTTTGCAGCACAGTCCACATGGAAATATAGATGGTCCAGGGTTGAGCGAGACGTCGCCACTCATGATAAGAATAATTAACAGCTTTTGATATTTTCATCTCAATTCTATAGGGATAGACATTGGAACAGATGGTATGTTTAATGTTATAGAACATAATATGATCGAGTCCAATCGAGTGGTCTTTTACCAAACAGATGGAGAAACTAAGCGCATGCCTAGTATAGTCAGTATTGACTTTTGGCAGTAATAAGTTAAGTTGAAGAAACCTTGTTTAATCTGGTTCGTGGAGATTTCTGATGTATCATAATATGAGCATTTCTGTGAAATATAATATGGTGGTTCTTTGTCGTGGTAAAGGTAAGTTAAGACCTAATATACCACTGGAATTTTCAGATTAAGTACAGAGAAAATATTGTGTGCCAAACTCCTCTTTCACCTTTTGGAACATTTGCTTCAAACATTAATAGGTGTGTATAGGTGGTCGTAAAGGAAGGAATTTCTGTTGAATTTTATGGGCCTTGTTTTTTTCTCTATTTGTTTTCTTGTGGCTAATACCGCACGAACGTTTTGTATATTTCCTTGACTTAGACATTGAATATGGGACACGCGTCTGCAGTCCCGTAATGGTGGACGCAAGGGAGATAATCAGGGAGATAATAATTTCTGGAACGGTCTATACGTGACTAAAACCGTGAAGGTCCGTATTGCAGACCGGGCTTTGAACGGAGTTTAATGTATGAACCAAAAATGTCTCTTGAGCAAACAGAGGGTAAGTATGACATTTTCCTTTTTGTCAGTTAGTTTCCACATGAATTATAGGAAGACAACTGTAATGTTCGAATATCCGAAACGCCAATGGTTGTCCAGCTATTGCTCCCTTACTTTGGTTAATAATTATTAATGCAAAGGTTTCAAACTTTCGGACATTGTTTTTTTGGATACATATATATATATATATATATAACGCACCAATCAATGTTTTGTCCCAGGGAGGGAGTGACAGGCATATACGGGGCATCTGAAAGAATGCCATTTCTGAGGAGCGGATGTGGTCCAGTGGTAACACGTAGACTGGTATACCAGGGGTCCCGAGTTCGATCCCCCGCTCCTCCACTAACATTACTAATAGTCTTTCGGATGAGACTTTAAACCGAGGTCCCATGTAACAGTGCTATACACTGAGCATGTAAAAGAACCAGGAGTGTCTCTGGAATGGGATGCTTTCTGTATCTTGCACTACCCCCACAACATAAAATAACTAATCTCTCCAGGGGGCGTCGGTCATATGGGCAACCGGTACCGACGATAAATAAGCTTAAATAGATAGATAGATAGATGCCATTTCTGAAAGATGGGAATTTGACAGACAAAATGGTTCTGAGTCGAATGAATGAGTGTCAGACGTTTAGACCCCTTGTCACCTAGACCCCTCTAAATTTTGAATTGAAGGTGACACTTAGACCCCTTGAAGACACTTAGACCCTTATTTTTTGGAGACACTTAGACCCCTTATTTTGGATTTTGACAATATAAAGTATGTTTGATGATTTTTTTTTCTCATATTTGTTTGAAATAATTTTTTTGTTAGGGAATGTATATTTTTATCAGTTTGATGACTGAAGCAATAAAAATATACAATGTTTACTTATAGAATTTAATAAAGTTATCCAAAAAATTAATTAAAGTAATCCAAAAATTCTATTTCACAGTACCAAATATTTCTAGCATAGAGACAAGGAATGGATGAAAGAAATAATGCATGCATTTTTATAATAAACATGAGTTGCTATCTTTCACCAATGAAAAACAATTTAACATATGAGTAATTAAATTAGTAAAAACATGTTGGAAAAGTGTTATAATAACTAATTATTTCTCAATTTGCCCTTTATGTTTATAATCTTTAACACCTCTTCTGATATTTAACACCTCTCCTGATAGGTTTTTCCCCATGAAATTATGTTTCTTTCTTTTTCTTGATCCTTTTCAATCAAATTTTACCAAAAATCATTACTTTATTGATATAATATCAAAAAATAATAGTAATAAAATTAATCTCATGGCTAAATCAATATAATTGAACATTCCTTAAATAAGGGGTCTAAGTGTCTTTTAAAAAACAATCAAATCAGGGGTCTAGGTGTCTTAGGGGTGTAAGTGTCATCTAAAACTGAAAGGGGTCTAATTGTCAAGGGGTCTAACTGTCTTGCTCCCGAATGAATTAGATCCCAGGTCATTTGTAAAGCATCTCCATCTGAGGGGATTTTGACAGATTGCCATTATTCTAGGGGTTGGATTTAGACTATTGTTGCATGGGAGACAACTCATATAGCTCTAGCAGGCAATCATGTAATACAGAGTTCATTTATCTTGACCCTTTTTATTATATGTACTGTGCCTCTCATAGCACTTCTTGATTAGACCTTACTGCATAAACATGTTCTAGAATCAGAGTTAGTTGTTCATTGAATCCACATACCCAAAAAACATAACATGGTGTCAGAAGTGGGATTTAAAAATCAACAACAACAATAAATGGAATAAACTTAATTTGAAGGATTACTTCTTGGTATGACATGATGTGTGATGACCTCATTCCCTAAGTTTCTAAGGTCAAGATCAACACCTCAGCTAAATAAATGTCATATGGTATTGTAGGAACATATACTCATATTCAGTATAGCTTGACATGAAAAACTTTTTAACCATGTATACCATCTTTTCTCAAGGTAAATATCATTCATCATCACCAGTTGTTTATGTGATATGCTGACCTCTATTTTGTTTATTGGGCTGTTTTGGATACCTTTAGTTTCTCAGGTTGTGGTAAAGCTTTCAAAACTTTAAAGTTATCTATTTGCAGGCCAAAGTTCATTGTATGGAGAGTTTAGAATAGTCAGATTAATGAAAGCTGTTTTGAAACTTGGCTAACTTATGATTGATTTATGCTATACAGTCTGTGTTAGGCCTAGTCTGTGAGAAATTACAGAAAACGAAATTGAAATACCAACAGTTACTGAGCCACAGCTGTTAAAAAATCCTACTAAAGAATAATTTCATATATCTCGATGTTATTTTCTATTTCCATTTCAGATTTGAAAGCCTTCGAGAGAAGACTAACTGAGGTTATTGACAAATTGCAGCCTGCTGCAAGATTTTGGAGAAGTAAATAATTATTTTTTTGCAATTAAAAATTTATTGTTGAATTTCTTTTATATGTATTTCAGCTTAAAGATGGAATGAATTGTTGTTGACTTTATTGTATGAAGATTGTTGCTGGATTTAGCGTATATGTATGTCAGCTGAACACTAAAGACGTTGTTGATGAATTGAGTGTGTATATTTGTCAACTGAAGAAGCTGTTGATGGATTTAAGTTTATAAGTTTGTCAGCTGGAAGATTGAAAAAGAGGAGTTGAGATGTACTTGCTACCACAAAATGTATTTATTAGGGCTTGTAGATTTTATAACTAAAGAGTTTTTCTATAAAATAGATATATATGTTTTAGATAGTTGTGAAGTGCTTGTTTAAATTTGAACATAAGCACATAGACGTTTTGAAAGGAAAAGCTGTACATTAGCCTTAGGTCAGAATTTTATCCTTTACCCAAAGAAAACATTGTTTAAGTTCGGCACCAGTGTAATACTTGTGTGATAAGTTTGTTTGTATGTTGTGAAGCATATATCATATAGAAATAAGGTTCTTGTTTTGACTTTACTTATACTTTTATGGCGAAGTTCACTAAGCTTTGAAATTAGAGGTAAGGTTAAAAATAGATACCGAAAGGCTCTCAATTCCTGTTGGCCTTTTTTAAAAACATCCATGACCAGAAAATGCTAAAAAGATATGATAGAAAAGTTGTCTGTTGAATAATTTGTAAATTGTCTGTTTCAGTTATACTGATATTCATCTCTATATGTACAGCAGTTGGTGCATGGACTTGGCTGTGGGATCCAGAAACATCACAGGTACACTAAGGATGTTAATGGAACAGTTTATATCACTGCCAGTGTTGCAGTGTTTTTAAATTCAGACATAAATTGGTGTATAATTAATGTAGTATTGTCCTATGGATCTCTACCAGCTTTTTTAGCTCACCTGAGCGTAAAGTACTCAAAAGTGAGCTATTGTGATAGTGTGGTGTCCATTTGGCCTTTAAACAACTTCTTCTTTAAAACCACCAAGCCAAAGTGAATGAAACTTGGCAGCAGTGTTCCTTAAATGAAACTTTACTAAGGTTGTTCACAGAATTGAATTCCATTAAAAACTCTGGTTGCATCGTCGGTGACCCCCGATACATATTCCGCACAACTACATTATGTACCGTGGGATAATTTGACTGCAGATTAATCGTTTTCATGAATATTTATTAGCAAAGGGAAGTAACTCTTTGCCAAATGAGATTCAGCATTACAAATAGATACTCTTCAGTGTGGAGACTAGGCATAATGACAAGTTGCTTAAAATAGACGTATTTCCCAGGATTTAAACATAGGCGTGAAAGGCATATTGTAACAAGTAATTTCATGGGCTGAGATTGCGCAAGGAAATCTTACGGAAACCAATGAAAGTAGTTAATGAATTATTCATGAGTACGAAATTTTACCAATAAATTGTCCCATGGTAGATAAATAGAGTGAAACGGAATGGATCGAACATGGGTTTCTGACAATGCTCTGGTTGCTGTTGCAACAAAAATGAACAAACTTTAAAAATCTTCTTGTCTGAAACCACAAGGCCTAGAGGTTAAATGTTTAGCATACAGATTCATCTAGAGGTCCTCTGCCAAGATTGTAAAATTATGCCCCTTGGATCCTTAATGGCCTGTCCAAGGGGTCAATTGATTTTACATAGGCTTATATAGGGAAGACTTCAAAAATCTTCTTGTCTGAAACCACAAGGTATAGGACTTAGATATTTTGCATGGAGCTTCATCTAGAGGTCCTCTACCAAAAACTAATTATACCTAATGGGTCTAAATTGACCCTGCCTTGTGTAAAATATAAAATTTTTAAAAATCTTCTTGCCAGAAACCATAGGTCCTAAGGTCCTAGACCTTAGATAATCAGTATGTATTTGGTATGTAGTATTGTATAGCTCACCTCTGCAAAAATTGTTTGAATTATTTCGATAGGATCAAAATTTAACCTGCCCTGGAGTTCACTTGTTCTACATAATGTTGTATAGGGGAAATTTTGAAAATCTTCCTGTCTGAAACTGTGCCCTAGACCTTAGATATTAAGTGTGGAGAATTGTTTGGTAAACTTCAGCCAGGTTTGTTCAAATTATGTCCCTGGGGGTCAAAACTGCCCCAGCCACAGGGGTCCTATTTATATAAAATACAAAATCTTTGAAAATTTTGTCAAATTCATAGGTTATAGAACTCAGATATTTCTTATGCAACATTGTATTGTTGACCTTCACAAAAATTGTTCAAATTATCTCCCTAGGGTTATGATTTATCCTGATTGAGGGTCGTGCATGCACCTTGATGAGCTTCCCCCACAAGACCCACTTAGAGGTCAAAGGTCAATGCCCCCTGGGGGCATGGCATTCATTCGAATGTAGGGCTTGTTACCATATGATATGATTCACAACAATTATGAAGAATATAACTACAAAATACAGGCCTAAGTTTCACACAAATGTTATGCACAAACTCAGTAATTAACTCAACTGATTTTGATTGGTTGAAAAACCTTCAAATTTTGAGATTGTGATGATAAATGCATCATTTTAAAAAGCTGGTCCATCTCTTTAGAAAATATTGAGCTATGGCTTGTAATATGTCAAAGTTATTACTCAAAGATTTATGCTGTCATTCAAATACATTATTTTGCATAAAGTGCTAAAAAATTTTATTACACATTTTTATTATTTTTGTCATTTTAGAAATAGAAAACTCCTATGCAAATGTATGGAAAGAAGTCAGTAAATCATATGTGTGAAGATTAGAATAAGCACATGAAATAACAAACTTGGGTAAATACTTGAGTAGTTTTGTGAAATTGGAGCCAGACCCATTCTGTATAAGAGACAAGTTGTAACTTATGTGTTTTCTGTTTTCAGGTACCATTCATCCAGTCTCTTTTTAACCACCCTTTCTTCACCTTAACCTGTGTGATACTTGTCACATTATTTTTATGTGGTATACATAAAAGAGTTGTTGCACCATCAATGTATCCTTTCAGTTCATATGATAGTTAATTGCCTTAATGTATGAAGACATGATGTCAATGGTTTTTGTCAGTACTGAAAAAAGTCCTGAAATGTTTTATCAAACATATTGCTGCTGTGATGACTTCTGATGGAATAAACATTTAGTAGTATTAGATACTTAAATCCTTGTCTTGCCTTGTATTAGACACTTAAATCCTTGTCTTGCCTTGTATAAGATACTTAAATCCTTGCCTTGCATGAGACACTTAAATCCTTGTCTTACCTTGTATTAGACACTTAAATCCTTGTCTTGCCTTGTATTAGACACTTAAATCCTTGTCTTGCCTTGTATTAGACAAATCCTTGTCTTGCCTTGTATAAGACACTTAAATCCTTGTCTTTCCTTGCATTCGATTCTTTAATCTTTAGTATGCTAGTCTAGATCTGTTTATACATGGTTTTTTGTATATATTGAATCTTGTTTTTTTACCAGGTAAACACTGAAATTCGTTGGCCTAATCTTGAACAAAGAACATTTTAAAGAAAATAGGTAACCTTTTTTTATCATGTATAAAAACATCCTTAACACATTTCCCAGTATAGCAGCAAGATGTAGGCAAGTGTTGGCAGACTACAATATGTCCTGTGATGATGTAAGTCTATTTGTATACCATAAAATTGAGCCAAGCTATTTTGTTTCTGACCAGTTCTGATGAAAGCAATCCAGATTTATTATGTCTCTTCCCATTTAGTGGTAGGGGAAGATATTTTGATGTTGTGCTTCCTGTCTGGACTCTGGGAATCAATCTAAAATATCAGCATTATGACAGCAGGTGGCAGTATAGTTGAGAACAGTACAATAACTTTTCCAAATGTGTAGAAACAAAATCACTTTTGGTGGTTTCGTTGATGAAAGCCTAATCATAAGTTTGAAATATTAGCTGTGTTTCATTAAAATAATAAAAATGCCTGGCTGTACAGTTGGTTAAATAATACCATATCACAATGAGCTTACAAAGATACTTTTCTGTCTTTTCATTGTAAGTAAAGATATTGTTCTGTCCATACATTGTAAGTAAAGATACTGTTCTGTCCATACATTGTAAATAAAGATATTGTTCTGTACATACATTGTAAGTAAAGATACTGTTCTGTCCATACATTGTAAGTAAAGATATTGTTCTGTCCGTACATTGTAAGTAAAGATATTATTCTGTCCATACATTGTAAGTAAAGATATTGTTCTGTCCATACATTGTAAGTAAAGATACTGTTCTGTCCACACGTTGTAGTAAAGATACTGTTCTGTCCATACATTGTAAGTAAAGATACTGTTCTGTCCATACATTGTAAGTAAAGATATTGTTCTGTCCACACGTTGTAAGTGAAGATACTGTTCTGTCCACACGTTGTAAGTGAAGATACTGTTCTGTCCACACGTTGTAGTAAAGATACTGTTCTGTCCATACATTGTAAGTAAAGATACTGTTCTGTCCATACATTGTAAGTAAAGATATTGTTCTGTCCACACGTTGTAAGTGAAGATACTGTTCTGTCCACACGTTGTAAGTGAAGATACTGTTCTGTCCACACGTTGTAAGTGAAGATACTGTTCTGTCCATACGTTGTAAGTGAAGATACTGTTCTGTCCACACGTTGTAAGTGAAGATACTGTTCTGTCCACACGTTGTAAGTGAAGATACTGTTCTGTCCACACGTTGTAAGTGAAGATACTGTTGTGTCCACACGTTGTAAATAAAGATACTGTTCTGTCCACACGTTGTAAGTAAAGATACTGTTCTGTCCAAAAAAAAATATGTAACTTTTTGGACTGTTTTATTGTTTGCTGTTGTGAGAAAGAGTATTGAAATTATAAAAAAAAAAAATTATGAAAGACACGCACACAATAATTCTTGAAGTAATCAAGATATATCATTTTTAACCAGTCAGTTCTGGATGTAACATAACATTTTTTAAGGACGAAAAAGAATTATTTTAAGACCTTTGTACATGTTTTTAATACCCAGTCGGGACATAGTATGTTATATCCTTGGTCGTTATCAATCTGTCTTCAACTTCATGTCTGCTCTATACTAGTATCTCTTGAACAGCTTGGTAACTGGGGTCAAATGTGCAGAACCCACATTTCAGGTCCATCACTTTAAGGTTAAGGTTTCATTTCAAGGACAAAGATTTGAGCCCTTAGAATTCCTGTCTGCTCCGTTTCACCTAAACCCCTTTCAGGATGTTCATGAAAGTTTTGTCGTTTATTTATCTTGTGAAGTTGACCTGCAGAACCAGCATTCCGGGTTACACACAACTAAATCAAATGCTACAGTTTTTCATTGTAAGATCAAGTCCCAATCTCACTTTATTGGCTTCTGAAGATGCTACCTTTTCTGATATCTGGAAAGAATTAATCATGAGAACCAATTTCATTCAGATCTTTTATAGCATGTCCAGTCAACTTTTCCAATATATCATCTCGAAGGAGATCACCCCAGTCTCTTCGGTATTTTTTATTACAATCTTTCAAAATTTCCTGTTTATTTTAAAACAACAAAAATAAGCACACTTACGCCTAATTTCAATTTGTTCTTCAGTATTTGTGTTGTTTTCAAGTAAAATGCTTTTCAGGACAACCCTCAGTTTTAGCTGATCTGTTTCGAAGAAAAAATCGAGCTATTATGAGGGTTGCATTGTCGTCATTGTCGTCGTTATTGTAGTCATGCAAAAACTTTAATGTAGCCCATTACTCAAACAATTTAAAAGCTATCAGTTGTCATTATGCATTGTATATGTAATAACTTATTAAAACCTTTAATGAAAAATAATACAACAGCACATAAACTTTACCTACACTGAAATACAAATAAAATAATCCAAGATGTGAGTGTCATCTAGCATTGCATATAGAATTGAATATTGTCTCAATACTCAAGAATGTGTTGTTTAGGTATCTTTACAAAAGAACACATATATTTCCATGGCAAGGAATGGACCTATGACCTTACAAATCGGAGGTTAACCCGCTAACCACTGAAATGCATATTGATACTGGAGCTAATTTATTAACCCCCTGATTGTGTTTCATGGGTTTTATATGCAGTTTATTATATTTATTTAAGGTCTTCACCTCAATACCTAACAACACCTGTGAATGGGTACATAGTACAGTATCAAAAATACTGGTTTCCACCTTCCAAGAGTGATTTGGTCTTTTATAATATAATGGAATATCCAGTTTGAATGACTCAATTGCATGTTTCTAAATAAAACTAAAGCAAACTTTAAATATACTTGAATCCCTTTACAGTGCAGTATTGGGGGTCTAAGACTTTCATATGGCTGAACAAGCAGACTGTGTGGCTATAATGCAGGTCTTTGAGCTTTTATATAACCAGGTCTGTCCTTTACCCTTGAAAATAACAGAATTTCATTTACATGATATTGTCAAAACTGCCTCAGTGACCTGTTGAACCTAATTCCTGTTCTTATTAGATATTGTTTTAATCTGGCCAATGTAATTAAGTATACAGACTGCTCCAATTAATTAATTTCCTGTTTTAGGCAATAGTTGTCCTTAATTTTAATGCCTCTTTAACACTTAGAGACTGTTTTAGCTACTCATCCAAGGGAAATAACTGTACCAGTCAAAATAAATAGTTCATGTACATTGTATTTACTTTTCACAAGACAAGGTTGATGATCATATCTGTATTAAAAGACTGTCAGATGTGATATTATAGGTCTGTTCTGTTGAAGGTCACACACCTAAGACTAGTGTGACTGATATATATATATATAATACACCTGAATATATATTGAATTTATTCACATACATTTAGCATGTATTATTTGTTTCTATTTTCAGACTGGGAAACTCATTTTAAAGCCAAGACCCACCACCTGACAATGATAGTTCAGTCTTTCTACAAAGACTGCCATTAGATGTTTCATAATACTTGACTGTACTAATTTTAAAGTTCCCTCCAGATTTCACTGGGTGAGCCATAGGGGTCCCTCTATTTCATAAAGTGAATGTATTTGCCTGCCTGTTTGCATTATTCTTATTGTAAGATGCAGTTTTATGAAAATTGGTAAGTGTATAGAGGGCAGAAAGGCATTATTTTTTGTTACATTGATGTTAACACAAGGGGTCAAGGTCATGATGACATGTTTTGGCCAGAGCAAAGTTTTTTATTACCGTTAAAGTTAATTTAGTTTTGACCTTTTAGTAATGTTTAGTTTTGTTAAATCATTAGTTTAATTATAATATCCTTCACTGTTTTGAAATGTTAATGTAAATTTGATGTATATCAGCAAGTGAAACAACAACAACAGTAGTCATGGTACAATAGCTTAAAGCGACTGTCTCACAGATGATGAGTCAAAGATGCATAGAAAAGAAAATATGTAAAACTTCTAGTTGTAGATGTGAAGAATATATCTAAACTAAGTTACTGTCTCAGTGTTTGATATAGAAACACATAAAGTTTTTCACACTTCTATCGCTAAAAATATACCCTGTTAGTCATGTGGTAGGTGTTTTGTTTATATTGTTAATTTTGACATTGATAAAAAACATTCTGTAGTGGTTCAGTGGTCTAGATTGCTGCTCCTATTTCACTGACCTGAAGGGCATGGGTTTGAATCCTGTTACAATCAAATTCTTTTTTCTTCAGTTTTCATAATGTATAGAAGCATAGAGTTATGTTTTATTTTCATAGTATATTAACTTCTCTTTAATTTTAGACAAAAATATTTAAACTAAATTCTGTGAGTCAGACGCTTTAAGGTCATGTAAGAAAAGAAATTAAAAAATGTATTGTACTTCAGTTTGAGGGGATTTTTTTATAATCCAGGAAGGGAACATTGTATCATAATTAGTATTTTAAGGTATCAAAATAGTGCTGAACTGTCAGAAAATATGTGGTTATTGTATTTTATAAAGTACACAATTAAGAATTGTCATTTGTTGATTCTTGTACATACAGGAATATGTTTCTCTGTTGTCATAAACTTGTTGTAAACTTTATAATGTTCATTGTGTTGCTGTTTATTATGACGAATAATGCTGAATGAAATATATTTTCCTTTCATCTGTTCAGTATAATGGTATGTAAAAACAATAGAAATTTCATTTCAGTGAAAAAATGTATTGACAAGTCATGTTCAAAATCATTTATTAAACATTGTATTTGTGAATTTTTTTACACATAAAAATCATGCATAAAAGTGTATACCAATGTTCATACCTTGTTGAAAGTATTGCAAATAAATGTGTTAGGTAAAAATGTGTACAATAGCTAAAGTTCATTTATCCCAGAAAGAATGAAAACATACATGTAACTGGTAGATCTAATGTTTAAAGGGGTTCTTTTAGTTTGCTATAGTTTTTGTGTAGCGCGCTTGCGGTGAGCTCGACTTAGATGCCACTTTTGGCTTATAGTTCAGTGTATGTGCGTCCGTCCGGATTTGTCCGGTCTATATCTTGCTCATTCTTTGAAGGATTACAAAATAATTTGGTACAAATGTTCACCATGATGGGGTTGTATGTCGCACACTAAACCCAGGTCCGCCGCTCTAAGGTCAAGGTCACACTTGGGGGGGTCATTGCAAAACCGGTATCTGGAGCGTAAGGGATTTTAATATAACTTGGAACAAATATTCTCTATAGTGAGGCGGAGTGTGGCGCGAAAAATTCAGGTGTCTGTGGCAAAGGTGAAGGTCACACGGGTCAAAAGTCAAATAAAATAAAACATTCATTTGTGAGTTTAACTTCTATATACATGGATGGATTTTAATAACTTAACACAAATGTTTTCCATCTTGAGTTGAGTTGTCTCACGCAAAATGAAAGTCAAGGTCACAAGAGGTCAAAGGTCAAATAAAAATATTAAAATTTGTTGGCGCTGTATCTTGCGTATGCTTTGAAATATTATGCTTAATGGTCAGAGGATTTGAAAATTTGAAGTGTCTGTGGCAAAGGTCAAGGTCACATTAGGGGTCAAAGGTCAAATAACAAAAATTCATTTGAGAGTATAACTTCTATATACATAGATGGATTTAAATATAACTTAGCACAATTCTTCTCCATGTTGAGGTCAAAGGTCAAATAAAAATATTAAAATTTGTTTGTTGGCGCTGTCGAGCCTGATTGCGGTGAGCTCGAGTTATTCGCCACTTTTGGTGTATAGTTCGGTGTATGTGTGTCCGTGCGTCCTTCCAGATTTGTCCAGTCTATATCTTGCTCATTCTCTGAAGGATTATAAAATAGTTTGATACAAATGTTCACCATGATGGGATGGTGTGTCACACACAAAACGCAGGTCCGCCGCTCGAAGGTCAAGGTCACACTTGGAAGGTCAGCTCAGTACCCGAGTCCAGAGCATAACTTCTACATGCGTGGCGGGATTTTAATATAGCTTGGGACAAATGTTCTCCATAGTGAGGCGGAGTGTCTCGTGAAAAATTCAGTGTCTGTGGTAAAGGTCAAGGTCTTACCTCAGGGTCAAAGGTCAAATAACAAATTAAAACATTCATTTGTGAGTATATTTCTTTATACATGGATGGATTTTTATATAAGTTATAAAAAATGTTCTCTATAGTGAGTTGAGTTGTCTTGTGCAAAATGAAGGTCAAGGTCACAAAAGGTCAAAGATCAAATAAAAATATCAAAATGTTCAAATAACATGAATTGAGTTTTTTAGGCACAAATGTTCATCATGACACTTCGTGTCATGCACATGAACCAGGTCAAGGTCACCTAAGATGATGCAATGTCAAGATTTTGCCTTGGGTATAAAGAGGATGTGCTGAGCACATCTCACCTATGTATACATCTTTCTCCTTGATCTGAAGCTTATAGGTTCAAGTTTGAATTAAGATGAGTGGGCTCGACATTCTGCCCATGGGCATGTCTTGTCTACACAGTGTATTCAACATTCTGAATGTATGATTACAACTTTCAGTAAGATAACTACCTACAACTCCCAGTAAGATAACTACAAACTTAAGCCTGCTAAATATCTTAAATGGATTTATCCATCTTTAAATTTGGACAGGTCTATTAAGTGTTTATAAAAGATCTTTGAAAATCTTGAATTCAAAACCTGTTATTTTTCTTCTGATGTTTGCTCAAGAGCAGACCTACAGCCAAGGTACTCGGTTGAGTGATCGGCCAAGGGCCATCATGACCCTCTTGTTTTAAAAAGTACCGAGATACATAGATATTTTGTATGTTGTATTGTCTAGTGAACCTCTACCAAATTTGTTCAAACTATTCCTCTAGTGACAAAATTGACGCCTGCCCCAGGGGTCCTTTTCATGTAAAAAAGTCTTTGAAAATCTTGTCAGAAAACATAGGTTTTAAGCCTTAGATATTTGGTATGTAGCAGTGTTAAGCTTACCTCTGCAATGATTGTACAAATTATGCCCCCTGGGGTTGTGATTGGTCCTGCGTGGGAGTCACTTGATTTAACATAAGCTTATACAGGGAAAACTTTGAAAGTCTTTTTGTCCTAGATATTGGGTATTTTTATTGTTTGGTTTAGCTCCAACAGGTTTGTTTAAATTAAGTCCCTGGGGTCAAAATTGGCCTCGCCTCAGGGGTCCAATTATTGAAAAAAAATCTTTTTGTCTGAAATCATTGGCCGCAGAACTGTGGACTTTGGTATGTAGCACTGTTTAGATCATCTATACAAATACTGTTCAAATTATTTCCCAATTATTGAAAAAAGGGTCACTAAATTTATATAGAAAAGTAAATATATCCCTGAATAATTCAACAAATGTTCATGTGCACATATTTAATTATTTTTGTGACCTCGACTCTTGACCTACTGACCTATTTCTTTTTGCAGCTATAGTATGGAAATTTAATTCAGCAGATTTCAGCTTTGACTTAAGCTGACCTTGACCTACTTTCTTGTTTTAGCAGCAACAATATGGAAATTTGCATGTAAATTTCAATTTAGACCTTAGCTGACATTGACCTTAAACAACTGGCCTCTCTTATTTTTGCTTTTGCAGTATTTTAACTGTCCTTAACAATTTTGCTTGTAGATTTCAACTTTAACCTTAGCCAACATTGACTTTTTAGTACTGACTTAGTTACCATTTTTGAAGCTTTGGCTATGAAATTTTGACTAGATGTACAAATTTCATGTGGATTTCAACTGCAGTATTGCATGATCTTACCTCTATTCCTTCATTAGCCTTGCTGTTTTAACTGATGATACTCAGATAAGTGATATAGGGCCACCATGCCCCTCTTGTTATTGATCAGCAGTATGCTACATTCGACGCTATGGAATGGGGTTAAACAATATCATAAGAAACCTTGTGGACTGTCGTCAGACTAGGATTGAAACTGGAATGCACGAAAAAAAAAACCTTGATTATTAATATCAATCGAAAGCCATATGCCTTGTTATTATTATCTTAATTATACCTCGGCGGGAATATATGCGATTCATCGTACGATCGCTCGGTCCTTTGCAGAAATCCATCGTCGGAAACCCACGTTCGATCCTATCTATCTGTCTAAGCTTATTTAACGTCGGTACCGGTTGCCCATATGACCGACGCCCCCTGAAGAGATTAGTTATTTTATGTTGTGGGGGTAGTACAAGATACAGAAAGCATCCCATTCCAGAGACACCCCTGGTTCTTTTTCATGCTCAGTGTATAGCACTGATACATGGGACCTCGGTTTAAAGTCTCATCCGAAAGACTTTTAGTAATGTTAGTGGAGGAGCGGGGGATCGAACTCAGGACCCCTGGTATACCAGTCCAGCGCGTTACCACTGGACCACATCCGCTCTATTTATCTACCGTGGGACAATTGGCTGGGAAAATTTCGTACTCATGAATAATTCATTTCCTACTTTCATTGGTTTCCGTAAGATTTCCCTTGCGGAATCTCAGCCAGTGAAATTACTTGTTACAATTTGCCTTCCGCGCCTATGTTTAAATCCTGGGAAATACGTCTATTTTAAGTAACTTGTCATTATGCCTACTCTCCACACTGAAGAGTGTGTATTTGTAATGCGGCATCTCATTCGACGAAGAGTTACATCCCATTGCTAATAAATATTCATGAAAACGAATAATCAGCAGTCGATTATCCCACGGTACATAATGTAGTTGTGCGGAATGTGTACCGGGGGTCACCGACGATGGCAGAAATCTTGTGACGCTAACTACTTACACATTTCAAGGACTATCGCACTCATGCACGCCAATGCCCGCTCTGCGGTTTTACAGCCCGTCATAGCAAAATCTTGTGACGCGAAATTATCTACATTTCAAGGACTATCGATACGAAACTTGGTGTGCATTTTACCAATAAATTTAGATTTGCATGATGTATTTTTCATCCATGCAAATGCCCGCTCTGTAGTTGTACAGCCCGTCATAGAAAAATCTTCTTACACGAACTACTTCCACATTTCAAGAACTATCGTTTTGAAACTTGGTGTGGAATAAGTGTAAATGTGATTGACGCGTTTTTCATGCACGCAAAGCCCGTTTTGCAGTTTAATGGCCCCTCATAGCAAAATCTTTTGACGCGAAATTCTTCCATATTTCTAGGACTTTAGATTTGAAACTAAGTGTAGAGGCGTTATTCATGCATGCCAATGCCTGCTCTGCAGTTTTACGGTCCATCATAGCAAAATCTTGTGATGGCGAACTGCCTCCGTATCTCTAGGACTAACGATTTGAAACTTGGTGTACAAAATCACCAATAAGTGCAGGTTTGTGTGACACATTTTTCGTGCACATCAATTCCCGCTCTGTGGATCAAAGCAAATCTTGTGACGTGAACTTCTATCATATCTCTAGGACTATCGATTTGAAACTTGGTGTGCAAGATCACCAATAAATTGGATGTGTCTTCTATATATCCCCTTTTCCTCCGACAAGGCGGTATAGAGGGGGTATTTATCACATTCAGTGACAACACTAGTTTCAGACTGGAACCAAAGAAAAGTTTGAGTATCTTTTTTTACACTGTTTTAGGGGTATTGTACAGCTTATTTTTTTTTAATGTTATATTGGCAGGCACATTGTCGGTAAACTCTTGTAGCATTTTACCAAATGATTACGTCTGTACAACTGATGGAATATAGCAGCCTTCAAGTTTTATCTGTAAAAATGACTGCTTTCTTTAGTCTAAACCAAACCAAGCACGTTACTAGATAAATGTAAACAGTCGCACGTGAAGCACGTACCAGATATCAATGCTAATTGATTAGGCTACTCGTATTATTTTTTAATTGTTAATTCTTTGTCGTGGTGAAAGGTCAGCATTAACATGTTTTCGCGATTGTGCTTGCCAATTTACAGTGTATGCGTTTTTAACTGTTGCTTGATATTTTTATAAAAATATTTAACTAAAATTCTGGACATTTAAAATAAGTTATGGCTTTCTCACAATCTTCACGAATAACTTTTTGAAGCACTGGACATTCGGACCAGCCAAGGCAATAATCTGACTGGACCGAATGACATTTAACTGGACCGAATAATAGCTGTGAACAATGCTATAAGCAATCTTCACGAATAACTTTTTGAAGCACTGGACATTCGGACCAGCCAAGGCAATAATCTGACTGGACCGAATGACATTTAACTGGACCGAATAATAGCTGTGAACAATGCTATAAGGATGAACAAAACAATAAGACTATGTTTTCAAGTAGAACTTGTCACCACAATGTTAAAAATAATATTAATTATACTTTGAACTTACTTCATAGCCTAACAATATTATTGTAAACTTGTCACCACAATGTTAAAAATAATATTAATTATACTTTGAACTTGCTTCATAGCCTAACAATAGTATTGTTTAGTGAAAATAATAGTATTCAAGGGTTTTTGCCCCTTCTACGCCGTTTACAGGCGTCTTCCCCTTAGGAAAATTCCTTAAAATCAGTTTTCCTCTAAATTTCAATTTACATCAAGTTTTTTCTTACCCTTTTGCAAAAAAAAAAAAAAAAAAAAAAAAAAAAAAAAAAAAAAAAAAAACCATTAAATTTCCCCAAATTTAAGGCAAGGGCACATTCCCCAACCTGTGAAAAAAGCTCTGGTATAATTGATTCATTTGTACAGGACACTGTCAGTTCAGTTAAACTTTTTACCAGATTTTTATCTCAACTTTTTTCCCCAACTTCTGAAAATGCCATATATACATATACATATATATGTCACCAATTATTACCCCTGGTATATATTCCGTACGACTACATTATGTACCATGGTCGATAAATGAGTGTAATGGAATGGATCGCATGTCACTTTCCGAAAATGTATACATGCATGTAAAAAAAGAAAAAAAAACAGGAAACCGAAACAGAGTTATTTCATGAAACAGAATAATGAAAATAAGGTGTTACTTTCAGTTGGCTTTTTTCTCTTTACACCAGAAATAGCCTGGTCAAGAATTAAAATAAAATATCATATTTATCGCGAAAACTGGAAAGGGAGATTATAGCCTGAGCACCAGTTATATGTAAAACTAAGTACGAATGCGTTATGTTGTAGTTGGGGTTAACGAATCGCTGTTCTATGGAGAAGAATGCATTTTTAAGAAACAATTTCATTTTATTTTCAAAAAGACTACTTTTTACTTGTTTCTCAACATTGTTTACTGTATTTAGTTTTAAAAAAAAGCAGCACCAATATTCACTGGACAGTCGGACTACTGATTTGTAATTTTTTACGGGACCGTCAGTCATTTTGGTGGACTGGGCCTTCGGTCCGGCGTCTAAATTCGAAGACTGTCTCATCTATGATAGATATACACTGAGGTGTGATGCTCAGTGTTATTACAGTGTACGCACAAAACATATAATTTACACTAAGAAAACTTCACCGTGAAATTGAAACACAAGCTGCATTCAAGAACAGTAACTTCTTCGTCCAAAACATGATTCAGGAACATCTGCACACAGTTATTGTTCCATTTCAAACGATTATCGCGTGTGGTACGAAAAACCAACGACTTGTCACGCGTGTATGAACAAACAGCGATAACTGTCCTCCGCCTGATAATTAATAGTCCATGGGTCCAAAATCAATAAATATTGATCTCCAATTTGCCATTGTATTACTGTGCTGTAACTCTTCCCGCAGACACTACTCCACGCAACATGCGTTCATTCCTCCGTTTCCAAGTTGTATTGAAAACCGGATCAATACTGTTGGATAGATCAGTCATTCATTTAATTGAGGCTGGGTTGATTTTGCTTTCCAATATGCTGGTTATGAATTTATAAATTTGAATGCGCAAATCTATGCCTCTTAGCAGACTTAAATGACGCCGAAGTAGGAGCTGGGATAATCTCCCTACCTGTCTTTCGTGATAATAGAGCAGTAGCAAACGCACCCCACCAAATGGTCCACTACTTGGAAATACGGTGAGGTTGATTAATACAACGAATATGTTTAAAAAATTATATCGGGTCTTGCATACATTTCATATAAAAATGTGAATCAAATATGTGCCAGTCGTTGTTATTGACAACTCCTTCATTGGTTAGATTATTAGAAGCGAAAGCTTCAAAAGCTGCACAACAGATTTTCTAGTTACAATTACATGACCTCTTATCCATACATTCGCGTTGAAAAATAGTAGCACATGTTATACAAGTTTTCATTGCAATTTTGATAAAAGTGCTTTGATATTGCTGAATTCTGTTGATTTTGAAAGCCTGAGGTATAATTTAATTTTTTTGGCAAATCAAACTGTAATACTAACAAATTATTAATTTAGTCTGCATCCGCAAAAGTTTCATTCATAAAATTTACTACGCATTGAAACATTCTCATCCCTTTGCTAATCGGCGAGGTATTCCGAATGCGTGTAATGATATAACGTACCAAACATGAAAACTAACACGAGCACGTATCGATCACGCGTTTGACTCTGTTGCTAATACTTTTTTTGTGTTTTGTTGTCAAATCAATCGGAATAATTCAAATATTTTCCTGTAATAAATGTGCTTAAAATATTTTAACACCCCTGCTTTTAGTTTGCATGTTGATTAAATTATCAATGTCAATACATTTATCTGTTTTCCCGAATCCGTTGATCGAAAGAAAAACAACCCTTGAAAATTATCAACTGTCCGTATTTATGGCGATAATTCATGTTTTAAAGAGCGGAATATATTGTGTTTATGCCAATCACAAAAAGGTATTTGAGGCTTCCATTAAACAAGCCATGTCTTGATTATACACAGCTGTTTCCCGAACCACGTTAGTCTGAACGAAAACAGTTAAACAGTACCTGTATCCGGACACCGAAATTCGGATAACTGATGGAACGTCCGAAAATCGAAAATTCGAATATTTTCCAATATGGCAAACCAAATAGTCGAATATAGATTTCAGTATTCGTTCCAATACCTATTTTTGATAACCTTTTACTTGTATATAATGTATATAATAATGTGTATATTTTGATGCTTTTCTTGAAACATCTTCACTGTTGATTATTGATAAGCACAGATCTCCAAATAACTTGGTCATAAACAATTTAAGGATTAAAACATTTCATTGAAAATATTTGGGGTTTCATTATGACTATGTTTTGCTTTTAACTAATTTCATGCCACATTTCCTATACAAAAATAAGATTCAGTCTGAAACTATTAATACCTTAAAAAAGTTTTTTAAAGTATCTGATAGAATAGGACACTTCATGCAATTTTACTTCGTGTAAGGTAGGATGTTTGTGTCACATTATAAATTTGTCACAAGAGGTTATTCTACATAGTCATTATGTCGGTCTATGACAAATCTGAGTAGACTGATCGATATCCAAACTACATCTAGTAAAACAGCACTGAATGATTTGAACATGGTCATGGAGTCAGGAAATTAGTTTTCTAACTTTTGTGTTGTCAGTACAATTGTATTTGAGGCTGCAATATATATTTGCATTATTATTTTTATACATTTCAGGTTATTTATCTACTGTCTTCACATCGTAATTATTTGCTCACATGATTTTGTATTTTTTATGAACAGCATACTGACATTATTTTTAGAGTTCTGTCCCATTTCAACTTGAATTTTTTGTTGAAATTGGTTATTGATATAGAAAATTTTGAAAACTATCAAAAATATTGTACTCATTCTTGGCATACTTGCTGCATGGTAAGCATACTTGATACGGGGGACAAGGCACATCTGTACAATAAGGGACATTACTAAGTGATCAGAGTTTCTAGAGTTATGCCCCTTTTTTCACATGGAAAATTGAAACTTTTGTATAAATACTAATATCTTGAACATTCACAATCACAAAGTTATTCATTTTAAGTGAAGTGCATAACAGCAATTATTGAATAGACCATAACACTCTTGAAATTAATTTTATTAAGTCGTTGTTCTTAACATACGACCGTTGGTATCGCATGCGATGTTCATATAAGAGTCTCAAATGTCCATAGTGTCTCCCGTCACAACTCAGAAAATACTTGAGGGATTGAGTTTATACTTGATAAAATGGCCACACTTTAGTAAAAAGGAAGTCCGAACAATGACTTTACCTTGATTCATTTTTGGATTATCTCCGTTACTTTTATGTTGAAATTATGCTTTTTAGAGCATATCTTTCGCTTGTGACAGTACTCTCTCTGTGCTTTGATTCTAGCTAGGTATTGACTTATTGGAGTATAAATAGCTCTAGCGACTTTGGTCTAAAGCAATATTGATGTTTCGCCTTTATACAGTTTCTCGTAGTTGAACGCTTCTCTTAGTGATTTTCATAATTTCTGAAAACACGTCTGCAAATATTAATGATATCGACTCCGTGCGGAATGTGACGTCAGACGAACCCGCAAGCTTTCCAATAACAGAACCTAGACTAATATTCTATACGACGATTCCCGCTACAGCATATTTTATCATCAATTCTAACGATACTACACGGAGAGACGTCACTGCATGGAAGGAACAACGCCCGGAAATTATTTTCAAAACTAGGGTTCTGTATGTTTAAAATTTTGGTGCGTTGCTAGCGGATTTAAACCAAACGTGATGACACCGCGTCGTGTGTTGGATGTAGACGGGGCGCCCGAGTGAAAAAAGAACTAAGAGAATAACGTATGTGGTTCCTATATTTACACGAACCAAGCCCGTCTAGATTTCAGTGCTATATAGGTCGTGTATTTTATAGTTGATGTTTGGAATTTATATTTAGTCATTTATGGATATAATCGAATCAACACGGGCGTAGCAACCTTTAATAAAGCCCCTGTGCGGTCAAAAAGGGGTTTGTGGTAATAAGGGGTTCCAAGGTTGCCTTATTTTTGTAAGAAGTGTGCCAAAAATTTTGAATATCAATCATGGGGTGTACTTTAAGTGCTGAGGATCGGGCCGCTATGGAGCGAAGTAAACAAATTGAAAAGGGATTAAAGGAGGATGGAATACAAGCGGCGAAGGACATCAAGCTTCTACTTCTCGGTGAGTAAATTATCAGACTCATTAGGCGCTTAATTTATAATTTTAACTCACCCTGTCGGCTGTGGAATCGCGGCCATATTGAATATCTGATGAACCGAGTTCTACTTAACATTACGCTTTCCATGCTGTTTAATGCTTTCTATTTTTAGAAGAGCGAAAGAAAAATATAGATTCTGCAGATTAATACAATCGTTAGAAGGTTGTTGTAGATAATTTAGCCATTCATTAAAGCTCTCGCAGAGGTTAACTTTTCTTTTTTTCTATTTTTAGGAGCAGGTGAATCGGGAAAGAGCACAATCGTAAAACAAATGAAGTAAGATATATATGCTATGTATATACGGCTGTCGTGTGTTTTACTTTTCGTCTACCCGATTTGGTTCATTATAGATCTTGCCTGACTTTTCAGTTTTATCATAAGTTTTCTGTTTCAGTTTGTGTTTTGATTTGTTTATTGATTGGTAATACCATGTTGTATGTATAAGCTACATATATGTTTAATGAGTTGCATGTATATGCGTGTATGGTTTGTATGTGATTGTGATATAGATACAGATGTACGTATGAAACTCAATGTATCCGTTTTGATAAAACCATACTTGATGAAACTTCCTGTAATACATTGCACTGCATGTTGATTCAACGGATGTGTTGTATTGTTTTTGATGAACTTACGTCTGATTCCCAAGTAAAGGTTGTTTTTGTATTAATTATGGCAGCTGAATTAAGCCCAGTAAGAAAAGTCATTTGCAGGCAATATTCTAACTACTGCCTTATATAAGAAACGTCTTGCACTTGCTTTTCTCTGCATAATAGGGACTTTTTATACTTCACTCAGTTACACAGGCATACATATTATGTATGCTTATTTCTTTCCTCACATTCCAAATTTTTACCAGTTGATAAGTTTGACAGTCGCCAGGTTACCCGTTAGCCTTTGTCCATTATTTAAGGAAGCCTCAAACAAATTTACAAAGACTGTTGAAGACTGTTTCGTCATTGTTTCTGTTATGTTGTCTAAAATTATACCTTGTGTAGGTTTATGATATAGTTGTATAATTCGACTAACCTGACTCCCATGAAAGGTGACTTCAAATTTAGCATGGACTACAAATAGGCTGTAATTTCACTTTTCTGAAGACAATCTATTCTCTTTAAAGGTATAAATATGTCGCTTTGATACTATAACAAGACACCTTTATATGATTTGTAATGAAGTTGCTCTTAGCTTTTAACCATCTCAATGGATTTATTTCGAACTGCCATGGATTTGCACAATGCATTCATAAATAAGTAGGAACAATGTAGTTTGTACATAAACATGTATTTCTTGTTTGAATAGTAATACATAAGGAAGGTGTCTGCGGGAAAGCATAATTCGCATGCTGTTAGATGAGCTAATTCAGATTTACATTAAACTTGAGGGCAGGACATTCGCTTATTCTCTTTACTGAGTACTAAAAAAGAAAAAAATACGAGGTGAAATAAGCCCAGTGTATTCAAGTACGTTGCTCTGCATACATTTTAGGCTAACAAGATTTGCTGAAACGCAGCACAGTTTTAACGCTACAACTGCGATTTATCTACTTGTCATTGCATATTGAAAATATTTCAACACAATGGAATGCCGCAACAGATGTTGCAAATTATAAATCACGCACTTTTTGATGAAGCACATAGTTCCACTTTCACAGCCGCTACCTTACACCATTGGATGCATATATACGATCAATAATCCGTTATCGCTAAAGGCTGGCGTGATATCGATTAGAGCGGTCAGTTATACCGGCAAGCTTCGGAATCCTTCTAATGTTATCAGTTTGGTATATCAGAAATGTATTGGAAACGAACATGATATCAGCGAGTTCTAACTCAGTAAATTGGTCCATGTTGCTTGGTTTTATTTCAGTTTATTATCGTTTGTTGGATTGTTTTTCAAGCTGCAATATTGAAAACAAGAGTTGCAGGTTAAAACTCCACCTTTTGAACTAATTCAGCCCTGTTATCAAAGTTGTCGGCCGACACAAACCGGTGATGTAAATATTATAAACTTTCCGTTAATGAATCAAGGCACTGAAGATGGGTGCTTCTTATTTTCAAACTAATACATAGTTCAGTCCTAAAATCTGACCGGTGACAATTAAAACGTTTAAGTTATTTAAGAACTGAAATGAACGCTCGTACGCTGTTCCATACATGGCACTTATAAAAGTACTGATGAATTAAGAATAAAGGTTATAATTTTGTTTATATATAAAACTTACTAAGGAATGATGAAAGTAAATAAGAACGTTTGTAAATTTGTCCTTATAGAATTTCATGAAGGACTGCTGAAAGTAATAAGAGCGATTCAAACTTTGTCAATAACCATTCCTTAAAAATGAGTGGTGAAAATCCTCCCCAAACGTCACCTCCCACGAACGACATCCTCTTTACTACGACACTTTGATTCCCCCCCCCCCCTCGGAAGATCGGTTGAACCTCCCGAGAACAACAACTTCTCTACAACACATGCAGTGTCTTTCAAGTAAGCTTACTGTGATACAGCTATTTATGACAAACTACCAAAGTACTTTTAAACAAATTATTTATCTCCTTTTTACATCGATGTTGTGTAAGTGTATTTATTGTGTATATGTATATGTGTGTTTTAACCTAAATAAATATCAGTCAATCAATCACACACTTCCCTTTCAACCGAATGGTATTTGCTCCGAGGAGGTTGGACTGTATGTATTCTAATTCCTGACAAATCTCTAAAATGTCATTGAAATTTACTTGAAAATAGCTTAACACCTGTTCGGAAAATTTCATTTTCTGGACAGGTTTAAAATCTATTTTGAATTCACATTTCAAGCAGATCAGTTAAGTGATTAAGCGATAATTCTAAGTTTTCCATTCAAATGTAAGTTGTAATGGTTTTATTTTTATCGACTAATATATTATTCGTCATGACCTACTTTATAATAATTCTGTAAAATAAAAAAATAAAAAAAGACGTACCCTCCTGGTTTCTCCGACTTTTATTCACTTTCAAATGACTTAGAATCGTCCAATGCCATTGAGCGTTGTAATCGGGCTAACTAACAGTGACATAACCGACTTTCTATCGGTCTGTTTGAGTATATTTGTCATTAGTACAGGTTGCCTAAATGACCGACGCCCCTTACAGAGGTTAGTTATTTAAGGTTGTTGGGGAAAAGTTCAAGATACAGAAAGCATCCATTTCTAACTATCCAGAGACACCCCTAGTCCTTTTCCGTAGTCAGTGTATAAAATTGATACATGGAACATCGGTTTAACGTCTCATCAGAAAGACAGTTATGTTAGTTTAGGAGCAGAGGATCGAACTCGCGACCCCTGGATTTCCATCCAGCGCGTTGCCAATGGACCTCTGATCCGCTCAGATGACTTTTAAATGAGTTGACTAAATGATTACACTTACTAACATACTAAAACAATTTCCTAGGTAAATCGGGCAAAAATTGAAAAAATCCCCGGTTGCATATTCGAACAAAAGTACAGGATGGGGCGTGGTGATCTATAAATGCAGTTTATTGACTCATCTTTATAAAATGAAAAATGTTTAATAGCTTAAATAGGAGTATTATTATTTTATAAAACGTTCATTTATAATAAATGGCCGTCCACCCAAAATTGTACAACAAATCTGTGTTCAGTTTGCCTGCTATTCTTCGAATATGACATCTTGTCATCGGGGCATGATTCGTTCAGTGTCGTACAGTTTTATATGATTTTTGCAGAAATTGTGGCTTTTTTTAGGGCATGGCTCTTAAAGTCTGTCCATATACATTAAAACTTACTTATGGATAAGTTAAAGGCGTCAGACGGTATGAACTTTTCTTTGATATATTTCTTCTTATTAACTGACGGAAAATATAAAGAGCTATGCATTTGTCTAGACTTGTATATTTTTGTGGGAAGGGCTGGTAAAAGTAAAAAGGAACGATGATGAATGTGTTCATGATAATTAAGTTTTAACAATGAAAGACTGATCATAGTAAGTAGAAACGATTTTGCCCTTAAACTTGCTTATTTTAGAAATTTTGGTGTATTGATAAAAATAAAGAACTTCGGATAATTATATAATTTCTCCCAATATATCTCATTGTACATGTATGTGCATTACGGATTATTTCCTATGAGGTAGAATGATTGATTTTTACTTGCGTGTGACTGATCTTAATTTTTTTTTTAAATGTATGTTCATTACTTTGCACTCATTTCTGAAAACGAAATAATTATAGTAGATATTTCACGAATTTAACTTGTCTAGCAATGGAGTTGATAGGGAAGTCAGAAGGAACTCGCCAATGTTAGTTTAGCAAGTCTTAAGAAGTTAAAATCTGCCTACAATTTGATACGCTCTTAAGAAATAAATTATATGAAACTGAATGGAAGAACGAGAGTAAAAAGAAATCACATGCTATCAATATTAGCTCTTATAAATGTGTTTACGACAGGCTAAGGGACTGAACTTTTGTACTGTGGGTGGCATATCCCATGTGTTACATTTTAACCCGTGTCAAAAATAAAATATCGTCTTTTTTCTCGTTTAGTTATAATAATCTGTTTCAGCTAGCTTGATGCTTGTTAAAATGACAAAATCAGCCTTTCTGCTGCCTTCTAAGAATGTGTTCGTTCGGCCTTGACCTTCTGCTTCTCTTGACATAGCTATTCTATTCAACTATTGCAGTGTATACTAAACAGTTAGGGAAAAAGCATGTGAATCTTTTGTACAACTGTGTGAAAGCTTCACACATAAGTGCACCTTTACTCTATCTGTATGTCAATTCACATATACGATTTTTTTTTTGTGAAATTTGCATATAATATGTGTACTTTTCGTAATCTAGTTTTATGCATATTCATTGACAGAAATAAGGTGTCGCTGTTAGATTAGGTGCAGTGAAGTATCTAGTTGGTCGACTTTATTTTGTTGTGTTCTATCCTTTAACCCAGATGATGTAGTTTATTCCTAACCCAGACACTATAGTTCATTCTTTCTTTAATAGAGATATTAGTTCTAAAATATAAATGGCAGTCAATAATGACAGTGGTGTTTTGGTGAGACATTCAGATTGACTCAACGAAATAAAGTAAACTACAATATAGTCTGTGGTAATCCCTGGTCACCATGCAATCATGTACTTTTGAAAAGTCACTCTTAGCTTACGCTTTGTTTTATGTAAGATTCATAGCATGTAGGTGTGAACCTTTCACCTCCATACAGCTTTATCTATGAGAAGAAAGCCGCATTCAAGTTATCTAACATAACTGTTACACTAAAACGCCTCGAACATAAAACTGATAAATCGAATGAATGTGAAAATCTTTCTTGATGCTTCGTTTCTACTTTTTTTCGTCTAAGACCTTGTCCGATCTCTTATGTTCACTCTTTTTTTACAATATTTACATATACACGAAAAAATGTTACTTGTTCATTTGACTTTACATTCCAAAAGTAAGAATTTATTTTGAAAGCAACAGCCAGTTGGCAGGTCCTTAGCAGTATATTGCTACCTGTTCTCAATGCATGTGACCCCTTAACAGGGGCGGGGGGGGGGGGATGGGTTTTGCACGAAGACTGTCAGTAGTTCAGTACAGTTTGGTAGTTATAAGCAGAAGGCCAGGTGTATTGGCACAGGTATTATATAAACATATTACGGATAAATATAAACACTTTAGAAATACTTACCAGCGGGATAGCTTTTCTAACCTTGTGCTCTCAGAGATAACCTGTAACATCAGATTATTATCAATGTCGATCTTTCTGCTACCTACTAATTTCTATCAGTTGTAGTATCTCAGACTTGTCTTGAGTTATTTCGTCTGTACCACTGTCGTCTGCAACAGTTCAAAAGTTTACTGATATTCATTCATTTTAGTACAATTATACAATGTTGGGAAAGGGTTGCTCAGCTGTAAAAATAAAGTCCTAATGACTTAAAAACAATGTATAAAATCTTCATAACTTAATCCTGAGTATAAAATCTTCCTTACTTTAAATAGTGAGAAAAAGCTTCATTATTAAGCATACAATCTTCATTATTTTTACTTTAGATAGTAAGTTAAACTCTTCATTACTTTAAGTAGAATGTAAAAATCTTCATTACTTTAGAAAGTAAGTAAAACTCTTCATTACTTTAAGTAGTAAGTAAAAATCTTCATTACTTTAGATAGTAAGTAAAACTTTTCATTACTTTAAGTAGTAAGTAAAAATCTTCATTACTTTAGATAGTAAGTAAAACTCTTCATTACTTTAAGTAGTAAGTAAAAATCTTCATTACTTTAGATAGTAAGTAAAAATCTTCATTACTTTAAGTAGTAAGTAAAATTCTTCATTACTTTAAGTAGTAAGTAAAAATCTTCATTACTTTAAGTAGTAAGTAAAAATCTTCATTACTTTAAGTAGTAAGTAAAAATCTTCTTTACTTTAGATAGTAAGTAAAAATCTGCATTACTTTAAGTAGTAAGTATAAATTTTCATTACCCCTGAAACTGAGTAAATAAGTCTTCATTTCGTTAAATAATAAAAATAAAATCTCCATGACTTTAAATACTAAATATGATATGGTCTTTCAAATACTAAGTATAAAATCGTTTCACTTGAGTTACTGAGTATAAAATCGTCATGCCGCTAAATGCCAAGTATAAGATACTACTGAATACTAAGTATATAATATCTTCCTTTTTTGACTTTATTATCATTCGCCCAGGAATCGTTTATTTCGAAACTTAGGCTACTTAATGGAATTGAATTGCATGTGGTCATTCGTTATGAAAGAAAGATCGAGCGAAAATAAAACGAAATAAAGAAATCTTAAGTTCAAAAGTAAACACACTACATCAAGTTGAGAAATCAGTCAAGACAAAGGGCATAAATTGACAGGAACAATGTGAGGCCATAGACCGACTCAAACAAAACTGACAAGATTTTTGAAAAGTTAACCACTTTGAGCATCTTGTTGTTATTTTGTTGTTCTTGTTGTTGTTGTTGTTGTTGTTGTTTTCACTTGTATGAAAGACTAGTCGTCTCCCCAGCCGTGGTAGAAAGCAGGTCTACTGAGAAAAAAAGAGAGAAACAATTTAGAAATAGCTAGGGTCGCGCTAAAGTAATGCTAAAAACACCAATTTATATTATGACATCGGCATATTTGTCAGACGTGTGGTTGGGAAGCGAGGCTTCTTCGTATGTCAGCTAAATAAAGATGACGATTTATTTGCTTTTTCGTCAACTAACACCAGAGGGTACATGTAGTCCGTCCTATGTTGCTCGATGTCTTCTTGTTAAAGCTAAGCATTAAAGACATAACACTAATTCCTTTAAAGCCTTTGTTTATTTCTAACCTGATTTACTTCTGTTCACGTGTATTTTGGTTATGTGTGCGGACAAAGTTGAAATGTAGTTTGTTATATGTGCGACATTTCAGTGAAATCAGGTACAGATCACAAATCTCTGCAATATGTCTTTCTAAGTTCACCAGTTCCTCATTTCCGTTTGGAATTCATTGATGTCGTGAGTCAATCGTAACAACTCGGTCTTTTCCGACAACTTCGTATGAAGACTTATTGAAGTCGCCCGAGGTGTTCCGAATGGTCGTGAGTGTGTCCTTATGAACCCAAAGGTTGTCAACTAGACAAATGGTTGATGCCAACACATATTATCAGTGTATTTCATTGTGATTGAATCTGCATAGGAAATGAAGATCGATTTAAGGTAAAAGTAAACAACATCCCCTTTCTTACACTGATTCAAACCACCTGTCAAAAAAGTTTCAAAGCTACCAAAGCTGTTCCTTTTCCCTTCTGTTTTTCCCCTTCCGTTTTTTTCCTTCCCTTTCAAACTAAAAAATATCTAGAGTTAACGCTTTATTTATGAAGACTGCAATAGACATCATCTTTCTACATATCTCTGAACTAGCCAGTTTTTCTTTCTGGAACTTAGATCAAAAGCAGGGAAATTCAATAATCTGCCTCTTTTCAGCTACAGAAAACATCAGGCCATATGTCGTGAAAGCTGATCAATAGTCATAGTATATTAAAGTATAGAATGAATCTGTTTCTGCCTACGCATATTAAAATACCACTGGTATATATTACACGCAAAACAGAAGGCAGCATGTTGCGAGTTATTACTCTAATGATTCAAAAATGGCGTCATGTTCAAGTTTAGGTTCTGCATTACTTGTCATAGCCACTATTTGCTTCGGTTATAACTCAGACATGTGCCATTGAAACTAGGACAACGAATCAGACGTTCAAGTTCCCATAAAAAATTGTTTAAGTTCATCTTTTGTGAGGTTTGAAAATTTATCTTTATAAAAGAAGTCGTAAAAAATGGAACCGAGGCAGTGTGCTTTGGCAAAGACAGGTATATGTCTTTGCATTAAGGTCTTACCTGATAAAGTTAGATCTAGGGCCTTTGAACGTCGGAATTAATCATTAAGCTAGATATGACTAATATGGAAATTAGAATCAGACAGGATTACAATAATATGACCAAATAGAAATTCATCGTTGAATAACTTAATTAACAAGATTTAAGGCAGTAAATGAATTATAGAACCCTTAGAAATCTTAACGTAGCTTATAGTTTAAATCTTTGTCCTTCGATATTATTTTCAAAGGCAATTTGAAATACTGTGTATAAAGCAGCAAGAACATTTTCTATACATATGGTATATGAATTCAGATTTCAAAAATCGCCATTGCTCAGAGTTGCAAGCTTAAGAGTATAGAGAGCAGTGGTAAAAAGACAGTGTTTTATAACAAGTATGACAGAAATCAATAACGAAGGATGTAATATTTGAAAACTGCCGGCTTCAACCATTGATCGCTGCGAATACAGCGTTTTCCCTATTGATCGCTCCCTGTTATTCATTTCAACATGTAGAGCTAGGCTTCTGATCAATAACTATGTAGGGAACTCTAGTCCTGTCTGTAGTTTCTGTGCAGTATATGAAAACATAGCACTTTGTAAAGGTTTTTCGGGTTGGCACTGGTTTCTCTACGACACCTAAAAGCCAAATAGAGGGCTTTTTTACAACACAAAGCTATGAAAGAAGTTTGCAAGGTCTAAATGCCAGATTCTGTGTTAACTTGGCAGCTTCCCATTACAAGCTGTTGGCTGTGTGAATAGCGATTGTACTGGTCTAAAAAAAACTTTTGAAACCTAGATGATATATTGTAATGTAGAAAATGACGCGTAACTTCTGCAAGGAATTAACGGTGTAGTATTATTGCTCTTCAAATGTATAAAAAATCAGACGATATAATAATGGTTTTACTTCAGTCGCAATTTTTTAAATAAATCATTGATTGGTGAAACGTACCGAGTTTTACTCAAGTGATCAAAATATGAACATGTTTAAATACATATCTGATTATTCAAAGAAAATATTGTTATTTTTTTCTGCATGCAGAGTACTGTCATGTTTCATGAGCTCGAAAACAATTCGGACTGTTTGATATGTATTAAAAACACTGACATACAAAAACATATTTAGCCTTGCAGAGCCTTACAATTATAGACATTTCTCAAATATGTTGCCAGATATCATATTTATTTACATACCTATTTTAAGCTCACCCAGCATGAAGTGCCCAAGAGAGAGCTGTTAGGATGGGTGACTGTCCGTCGTATGTCGTCTGTCAATAACATTTCCTTCAAACGACATCCTCTGCTAAACAACTTGACCAATTTTAGCCAAGCTTCACAGGAATGTTCCTCTATTGGTTCTCATGACAACCAGAAGTGAAAGCTTTGAAAATCTTCTTAGAACCACCAGCCCGAATTCAAAAAACAAAATCTCAAAAAATGTTCCTTAGGCGACTCTTTAATAAATTCTTTTAGTCCATTTTTGGTCCCATAAAAACATGGCCTACAGAAAACTCGGCCTGTTTTGACTATAAAGTAAATGTAGAAAATCGTCTCCTCAGAAACCGCTGGCACAATTTCAAAATAATTTGACAGAAATGTTTCCTCTGTGGCCCTTAATCAAATTCTTTCACACCATGTTGTTCTTTAAAACATAGCCGAGAAAGGATGGGCCAGTTTTCACTTTAGTCCATATTATGGAAAACTTTGAAAATTTTCTCCTCAGGAACTGCTGACCGCAATATAAAATAATTTCAGACAAATGTTTCAGAGCTAGTTCTTTATCCAAATTCCTTTAATTAATGTTGGTATGTAAAAAAAAGTAAAATTGGAAGACAGCCTTTGGGCAAGATTTCACGAAATAACTATATGGAAAACTTTGAAAAATCTTCTCTTCAGAAGCCCCGGGACAACTTTCAAATACATGTCAAGGAAATATTCTTTTGGTGGACCTCTATCGCATTTATTCGAGTTATGTAGGTTACAAGAAATCTTTTATCACATGGTCACTGTAGAAATCAGATTTAAACCTTGTTAATATACTTAAAGTTTCGCTTCTCACTTATCTTTTCATTGTCATTTGATTTTATTTTTGTTTCATTCTCTTTGGGCTGTAAGCAACTATTACCACTGTTCCTTATCGGTCAACATTCCCACTTATTTCCCTACGTTTAAAGAAGCTACAAGGAGCTATCAACAGTCTTCGACGGAGTTCTTTAAAGTTTAGCATGGTTCCATCAATATAGTAATATTGCTAGCAATGCTAACACCAACGTAGTGGTGTATCTTGCATCAGTAGCAAATATGTCTTCGATAGTAACAATCACTTTGGAGAATGTTTTTTGATTTTGGAACATCTACGGAAACTAACGAATAAGACATTTTTTCATAAACAGAATATTCATGTAAGAAATGACCTTAGACCACCAAGAATACACAAATTCTTTATAAAGGGACCGTATCTTACTCGTGTAAAATGACATTCTGGTCATTTTTGTGTACAAGCTATAGACACATCTACTCTAAATAAATTACGGCAAGGTTGGTATCTGTCGATAGCGCACATATATTTCTACAAAATATGCAAATGTTCATGTAAAGCTCGTGAATATAAGCGAGATTATTCAGTAATTGCACTCAAATTTGAACGTACCTCTTAGTTAGAACTGTACGCGGTCGATTATACAAACGTTCTTCTATCATACTTTTATAGGGAAAATCATTTGATTAAATATGTATCCCAAACATGCATTAACAACCTTAGACGTAGGATTTGAAGTAAACGTATCAATATCCTGCATGTTCTTTTTTAAACTAAAAGCGTTACCATGGAAATAAAGTATAAATTCTTCTTGATAATCAACCTTTAAAAGGTATAGGGGTAGTGTTAATTTGACATTGACAGTTAAATTGTTATTGACAACCAAACTGATAATACCGCCGCTAGCTTATCACTCACAGGGCGGTTCAGTGGTCCACTGATAACGCGTTTGACTTATAATTCAGGGTTTGCGAGTTCGATCCCGTGCCCCTTCACTAGCATTACATATTGTCTTTTGGATGAGATGTTGAATTGAGGTCCCATGTATCAGTGCTATAAACTGAGCATGGAAAAGAACCAGGGATTTCTCGGGAATGGGATTTTTTCTGTATTTGCACTATACCCCTCTAAACTCTGCATGGAGCTGAGATTATACGGACAACCTGTACTGACGATAAATACATTCAAACAGATGAATAACCACTCATACTTCTAAGTTCTCGATATCATTCTAGCCATAAATGTCAAGGTGATGCTCAAAATAAAGGCAGTATATATGAAAACAAGATATTTGATTTACACACAACTCACAATAGCTATTAGTCACAAGTGCGTGGTTTTCTTAGATATTTACTGTCAAGCGATTGATTTTAAACGGATGTAAGAACAAAACAGAACACCAGTTTTTTTACTGTGACACATTGATATGTTCCACAAGTATAAAGATTTACATAAACGTACATATTTGTATGTTGCTTTTCACAACTTATGTTAGGTATACATTTACATCATTGTATATAGATATACAAAAATGACATTTATTTCAAATTATGTCGATAATTTTTCATGTTTTTTCAAAACTGACCTTGTAAACAGATTTATGGAAACTCAGAAAATTAGACTTATTCAGCTGTCAGAATAAAAGACTTCATAACACACTTACTAGATTAACCGACATTAACTTTCAAGTCTTGTAATCGTTATTTCTACGACTATTGTTTCTGTATCTATACAGACGTAGACATTAAAGCCACTTTTACGAAGGTGAACTTTGGTCTTTTATTTTGCATATGTTTCATATAACTCGCAGGATTCGTCAGTTACTGCACGGAGAGCAAACTCTGGCCTACACGCAGACAAACTGACGTCGCTTCTTTACACTATAGTATAAAATATTAACAGCAATTTGTCGAATGTTATTCTCCACACTCGGACTTCTTGCGCGTATAAATGGCATATAGTCGAACACTAATGCTGTAAGATTATCTAACCAATCTATTGCACGTGGAAAATGCATTTTGTACCACTCAAAAAGTATTGACTGTTTCTTCTTCTTCTTCTTCTTCTTCTTTGATAAATAAGTTATTTATAGATAACAGCAAATGTTCTAGAAAGGCGATCAACGAACATTTACTTCTTTAGTGGTATTTTTCGTTCATAATTTGAAAATCTAGCAGAAAGTGGTACGAATATGTTTCTTTGCTCCGTTTCAAGCTATATCTACGAGTATGTTGCCATGTAATATCACTATTGGTCGTTATTGGGAAAAAATATATATTTTGATACACTGATAAATTACAAACTTTATCTACTACAAGTGCTTCTTCTATGCTTAAGTAATATGCCGTGTTCTTCAAATATACACATTTACATAGGGCATTGTGTGACTTATCCACCTGTTCATCATACTTTTTAACAGAAAAATAATTGTCTCAGGTATATCTCGATTTGTTTTCGCTCAGCTAACCTGATCTGTTTGATGAATGAGGAACGGTAAATTTCTAAAGTTCAAGTTCTCTATTTAGAACATTTCTATGGTGATATATCACATTATGAGATGACTGACGTTTACAAAAATTAATGAGACAGTATAGATTTTTATTGTGTTTAATGCACTGCTAGTGTTAGCTTTTGTAGATTTTACATCTACGTTTGACTGTGTTGTCGGCGGTATTGATTATTATCACATGTAGCTATTCCTTGATATGTGCAACAAAATAGATGTATAATTTGACCTTTCATTTAAGGCATTACCTATTAGCATAAACTATCTAAATGTAGGAATCTGCTAACAATACGAACTCCGAATAAATTTTCTGATGTTTCCCTCAAGTGGTATAATTTGCAGTTTTGTGTTGTCCTTCTTTACGACTGCAAAGAGAGTTTCTTTTAGCAAATTTAAGTGTAGGCATAATTAGAGTTCACACTATTCTATTTGTTTCTACCTATAGTCGAAATGATCAGAACCAAAAAAGTCGTTCTGAAAATACATTTGATCACCTCGTTACAACCATGGAACTCGCAAATGTAATTCGTAAATTTTGAAGAGCAGTGGTCGAAGGGTTAGAGCTCCGGACTCCCGATCCGGAGGTCACTGGTTCAAATCCTTTCAGGGGTTAAAGTCTACAGTGACTTACCGCATTCCTAACTTTCAGCACGAGTACTGGTTTGAACCCAGGAAGCAGTCGTCGAGAGGGGCTTTAGTATAACTTGCAAGAACTTGCTTCTCAATCGGTGTAAAATAGATAGATTTAAACTAAACTAAATGTGATGTGTAAACATATTATATTTTCTTTTCTTGCAGAATTATTCACGAGGGTGGATTTACGTCGGAAGACAACAAGCAGTTTAAGCCTGTCGTGTACAGTAATACGATCCAATCATTAGTGGCCATTATACGTGCAATGGGAACACTGAACATACCTTTTGGCGCGAATGAGCGAGAGGTGAGTGGCGCTATCATTACTTAGTCCAAAGTCGAAACACTTCGAAACACTACGGTTACTTAACAAGAGACTGTTGATTATTACACATATTCTTTTTTCGAATTATTAGAAATATACAGATTTTACTTAGACGTGGAGCTTTTTAGCCCAATCCCTCAACGAACCGAGTTTTACCTTTTTGACTTTAGCTTTAAAATTCGCAATCTTTCTTTAATCAATTTTACGTACGTTTTTAGTTATATAATAGCACATGCTTTTCATTTAATTCAAAAGTACTGTAGCATTTTTTTAACTGAGTAGATGTGTATCCGAATGTCGCGGGGTCCGAAAAATCATTTACCTTATTAGTCCTGTGACATTCTCCCCTGCTCTATAAGAATTCGTCCTCGAAGGGAGCACATGCGTAGCAATGTAACAGTCAAAGACCCACAGTCGTGGGGTCAGAAAAATCATTTACCCAGTGCGGGACTCGAACCCGCGACCCCCGCTTGCAAGTCAGGTGCTCTACCAACTGAGCAACCCGGGCTGTTGATAGTCCGTAACTAACCATATCACCTATATTAGTCTTGTGACACGAACTATTTTTCTACCAGAGCTATTATAGACTGTGCGAGGTAATAAAGTCATTTCTGTTTTTCTGTTCAACTTTGCAGTCTTTGTTAAATGCGCAACACAGTCGATTTTTATAAACTCTTACAAAGTGTTAATTTGTCGCACTAACATAGTTGTTAAATCGAGCAAATTATTGCGCAAGTCCCGACAAAGCCATAGAAAAATATCAGGCCATCCAAAGTTATCGTTTTCGCACGTTTTTCAGGTCGGTACACTATCATACGATATTCTTGGAGACATCATACACTTGTAATCAATCAAATACGAAAGATTCTTATTTAGTGTTCGAGTTACTGATTGTATGACTTCTTTCAGTGAACATTGTGATTTTCTGACCGAATTCTTAGTAATAGCAGTTTAATGCAGAACGGGTTTTTTTTTTCTTGCTAATACATTTCTGTTTCTCTTTTCTGTGTCATTTTGGCCTGTAATGCTCGTTTAGCTCTTTTCTGCTCCTTTAGCTCTTTTCTGCTCCTTTAGCTCTTTTCTGCTCCTTTTTTCTTCATAAAACCTACTTATTGTGCTTAAAATTCAACCATTCTAGTGAATAAGCAAAACCCTTTTTCTTTTCTCTAAATGCCATTTGTGTAGGAAGACAGAAAGCATTTAGGCATCAATGTCAAGGTTGAATCGGTCTCTGATGAGGCGACCCTTAATAAGGGCATTGAGTTGAGTTACGCTTAAATATCCATTTAAGATTGTATAAGGAGAACACATGTATAAATAACAAGGCAATCCCAAATTGACCGATTTCTGAAGCCACATTATCTAATCTTATGCTATTTTTAGATACGTACTCAATAATCAAATTCAGAAATATTTATTCATCATGGGATTGATGCAGACACTTGTGAATGATATAAAAGTTTTCAAACCATAGCAGGTAAGATAACCCAGTCCAGTTCAAGTATAAAATTCTAGATTATTTACAAAAAAAAAATCAAATCGCTTAGGCCTTAAACCTAACAAGATGGTCACATACACAAATTAATATTCATGAGACCGCGAATGATAATATGACTTCGCTGCTTTAGCGTTTCGATGTTGTAAAAAGCAATATCAGGACTTATGTGTAATAGCTGTCACAATCCAAGATACAGTTCAAATGCATTGTCGCTAGTCAGTGTTGCTAAGGTGATTGAACAAGGTGTGTTGCAGGAGCTGAAGTCAAGAAATTTACGGTGCTAATACTGTTTAAGTCGGCGCTGGACCAGACAATTTTTTTCTAAATGTTCAGAAAGTGTTATTGTCGAAAAGTTTAGTTCAATATTTCCTCAAATTTTCAGAAGGTGTCCTATTCGCTGGAAATGTGTTCTATACCAGCGTTACTCCACTATAGTGTTTGATGGTATTCTACGACTTCCATATGTCTAGAATAAGACAAGGCTTCTACTATCTTGTACGGTCTTAGTTCAAGTGCCAGTTCAGTTACTGACCAACAGATATACTTTTGCCTTAGTAGAAATATTCTGCTCAAATTGATTAGAGGAGCACCCATATACTATATAAAATACCATACGCGTTGAGTAGATCTATGAATATCTTTTATAGTAATAACAAAATCGTTCTTTTTACAAAAATAAATCGGCATTTCCTTTTCAACAGGCACATTCCTGAACAGAGACAGTGTCCAGGATATGAACACTGTCAAATTAAATTTGAAATGGTGGTCTTACAGGAGAACAACCAATGTCTGTAAAACCAGATTCAGGCCTGGAAACGTGTCATAGTCAGAGTCAGTAATGAGTGTATCCCCCTCGGGCCTTTAGGCACTCTCTGCATCGTCTTGGTATGCTCATGATGACACGTCTGATCATATCCTGTGGTATGGCATCCCATTCTGCTACAAGAGCATGAGAAAGCTCACGGACGTTCTGCACAGGGTTCGGACGCGAAGAAAGTCTACTAGAAAGCTTCTCTCAGACATGCTCTATAGGGTTAAGATCCGGAGACCTCGCTGGCCAATCTATGACCTCAATACCTTCATCATCAAAGAAGTTCCGGACGATTCTTGCAGTGTGTGCTCGTGCATTATCTTGCTCTAAAGGAAAAGTTTCACCTATTGCACCAGAATATTGCCTAACAGTTGGTTCTAGGACCTGTAAGACCACCATTTCAAAGTTAATTTGATAGTGTTCATATCCTGGACACTGTCTCTGTTCAGGAATGTGCCTGTTGAAAAGGAAATGCCGATTGATTTTTGTAAAAGGAACGATTTTGTTATTACTATAAAAGATATTCATAGATCTACTCAACGCGTTTGGTATTTTATAGACTATATGGGCGCTCCTTTCATTAATTTGAGTAGTATATATCTATTTAGTCAGCTCAGAGTATAAAGATCCTTACAAGTAAAATATCTCTCATGTTTTATAAAGCTTGGGTATAAGTGTCTCCAAATTAAAAAAACGAGAGAATTAAGTGGGTGTTTCTTATGCAGTGACATCACGTATCGATTGAGAAGCAGCTGCGTGTAATAGAAAATACTTTGTACATTTCAACTTTTTATTTTGTTTCAAATATAGTGGATGTGGTTCTGCTCAGGAGTTATTGCTCAAATGGTTATTTTGTCATGTAGATGTTTCTTTTGCTTTAAATATGAAACAAACATAACAGCGTTCATCCATGATCCGTGAAGAGTTCAGACGAATGAGAACTTCAGCATATTTTCTCCTTCTCATGCGTTCCACTATTTGAGATTTGGTCGATCATCTTCTTGAAATGCTAAACTCGGCTCCGCAGCTGTGAATATACGCGCTAGTGTGAAAAATCAATAGCAGTTCCAGCCAGAAATCAATTGTATTCCTGTAAACATGTTAGAGTTACTCCCCTTGAAGTAGAACAGTCTCGCCATTGTGGAAAAATCTCGCGCGATCAATGGAGATTGTTTATTCTGTTGAAACTGTTGCAGATTTGATTTTTGATGTCTCATGTAACGTGCATCAAGTCACGGCTGAGAATTACCTTCTACCGATTAGTGATAAAGCCTTATTTACATCACGAAAATATACATGCCATATACATGCCATTTCAATTTATCACTTGCTATGCCACATTCAATTCATTCAATATCAAATTGTGCTTCTTAACTGATAATATCAATTTGCTATTCTTCGAGCTGTCGCGGAATAATTACCTTTTTCGCTCGGTTCATTAAATTTCTGAATACTTTTTTAATTGCTATACAGCTGTACATTCAAAATACACTTTAATTATAACGGTACAATATTTGGATATTATTAAACAATTTCTTAAATGCGCAAACATTAACTTTACAGGCGGATGTTCAGTATCTGAAGAAAATTTTTAATACATATCATAGAATAAGTACTTTAAAAAAACAGCGGCAACGCATGGAGCAGTCCACTCTTTTCCCAAAAACATTTGTCAGTTTGAATGTGTTTCTATCAATACCCTATTCTCAGCTAGTTTCTTGTTTGAATACCCCTTGAGAGCAACATTTCTACCAACTAGCAACTAGTTTACCACTAGTCCACATATTAACTGAACTGGAAATGTTTGTATCATTTTGTTTCATTTGTTTGGAAAGTGCCAAGGTGCAAAGGAAAATATTACGTATATAGGTGTTTCTACGTTATTGTCGATATTTACCAAACTGTTTGAATCTTATGAATAATTCGAACGTTCGACTCTCTTAAAAGCTTGTTCCAAATGATAGAAAACCGGTTTGGCTTTTAATTGTGCTTTTATCAGTAAAAAAAAATACGTTTTGTACGGTTTTTGGCGAATCATTGTTCCTGTAGTAACGCAAAGAATTTGTCACCCAGTGGTCAGGTGTTCGATACTCTGCTCCCAACTACTGACTATCAGATGAGTGGTTAAAACGATGTCGTGAATAGAAGTAGTCAGAGGCTTAGAATGCCGGACTCCCGATCTAGCGGTCGCTGGTTCGAATCACACCAGGGATGTGATTCTCAAGCGACTTGCTGCATTCCACATTGCTGTTTTGCATTTAGCAAGTAGTAACCGAGCGGGTGTAAATAATTAAGTCACAAGAACTTGCTTCCGGATCGACATTAAGTAGGTTTCAAATTAACCAAGATTCCCTTCATGGATGCACTATATTGAGCCTATAAAAACAGACTTGTCTGAATTGCGAATCTGACTTTGTTTTGTACTGACTTTTAAAGCGTGAAAGAATATCCCTTCACGGTCATATGGGAAACAGGTCAGTACTTACTGTGAATATAAACTCAAATAGTTTGGTAAATTAGGACTCACGATTACATCAGATACTGCAGACGTTTGAAAACTACGTATGTATCAATTGACGACTGCCAACATATTAAGTTCCTTAAATAACGTCAAATTCATTCACAAAAATTGTTTTAAACGCCTGCCTACGTCAATAGGCCCATCTTCTGTTTTAATCTTATCTAGATTTTTCGGTAGGCGCAATATGCCAGTAGATTAGGTCTATTTTAGCAACCAGGTCGAACATACCTCTGTTTCTGAGACTGATTGTTACTATTTATAGCGCACGCATGGAAGTGTCTATGAGTCACACAGGAGAATGTGTTTTGCAAATTTTAAGTGCCTGATAACAACTGCTTCTATACGAAAGGAAAATAAACATCGAACTTTCTATTCTTTAATTACATTTAGGTATCTGTTTTAGATACACTTGTAAATATTTTTCCACGGCTATTTACACGTATACCGTTGTCAAGGAAAATGTTTCACGGATAAGTGAATGATTTGAACCCGCCGTTCACGTGTAAATTTTCAATATCAGTCAAGTGGATTTTGAATTTTATGACTTTTTTTCTAGACAACAATCATACCAGAGAGATAAAAACGTGTTTGCCATCACAGAATAGTGTACTACGAATAAGTTGGACTGTTTCGTTGAATTCGTTTGCGGTTTGATTGCCTTTTATAATATTCGTCTACAATCGCTGTCTATTTTATGCATGTTGTAAAATAGAAATCGAGCAAAAGAAATGTTTTGAAATCAAGTCAATTACAAGAAGTTCTGTGCTTATTAGCTCAGCTGGGCACAATATGCTCTGGCTGAGCTTTTGTGATTACCCTGTGTTCGTCGTGCCTCGTCCGTCATCTTTTTTTTATTTAAACAATATCTCATTAACCACTTGCTCAATGCTGAAGAAACTTGCCAGGGGTGTTCCTTGCATGAAGCTCTGCAGAAGTTGTTCAAAAGCTTTGATTACATGGAGAACTCTAGTTGCTGTGGCAACAAGAATAGATTTTTAGATCTTTTTGTCTGAAACCAACATGCCTAGAGCTGTAGATTTTGGTGTGTAACATTGTTAAGCGGACCTCTACCAAATTTGTTCGAAATACGTCCCTGTATTAACTGCTGGCACCGCTTGAGAGTCACATGTTTTACATCGAAAAAAAAAAATATTTCAATTTTTTCTTGTGTAGAATAGAGGAAGACGTTATAAAATTGGGCACATAGTATTTCCTAATGGACCTTTACCAAGATTGTTCAGTTTACTTTTGGCCCTGCCCCGGGGTTAGATTTTTTGTGTCGCCTGCTACACAGTAGCTGCGACATATAGGGATCACTGCTACATCGTCTGTCTGTCCGTCCGTCACAAAACTTGTCTGGACTACTCCTCAAAAACTTCTGGTGCCATTTCATCCAAACTTTACAGGAATGAACAGTACAAAGTGTAGTTGTGCATATCCTCGGCATTTTCCAGTTCAATGATTTTTGTCAGGGTTTAAAATTTTTAAAGTTTGTCCCGACTACTTTTCTTACACTACTTATGCAATTTTAATGAAATATTACAGGATTGATCGGTACCTCAAGTACGTGCGCATATTTAACGGATTTTTCGGTTGAATGATTTTTGGCTGAGTTATGGCCCTTGAATAAAAAGGCGTTTTTGCCCGTTAATGATTTAGCTGCAACATGCTACAAAGTAGCCGCGACATATAGAGATCACTTCTCCGTCGTCTGTCTGTCTGTCCATCTGTACATTTCCAACAAACAATCACCTCTCAGTACAACTGCTTAATTGGCTATCATCAGGCGACACATGTGATCACTGATCGCTCTTGTGATAGACATATGTAGGCAAACTGTTTATTGTGTGTAGCATTTCCTAGTAGTACTCTGGCAAGATTGTTCATGTCATTATCCTGCAGTCATTCTGGCTCCGTCTATGGGTCACATGTATTTATATAGAAACATTTTTTAAAAATCTTCTCTGAGACAGTCAGACCAAGTTCTGAAACTTTGCATAAGCATTGCCCGGAAAATCTCTACCAAAATTGTTCAAACTTTGCCGCTTGGGTAATTTTTGTCTCGACCCCGTGGTAAAATGTTTTACATAGATCTATAAAGACGAACTCTTAACAATTACTGAGTTTTAGACTTCGAAAATTTGGTTTGAAACAGTCTAGTGGACCTCTACCAATATTGTTAGTAATATCACTGTTTCAATACAGTGCAAATAGCGTGCGCTAATACGCAATTATAATAAACTCTTCGTAAAGACAAAATCTATATATGTACAACGCCTATACTTCCTTTCAGTCCGATGCAAAGATGGTCTTAGATGTAATTGCGCGGATGGAGGACACAGAGCCGTTTTCTGAGGACCTGCTGGCCGCCATGAAGAGACTTTGGCAAGACGCTGGTGTTCAGGAATGTTTTGGACGATCTAATGAATACCAGCTGAACGATTCAGCAAAATAGTAAGTTTTAAACCAAATAATTTGAAAATAACTAACATACAGACTTTATGATTACTCGAAGTTAAAAATAGTTATTTTATATAACGTTTCAATAAAGAAATGTGCACGCTTTGGCTCATAGTAATAAAATATTGATTTGTGTAGGGGACTAAACTGTGTTGCAAAGAACGGTATCTTTGTTATATTTTCGCCCACCGAAAAGCCCAGTATCATAAGCCTATGTCTTGTAAACCCGAAAACTTCTGAACGAACATCTTGACTTGCCCATCCCTTGTATGTGCGCCAGACGGAGGTCAGGCAAGCAACGTGTACTCTTCCTTCATATGACAAGCCTCAGCAACAGTCAGCCTATAGAACAAGCCTCAGCAACAGCCTATAGAGGGAAGCAAACCTTTGACATACCGCTTTACAGACATACCAGTTGAATCCCCTGGGCAATGGACACGGAATTGATTTTAGTCTGATTTTGACAAAACTTGAATGCAAGTTCGGATTTCCAATCTGTTTCTGATATAAGGAACTGGAAGTGTCACGGCGGGAGCAAGCATGTTCTTGTTTGTCCACCAGCTCTGTTACAACTTGTTAACAGCAGTACAGGTCATATTTTGAGTGTCATGAATATAGATAGTATTGAAAACACAAGTAGTTAAAAAACAGTGTACAAGTAATCAGATTACTAAAGGAGGATATTGTCAGTAGGAATAGTGGCATTACGAACTGTAAGTCACGTTTTGCTGGTAATAACTTAACACGACAGTTTACTGCTGCGAGAAACTGCAAAGTTCTCCTTTATACTTGGTCGTACAATACCTCTCTGTGAAACGCCTTAACGTAGAATTAATCTGGCTTAAAACTTTCACATTAAAGTATGGTTATTCACCTTTAATACCTTGTAGATCAAACTGGTTTACTTTTCCAGGGTAGAAGATTTCTGTATTGTCTTTAAACGGAATCTGGTCGAGTAATATTTTCATGTCTCCTAAGCTTATAGCAATATCTCGGCCCTATCCAGGCGAAGAAAAAAGTTATACAAAAAATGTGTTTGCTTGTCAGTACAAGGACTTTTCAATGTGTCTGAGAAAAAATCGAAAACTCAACAACAAGGCTGCAGTCTGATTGTTTATATTTTTCTTCTTTAGTATAATTAAACACCATTTCTGAACACCAGAGAATCAGGGAAGCGCTCTTTGGAAATCAGTTTTGTTTCTAAGTGTCCGATTTCTTCGATATAATTAAAGGTGTTTCTTGGAAGAAGACTTTTTTCAGTATCAAATGATAACTTCCCCAGTACCATACATTTTGTCAAATAAAATCAAGGCTAGATCGTTTCTAAAGCCATTCATTTTTCCCTTTTACAGATAAGACATACTTAACTTATTTGACCCAGTAGTATATATAAAGTTTGAATGGTTTCTCTGAAGCAACGCATTGATCACTTGCATGTCATCGAAGCTGTACTTTTAATTTTAATCTACCCTTTCTTTCCAGTTTCTTGGACGACCTTGACCGACTGGGCGGTAAAGAGTATATGCCTACAGAACAAGATATATTGAGAACGCGAGTAAAGACCACTGGAATTGTAGAAGTCCATTTCTCTTTTAAAAATTTAAATTTTAAGTAAGTACAGTATTTGAATGCTTATCTGAAAGTATACCGTTTTCTTTATTATACGTTACATGAATTGTATATTCAGTAAAAATTAACTTATATTTAAGAGTCTTTATTCCAAACTAATATCTTTACTTTACCTTGATTCATTTGTTAGCCTGAGTACTAGTTGAGCAGCTTTGATGCGCATGATAATTTAATGTTGACAGCCTCGAACTTGTCCTAAGAAGCACAGGTTTTTATAGAAGAGAAGATAAGCATATGGCGAGTGAACAGTTCTCCAGTTCTCCCGTTATGAAAACAACCAATAGGGAAACCACACAGAGAAAAAGAACCTGTAGTTACAGTAATGAATATTGCACACTGTAACATGATACGGAGCTTCTTACAATTTATAGAGGACAAATGGTCCAGACGTGTTTCTTTTATCTCTGCCAGGGAGAGTAGCGTCAATATTCACATCCTTGTCACGGAACTCCTAATATATGTCGTATGTTTCGTCTTTGTTGTCGACTGTTAAAAAATACATATTGTACAAGGGTTATCGTAGAACTCGTGATTTTATTGTATAAATCAAATATGTGTGCAAGGGTTATGACAATTTGAACATTCTAACATCTGTGTAACTTGACCTTTTCAGATTATTTGACGTAGGAGGTCAAAGGTCAGAAAGAAAGAAGTGGATACACTGTTTTGAAGATGTTACAGCTATTATATTCTGTGTAGCAATGAGTGAATATGACCAAGTCTTGCACGAGGACGAAACTACTGTACGTATGCGAGTTTTCCTTACTTTGTTAATTACCATACCATGAGTACCATCAATTCGAAACTAGCCATTTGTACAAAAGATTCATACCAAGCCGCTCGCCTGTCTGATGACAATCAGCTCCTTTTTTCCAATTCAAAAGAGGAAAACAAATAACTAGGCGAATTATTTAAAAAACTAAATGGAAAATGTTATGACTGTAAACAACGCTATTCAAGGTTGCCAGTCAACAGTTTCGAATTTAATATACTTCAAAAAGAAGAGTATCAGAATACGGTTATTATGAGCAAAACTAATTTATCAGAATTATTTCGTTACAGTGCGATTGTTATGTAAATCAGTTACCTTTTTATCAATAACGGCAAAGGCAACTTTTCGCATTTATTTTTGCCACAAATTATTTTATTTACATTTACTGCGATTTTCTAAATTTGTAATAATGGAAGTGTTCAATTTCAATAACTTTTTTTTAAATTTTGTTTTTGAACTATTTTCTTGGCGGATGTTTTATTAGGAGCTTTTCAAAATAGTTCAACTGAAAGTAGCTACGGTTCGACCCATCTTATGGTAGTTTTGTTCATGTGATATTAAAGTATCTCACGTTCGTTAACGTTTGATATAATCTTTTTATTTTAACTCGTCAATGGAAAATGTTTTGAAGTTCACCAGAGGCTTGCTTACTAACCTCTTTTCTAGACTCGCTGAATTAAAGTTTATATGAAATGAAAACTCATGTCAGATCCTGTTTGTATCAGATCAATCAGTTTCCGTTTTTTCAATTAAGTGGAGGATTTTTTTCTTTGGAGAAAATTGACCAAAGCATGTTTTTCAGAAATCTTCTCTGCATTATCAACTTACATGTAGTCCTATTAGAAGTTTCATTCTCAGAACGCATACAAGAACACTAAATGTGTTAAATGTGTCCATTTATGTCTAAAACGTTAATAAAAAATCTTAGAAAATAGAAAAGGATATTTTTTTTTCGTGTACATGTACATAAACAAACTAAATCCCCGAAAATGCAGTGAAAAAAAAACTAGGCAAGCGGGCCTAAAAGTTAATCATATTTTACCTTTAACATAAACTCTGTTTTCTTTTCCAGAATCGTATGCAGGAAAGTCTGAAACTGTTTGATTCCATCTGTAACAACAAATGGTTCACCGACACTTCTATAATACTGTTCCTTAACAAAAAAGATTTGTTTGAAGAGAAAATCAAGAAATCGTCACTGACTGTCTGTTTTCCTGAATATACAGGTAATTTTTCATAAGATCAGTAGCATTTCTGTACATGCAAATGTTTACATGTACACATGATTTGGTATCTTCTTCCAAGTTTCAGCAAGATAAGTAATGGTTTCATACTAGAATGATTAAGAATACAATAAAGTGTATGTCTTTTGCACCCTTCTAGCTCAAAATCTTAGCAGATTCAGCCATATTAGTTTACGCCAAGTGTGTTTAATATTGCAGTGGATACTAGCTTTCTTTTATTTCGAGAGTTTGGCACAATACTGATCCAAGTTTTGATGAATAACGTAAACATTTGGTCCATTCTTGTGCTCGATTTGCTCTTGGGTTCATCACTCATGACTGATATAGCCATTTTACAGAAGAGACAGTTTCATTACTGTTACAAACGTACAGCCGAGGTGTTTGCGGCATCATGTGTCTTTGGCCAAGGACTGAAACACCCGCTTAGGCTAAGATTCGAACTTGGAATGCGTCGAACTACGCGCGAACATTCTAACCACTGAGCTTACGGCCCATAACAGAAGCTTATATGTTTCTTTTAAGAATTGATATGCGAAATTAAACGTTTGCTGTGAGCTGTACTGAAATGACGGAATCATAAGCTGTAAGAATAAAGGTCTTCAAAAGTATTTGTTTACATTTAAACACGTGAAATCAAAGTTAGAGTCACACTCTTGTTATTTGAATGAGAACGTTAGATCAGTCTTTTTCAAAATATTCGAAGCCGTCTTTGAAATGTTCTTGTACTGTAATTTTTTATTTTGATGTCCGTTTGTTTTTGTTTTTTTGTCTGTTTAATCTATATGATGTAAATCATTTCTTTTCTTCTTTGGGAACAATCCGCTTTTACATACGGACTACTTTCTGTTATTAGGCAAGAATACATACGAAGAGGCGGCTGCCTACATTCAGGCCCAGTTTGAAGCGAAGAACAAAAGTTCAACGAAAGAAATTTATTGTCACCAGACGTGCGCCACTGATACCAACAATATTCAATTTGTATTCGATGCGGTTACTGATGTGATTATAGCTAACAATCTACGAGGTTGCGGCCTGTACTAGAGTTACCTGCCCCTGCTGAGGGACTTAGTATGTGGGAAGAACTGACTGGATTTTAGATTATGTGTGCTAAACTGAGTGGTATCGTCTGTAACTCATCATTTGAAATGGTTCGCTGACAAAAAAATTCGAAACTGTGGTTACAAGATGTAATTCGAAACCGCGGTTTTCATATAAAAACGTTGATAAATGTGACCTTTGACATCAGTGTAAGCATTCAACTGACCGTGAACCAACCAAGTTTGGTTGTTAAATGCTTGTTTTAACAACAACACATACTTAGGTGATTTTAAAAATTCACTTTCATGGCCTTGAGAAGTTGAATGGTGTGGTCCATGATTTAATTTGGATTAAATACAAGTATCCATAATTTGGATCGAAGTGCGAGTTCCATAATGTAATTTTTATATTTGGTGGTGTATTGATGCTTTTTGTGACCAAATATTTATTTGTGATGTCTGAACATGTATAGTAGCTCGCCCATTTTTGGTACATTTGTATCCTGGGCATCATTTGGCTGTAAAGCTACTATAAATAGATAATTGATTTTTCTGCGAAATGTCGAAGACTACCCGTGTCGCAAGTTGTTGTGTATTTATTTATCATAATATTCGTGTGCGTGTGTGTGTTTTCATGCCACATTGTGTCATCAAAATCGGTACGTGTAGCATGCGCGGTACAAGATAACGTATTGTCTTTGTATTTTTCTATAATTTTGATCAATATTCTAGATGAATGCGTGAAAGCTTAGATAGTTTTAAATTATCATTTTGATTTTTATAATCGGAACACTCATAAAAGTTTGCTGTACAGCAGGTCATTGGTTCCTGGCGTCTTTAATTCTTGACCATCAGTCAGGATTGAAATAGTTCTGATCTAATCATTCAAGTCTTCATTAGATCTAATCTAAACTGCCAAGAAACAGACTACATTATGACGTCATCTGCTAACTCATCGCTTGTGCTCTTCAAAATATATAATGTAGGGTTATATCTCAATCATTAACTTGCAAATTTCATTTGATTCATTACTTTTGCTGTCTTATTTAATCATGAAAGACAGGATGTCATAGCAGTTAGTTTCATGACAAGTTTGAAATTATTTTAGTATTTAAACAAATTAATAATTTTAATTTTTAGTGGAAGCAGAGTCAAATCTTAAACATAGCATTCAGCAGGATTAAGAAATGCTAACATTTCAGAATTTCAAATCGTTATAAAAGAAAGTTAACAATAACAACTACATATTAAAAACAATAATAGCAGTACAGTACTGAGCATTTTAACGTGAGTGATTGTTACGTCATTGATGGCACTTTAAAACCGCCGGTTGTTCGTCAAATAGGTCTAAATAGCATTTTGGTAAAGCAGACGTGTTCAAAATGACATCAAGAGATGAGTGACTTGTTTCACATCGCTGTATTACAACACAAGTAGAAGATGACGTGTCCCATTACGTAGACTGTACTGTAATACATACGACCATCTTTAATTAAAATCTTAAGAAACAATGAGCAGTGAAGGTCGATGGTTTAACAGAAACTCAATACTGTTCTGAAAAGCATGGTAAGATTTTCTAAAAAAATGTATTCAGTGACATAAATTAAACTTACAACATCCTTATATTGTAGCAATTTTCACGTCAAAAGTTAAGTTTAGAATTTATGTTAAAAAGGGTGATGTTTGACTGCTGAATGATTTAAGAAGTAATGGTGATAATAGACCGACAGACAGACGGACAGCCAAATGAGTTGTTAGAAATAGGACAGAAAATGTATGAGTAACAAATATGACATTTTTATATTGCCGTGCAACATTCTGAACTCATAGGTTATAACAGACTATGAAATTTTACATTTACTGTTTAAATTATATATCAATTGTGATTTATCTTGTGCACTTCTCGCCACTGGTGATAACATTTATAAAACATCTAGTTCACAAATATTGTGGGGTATTTTTTGTTGTTTACTTCATGGGCTTGGTTCTCATTGCGAAACAGATTCATTATTTTTCTCAACTTTTTCATCGTTCGAAATAAGGTCTAGTGTCATTCGAGTCTATCAGAAATACATTTTTCAAAATGCCTTCTTAACTTTCTTAGCATTTGTTCTCAAAAGATGACGCTATTTCCAAATTTACAAGGAGCACTCCAAATGTGTTTAATGAAAGTGTAGCTCAAAACCTCCAGTCATTATGCAGAAATTATAAAACTAAGTTTTGCAACTGATTACTTCTAGGACTTGGTGTTTTATAAATTTATGACCATACTCTATGCTTTGTGTTGTATAGATGTGTTATAGGATGGAATTTTAGTAGGATCAATGAATGCTGCTATTTTAAACTTTGTAAAAGTATAAATGTAATAAATATTTGTAGAAGTGTATGTGACCAAAGCTAAACTAGACTTTTTCATCATTGTTGCGAATGTTCTTACTTTTTACAAACTCAGAAAATCAAGTTGACAAGAATGTACCACTATATAAATTTATGAAGTTCAGTGCATGAAAGCAAACCGGAAGTGATGTGTATGGTTACGCGTTTTTTTCTAAACATTTCAACACAGTTTAAGAAAAGATGTGAAATTTATTTAAAACCGAATTTTTTTACTGAAGAAGCATTCTTTTGAGGACCACGTACTTGCATGCCATCACTGCATTTCCATTTAAAAACATCTTGGACAAAACTAAATACAATAATAACACCAGATACAAAATGTAATTATATAACTGAATTAATTTCTTGCCAAGAAATAGACAAGACTTACTGCAAAAACGGGTCCGAACATTTTTCGAAGTATAAATGTCCAATGCTTTTGACTAATCAAAAATGTATAAACAGTTTCTAAAAAAAGACAAAAACATTACATGCCTGCCATTACCCACTTCAGTCAAATTCAGTAAGTTTTCATTAACACTCTTCAGAAATGTCGGAAACTTCGGACTGAAATTCTGTTTTTGTTATAGTACATTCTACTGTAAAGGTTGTCCAAGAATGGTGACGATAAATGGAGGAATCAACCCACCCTGATTTTGACAGCTTGTACAGTCTCGTTTTACTGCTGAGTTTTTATTGCCTTAGTCCGTTCTATTCATCCTATTTTGACGTGAGGTGTTGGTATTAATACAGAATAAACAACCACCAAGTTCATTTTCAAGGCCAATGCATCATGAGTCGATGATATGTACATGTAAGTTCATTTTCTGTAGGACAACTTGCAACCGGAGTCCCTGGGATTTACATGTAAGTTTATTTTTCCAAGACATTTTGCAAAGTATGTACATGTTATTCATTTTTTAGGACAGTTGGCAACCCGAGTCCTTGATGTATACATGCAAGTTCATTTTCTAAGACATAGCAACGTGAATTGCTTTTGAAGAACCTACAATCATAAACGCCTGGTGTTAATTTCAATGATTTGTTTGTAAACTTTCTGTTTTTAAAACAAGAGTCAATATTTTATTATTGTCAACATCATATTTATTTTTCAAGAATGTAATGGAACGACTTGCAAGCTAATGACTTTATGAATAGGAAAGCTGTTTAATTCTACGATTTACTGAATACACTACAGCCTATGTGGAGTTTCATCTTGGCTTTATTATAATTCCTTTTTGTATTGCTGATTTCAAATTAATATAGTGTATATCTAGATCAACATATTTACATTTATATATATATATATATTATCATAGTGTTATATTTATTTCCCAAACATGTGCAATATTTTGTAAGAGTTTGAATAATATAGAGTATTCGGACTCACTTGAGTTGATGGTCCATCCTTTACAGGGACCGGAAGCTCTAGGAAGGGGTTACACTAATCTTTTCTCTTTGTGCACCAGATAATCTGAGACAAAAATGAAGTCACACGCCCTGCAAGTGATTATCTCCCTTCACAGCTACTGTCTTAGGCCTGTAAGAAATTTCTTAGTTTATTAAATTGCTATTTGTAATTGTGTTTTGGCAAAATCACTTGACTGGTCACATGCTGAAATATGGTGATGCTGCTTTTCAAACAACAACAACAACAAACGTGGCGATGTGTTGCAGCATGCAATTTACAGCAAAAAGTTCATTTCTATTTAAAGTAAAAAAAACTTTACAACTATCAACTAAACCACAGATTCTTTTGGAAGTTCAGTGGCTGTTTAATTGGTAGACTGAATTTTTGTATTACCCATGTCGAAACATTTCTACATATAGTCAACATTATCACAGTGAGCATTTTAATATCTATAGGTACTTTATACTCATATGTAAGTGTTAAGCACACGTCAGTAATGGGTTCTCGGGTTGTCGGTCGCACTGTGCCCCTTTTTATATATAACTGCCGTTATTTATTATAAAATTTTATTTCCGCTCAAATGGTACCGAGTTAAGTGTTCGTTTGTCTTTCTCATTTCCTCTCAGTTTTGCTTCTTTTTATGTTTTTATTTTCTTATTCCTTAGTTGAATAACACACGTATTTAGAAGACATCGCTGAGATTTGGTTTATTTTTAAATTTCTCCTCGGTTATTCATAAAATATGCTTGTCAAAAGTTTGAACACTCGATAAATTGTGAAGAATAGTGTATGTATAAAAGCTACGCTTTTTCCTACAGCAGTTTTCTTATATGGCAATATTTTATATTGTGCGATGCTAAAAGTGTATATGTATTTAATGATGTCTAAAGTGTAATCTGCAAAGAAGAAAAGGGCAGACATATTTTGTTTCGTTTTTCTTGAAAAATGTTGAACACAAAGACATGACTGGTATTACTTGTTTCCTAGCTCTCAATCGATGTGTGTCCCTGTTAAATTTCCTTACATGATTATGTTAACACGTCATTCCTTTTTGCAGACGACTCGTGCATACTATTTTCAGACTCAGAATGAGGTACAAATAAGTGACGTCTGTTAACGGGTTTTTATCTACTTTATTTTTTCAAGAAAAGCAGAAAACTGATTACTAACGTCAGCTATTTTGATCGTAAAACGATGAATGAGACGTGTTTATAACTAAACCAAATTTCATTACATCTACTTGCTTTTCCTTTAACAAAATAGTTGTTTTGAGTCTAAATGGTTTATTATTGCTCGGTTGACAATCTATATAAAATTACAACAGCAGTTTTAAATATTTGATAGAAGCTTAGGAAAACGTTCGATTTAGCTGTGTTCGAGCGACTGGTGGATAAAGAATGACATCTTTATGTTATGACGTCATTTTATAGATCACGGTTAAATTATTCATTTTAAATCAAAATTGACGTGACAGACTGTAATACTGCCGTCCTGATCCTAATATTTTTTCAACATTACCTTATCAGTCTATTGGTTAGGAAATATTTAACAATTCAGAACATTAAGATGTTGACCCGAGCATACGGTTACTTTGCTTTATACTTTTCACTATATCAGTTTGTTGCTCTTCAAAGCAATCCATTGAGCAAAAACATTGAAACTTGTTTGGCAGAGCTCGAAATGTATATTTTTTACATGAAAAATTTAATTAATGTCTCAGTGAAATATTTGCACTTTGTAAGAAAACCTTGACATTGTTTAGTCAACACATTTACCTATCTTGCATTTCAAAACTAAAATTCAATAATTTTGTATATCAGTTAAAATGAGGATAACACAGTCAGAACATGGTATTCAACCTGATATTACATCCAGAAATTTAAACAATAACACAACTTGTATGCCATTACAACGTTAAGCGTCTTGTACAATATAACATGAAATTCAATACTACAAAACATACTCCTTTTTCAGGTCAGAACTGAAATATACATTGAATGTCAAAAGCAGTAATGTAACTTGTATGACATTGTGTTGACAGTTTTTACAGTTTGCATGTAATCATAATATGATACTGTTTTTGAATGTTAGTACATTTTAATGTGCTTTAATTCGTCTACATGTTCTATTTCATAACTATTGTGTGTAATGTATTCTAAAGATAAAATGGGATAATATTGCTTAGTGGAACTGGAATCATGCATTTGCTCTCAAGGTCCACGCGTATGAATGCATTTTGTTAATTGTGGAAAATTCATGAACTTTCGTTTTTACTCTGGTGTTATTATTTTCAGCTATAACGTAGAAGGCGCTTTGATTCTGCAAACAACATGTACAATGCTTCGTGTAAACAAAATTGATATTTAGATGTAACTATTATCAGTGATTTAATTTATCATGTATGCTAACATGTGTATATTTCAGTCCTCTAAAATCCATTCTGTAAATCTGACATCATCGCAAATGATGTCATTCATGGTTTCCCTGGCAATGCGATGACGTCATATCGCGTTGCCATGGTAATCGCCATCAATATCAGACCAGCTGATACAATGTATGTTTATATGAACAAATTATGTCTGTGACTGTTATTGTCTATCTATCTCTAACATTAACTTGAAATAAAAACTTAGCATTTTATGAAAGACAGTTGTTGTTGTTTTTATGGCTCATTCAAACACAAAAGTGCTCATGGTGAGCTATAGTAGTCGACAATTGTCCGTCATCATCCGCTGCCTGTACTGATAGATGGAAAATATACAGGGATGTAGTGTTCCTTACATTAAGCGATCCAATATATTCAATGCCATGGATAATTTGGGTTACCTTGATAACTTGAAATGAAAAGAAACTTCAAACATCTTCTCTGTACCAGAAAGAAGAGAACTTTAACTTGTATATTGGATTGTCTACTACAGTGTAGCAGTTTGTTTCAGATTATTCCAATAGGTTACAGGGCCCCGCTAAAAAGTCATCTAGAAACATCTCAGAAATCTTTTTAAAAAATCGAGACTGAAACCACAAGGTCAAGTACTTTAAATTTTTTATATAGTATTTCTTAGTGGACCTCTACTATTACTGATCAAAATTGCTCCGCCCCGCGAGTCTTATGTTTTATTTAAAAAAATATTTAAAATCTTCAAATTTGGTATGTGGTATTGTCTAATAAACCCTCTAAAATATTCAGTTTATTCCGTTTGGAGTCATTACTGGGTCTGCCACGAGGATCACATGTATTACGAGAAATGTGTGGGAAAATCTTGATAAATATTCTAGATACATCTTTATTCATCTTGGACTAGAGTTTATTCATTTGGGCAGGTAACCGCAGTCAAGATTATACAAATTATGTCCCTTGTATTCTACAAAAAAAGTCTTTAAGATATTCTTGCTGTACACCACAATGACAAGAGCTCTGAAATTATGTTTCTGCATTGCCTTTGTTCAAACTTTGTCTACTTCATCATTATTAGCTAAGTCTCAAGGTTCTTTAACAAAAAGCTACATATGAAGAGCTTTTAAAGATCCACAAGATCAGAGTTCTTATATTGTGTCCGTAGCATTGTAAGATTGTTCTACTTAATTCTCATGGGTTATTATAAGCACCAGCCCGGGGATCACCTAATATAGGAATGGGAATTTAATTTTTAAAAATAATGGGGAAAAAACAACCATTCTAGAGCTTTGATATTTGGTATGAGTATTGTCTAATTGTTTTATGATTCTGTATTGGAATTCCATGACACTGTACTTGTCATTTTGAAGTTATACCCTGGTGAGCAATTGACGGCCATCATTACCAATGTGTATCCTATGTCTTATTGCTAAATGTCTCTTTTAACAAATCATTTTATTGAATGCATTTTACGACTTAGGGAAACAGCTTTCTAGCATATTCGGTCGCTTAGTGACATCATTGCTGAAACTCCAAATTAACGAAAAAGGAGGTATAAATGGTCTAAAATCGCTCTTCTGAGAACGAGTGAAACGGGCAAATACTACTGGAAAAAAGAAACACAAGTTTTCTTTTGGTCTTGAAAGTTAGAACTTTTTCAAAGACAGTAGTTTTATCATTTTATCCTGATTTTAAATTCTTCATTTTTCCTCTAGTAATAACTGGTACTGTTCGGTTAAAATACATGCTGATTGCATGATTCACCTCATAGATAGAACAGAGACATAATGTTCTTGCCACAAACACAGCGGGATACAACTTCCACTTCTTTGAGTCACTCAATGATTCAGTGAAAGGACTTAGTTGTCCTTGTTTTCAAGACAAACAACATTTTGATGGCTAAGGTGAACTCCAGCAACAAACCCAGCCACTTCAAGATATTCCACTAAAAGTCCCAGCTACAGCTCTTAACACACACAATTTTTTCTGGAAATAAATGGAATTTCACGTACTCTCCCAGCGGAAAAGAAAAGCTTTCCTCCTCGTTTTTACAATTAGAAATCCTTTTTTTTAATATATTGAAATTAATTTTGAATATTTGATCATTCTAGTTATTACTATTGCCCGACTATAGATAACACGGTATAGGGATTTAGAATCTGAATTCCTGACAGTCCGTGAGCTTTAAAAAAAATCTGGAAACAAAGCCTGTCGTAAAAAATTAGCAGATAGTCTTTTTTAAAAATAAAGAAAAATTTAGCAATTATGGATAACGTACATTTGATCCTATAAGATTCGCCTCCACCCAGTGTTTCAAATGGCCGCCTTAGTTATTCATCTGGGTTAGTAAAACGCTGCATCAGGAACTGTAGACGCTTATTTTAACGTCTTTAGATAAAATCGTTGACGTCTACAGCGAAACATGTAGACGGGATCTAAATGCAAGGTGAAAGTTGCTTACCTAAGTTAAATGATGAAGAAAGTGATTCATCTGATGAATACGGTAATGATCATTCATATTTAACATTTTTCTTATTTAATTTTGAAGTTTATTTTTATATTTCATTGTCCATTACGAATGTTTAGTGAGTCCTAAAATCTAGTGATCTTAATGATAAACATCTCTATTCAAGTGTTACAATGTCTGAAATAATATAATTATATCTGAGACAAAATGAAGAGCCAGGAGATATTTTCAAACATAAACATAGTTGTGGATATTAAGGACGTCATCGTTGAACACAAAATCCTTCTTGTTTCATAAGAAAGTGATACTTTAGAATGAACGCTTTTACTTTCTTTAAACACTCATGCAATAGAACTATCAGAAAAGTCTGCTTTAGGACTACTTGTGAAGAGTTCATAAACAAACCATTTACACGATGGCACAGTTTAAAATATTGTGAACAATAACAATTCAAATCAATTACTAGTACATCTGAAACTCTAATATCCAGACAAATTCAGGACATTCTTATCAGCGTACTTGTGATGTCACTATCTATCAAATATTGAAGTTAAAGCTATATTCATATAAAAAAATAACAACATCCGTTTCAAAATTCTAAGTATTGTAAACAAGGACAGGAAATGTTCAGTGTCCTTGACATGAGCCCCTCCTCGGTACTTTTGTAGTTGGTGCTTTTGACTACGAATCTAGATTTCGTTGTTCAATCCCCGTCGAGCCTGTTCTGATATGATCTTGTTGCTGAAAAAGACGGTAAACCTGATTTTACTCCCTGAGATTGTAAAGATCTGCTTCTAATGCACTTAGTTTGTCAGAGTATATTTGTTTACAAATACTGAATAACTTGGAAGTCTGGAAAGACACTGCTCCATTATCTCATATCATAAACTTTAAATGAGTTAGTATCTACGAGTACACCGAGCATATGATAAATATAAAATGGGTAGCATTTGACTTGTTCACAGTAAATATTCGCTTTTGTTGCCGTTTTTTAATGCCCCGCCACTTGGGGCGGGGATATATAAATTTCCCCTTGTCTGTCCAGCCGGCTGTCGGGCTGTCATGCTGTTCGTACGTAGACCGGCTTGTGTCGCGTGTAACTTTAAACGTATAACTGCTTGAGCAATGAAACTTTCTAAGAATAGTTGTCAACATGTGAACTTGTGCACCTGGGTATTTTGACGCTAATTTATTGGAGATCGGCAGAGTTAAGCCCCCCTGATTAAACAAAAATTGCATTGTTTGACTTATGTCGGGTGTAACTACAAACGTATAACTGCTAGAGCCATGAAACTTTCTAAGATAGTTGTCAACATGTGAACTTATGCACCTGGGTAATTTGACGCGAATTTTTTGGAGATTGGCAGAGTTAAGCCTCCTGATTAAGCAAAAATTGCATTGTTTGACTTGTGTCGGGTGTAACTCCAAACGTATAACTGCTAGAGCCATGAAACTTTCTAAGAATAGTTGTCAACATGTCAACTTACGCTCCTGAGCATTTTTAGACTTGTGTCGCTTGTTACTCAAAATGTATAACTAGAGTCATGAGACTTTCTAAGAATATTTGTCAGCATGTTAACTAACACATTTGGGTATTTTGATGCAGATTTATTGGAGATCATTTTTAGACTTGTTAGACCTGTAATTGTACAGGTTTTTTGTGACAATAGAGTGGAATTTGGGGGCATCCGTGTCCTATAGACACATCCCTTGTACAATTTTACTTCTTGTACAACTTTGGCAACATTCCGATACACTGGAATTCAATAGATTTGTATAAAGTGTATCGAATTTTCTAGCTCAACACTTTTTTTCTTCTTCCACAGTTTTGTGTTGCGAACTGTTAAATTTATTTTCTCGTAGTAAGAAACGCCTATTATTATATTATGAATATACTAAATAAAGCACAATTTGCTTTGACTGCGTTTTTAAATGGCCATTTCAGTAATCATGTCAATTTCCTCACAGTGATCTCCCCTTCTTTCTTCGGAAAAAATCTCTGCCAGCAAGGGCTAACTTTAGCTCGTTTCCGCATATAAAAACCTGTATAAACCTTTTTTAAAGCAGTAACCTTTTCTCCTTCTTTGTTAAGTTATGATTAGAATTACATCGATAAATACATGTTTGTCAAACTCCATGCAAAAGTAAATAAACAAAACGTACAACTTTTTTTAAAACTTTATAACTTCCAGCATGTTAAATCGATGTGATTCCAATCATAACCTAACAAACTAGGAAAAAGCCTTTTTTTATGTTTGTACATGTACATAGGGTTCCCTAGCTGGAAACCATTCGGAACACCTCGGGCGACTTTATACGAAGTTGTCGGAAAAGGCCGAGTTGTTACGATTGGCAGAAATGAAGGGGAGATCACTGCTAGGAGATTGGTTTTGACGCTTGATCTGACGATCTGACGATTACAGACTATATCGTTGTCAACTGCTGGAAACACTCAAGCAGGATCTACTCATAGTGCTAAATTAAAAAGTGACATATCTGGGTTGAATGGTTTAAAAAATTAACATTTTTATTAATTTAAATGCTTATTTAAATTTTTCATTGTCCGTTACTATAATCAATTTATCTTTTCTTTTAAACAGTGTCTTTCATATTTTGAGTAAAAAAATAACAGCAAAATGACATTTTCAAACACAGACATGTACAGGGATGGATTTATTTAAGTCATCATCGCTGAATTTTAGATCTTATTTCTTTTAAGAGACAGAAATTAGAATGAAAGAAGTTTTTGAACAATTATACTGCTGCCCAAAGGAAATAATACAATCAAAATAGATATAATGAAAAAGGTCTTCCTTAATAGTTGGTGGTATTTCTTAAACACATCATTCATACCATGGTACGGCTAGAAATACTGGTAACAGTTACAGTACAATTTAGTCTTAAACTCTGATATCCAGATTATTTCAGACCAGAGTACTCTGGATGACACTATATCTACTAAACTTTAAATTACCTTCGATATATATTAATTTGATTTAAACAACAACAATGGCAGTTTCAAAATTGTGACACATATTAACAGAGCTAGAGTGACCAGAAATTTCTTCCGAAATTAAAAAAAAGAAAAAACACCAACAAATAGGTCTTCGTCTCTTAATTTTCAATCTATCAATGTCGACAAAATTAGATCTTGGTTACGTGTTGAAAATTTCATTCATCTTTTGCTTTGTGACAAAATGTTCGTCTTTTATAAAGATTTATGCACTCCCGTTAATTTTCAACTTCACAGGTGAAAACAGATTAAAAATGTTTAAAATAGGGAAATATAAATCATGGAATGGATGCAAAAAACTGTCCATTCTTGTATCACTAATACAAGATGGTGGAAGCATTGACATTTCGGATAAGTTACCTATAGGAAATATTATATAGAGGATATTTGTTTGTTTTTGTGGAAGATGAGAATTTATTTCATCGAGTGAACACCATATGTGATATTTTCACGAGTGGCGCAGCCACGAGTGAAAATATCAACATATGGTGTTCACGAGATGAAATAAATTCCCATCTTCCACTAAAAAACAAATAAATTTTCTTTTTATTTTATGCCAACACGTCAAAAATGGGTTTTTATATGACATTTTTAATCAGGGCCTTCAATAAATTCCCCATGGTGAGCCCCAAATCAGTTAATGCGTACTTTGGTTACTCCGCACATAAAAAAGTGCAGACAATCTCCAATACATATGATAACTTTACTTCTGCTGAAATAAACTGAATACACTTTCATCAAATAATATTTATTTTTGTCTACACAGTTTATCAATATTTATTGAATTTTGCCATACATACTTTAATTATAAAAGCGGATTAATACTCAATATTCAATAGTTCGGGCACAAACATGTATTATCAAAATGGTAATTAACTGATTCAAAACAGTGTATTATCACTTTTATCTCACTGATATTTCCCTATATTTCATTGGTAGGCATAAAATAAAATGAGATATTTTAGAAAAGACCTGCGCACGGGAAACTCGTGATACAGAGAGCGCGTAATGTGCTTCCTATGATCACTGAGTATCTAAGCCAGTGTGCTACCCAGTTATTAACCGGACAATGATTTTTACACAGGTGACCACTGTGTCCGTAACCTTTGACCTAGTATAGGGTCACATATTGGTGCTTATGTCCTATAATCATACGAAGTTTCATCAACCTGTGCCAAATCTTTCGCTATTTTTGGTCGGAAAAATGATAGGACCAAGAACGCACGTACGGGCAATAGCAATGATATATGCCTCCATTTTTTCGTGGCTGCATACAAAATTCAAACCTTTGAGTATAAGCATACTCTAAAATCTAGAGGTTTCCATTTTCTATCAAATCATGCAAATGTGAATGCTACTGAATGCGTTATTACCCCTAAGTCAAGGTGACTGTCAAAAATTTTAAAGTTAACGGATAAACTTAATGCAGTAATCAATGTAAGTCTTTATGTAGAGTTGTTATTGTACCATTTTGAGTAGTAAACTATTATTTCTAAATGTCTAAAGGAAAAGAATGCACATATTGAACACGAACATATTGAACATATACATATTCAACATGAACATTTTGAATACGAACATATTAAACACGAACAAACTGAACACGAACATATTGAACACGAACATGAACATATTGAAAACGAACAAATTGAACACGAACATATTGAACACGAACATACTGAACACGAACATATGGAACACGAACATATTGAACATGAAAATATTGATTACGAAGATACTGAACATGAACATATTGAACATCAACATATTAAACATGGACATATTGAACGTGAACATATTGAATATGGGTCATTTTTTAAAGTGTCAATTGTTTTCCATTTTATAGCCATTGAACCATTAACATTTTTATGCAATATATCGTTGGTTAATTGTAGGGTATGTTCCTTCAAGGAATTCTCTCTAGCATTGGCCACATTAAATTTGTCTGTTTTATTTACAATTAAGGACCTGCTGAAGACAGTGAGCTATAACAGATCATATGATAACAGATGGCAATTTTGATAGAAGTTTCAAACTAAGCAAGCTTGCTTTAGTCTAACCCTTTTCATTTCTACACATCTAAGAGACTATAAGTATAGGACAAACGTATGCTTGAAAACGAAACAAAAGTTCTATAAATAGCTTTAGAGTATTACCATTTTACACTTACTTTGTGAAATGCGTAGTGAAGCAAATGTGTGTCGGAAGAGGGAGATTTGTCTGAAACTATTAACTGTCACCTTGCATGGTGCTTGATTATTTTATATTTTATTCTGATAACATTAAGATAAAGTACATGAATACTGATTTTGAAGCAACAACTTCGGCATGATTAAAGATCATCTGCATTTGAAAAGGTACAAGTATATCCTTCTATCTTTGTCATTTGGCCTTCATACTAAGATCATTATCAAAACAACTTGACCTGCCAAGGAAATTTTCCTTTTAACGATTTCAAATTAACTATTATTCACACAGTTTGAAATATTTATTTGACCAGGCAGTGATGATTTATGTTTTGGCAAGTTTGTACATGAAAATGTTATCATTTCCAGCACAAGTTAATAAAAGATATCTTTTGCCAAACTGGTAGCAGACGGCTTGTGGAGCAGTAACTTCTTCCTCTGTTAGTATAATACTGAGCCGTTTGCCATCAGCAGACACCTGGTGAACGTTGTTAGAACTTGTTCCACACACGTATATGCGTCCAGAATCATCCAGTGATAGCCCTCTTGCATTTTCCAACTCACTCTCTGCGTATTCGAAAAGAATATTGCCCTTAACGTCAAAGTTAACAAGCCGACCTTTGTCCGTAACGCAGATTTGTTGTCCATCAACACTTGTTGTGATATTCCACGGATTTTTCAAGAGCTCTCTCCCAGATTTGTTCATTGTGAGTGTTTTCAGTACATTGCCCTCTAGGTCAATCATTTGGATTGCTTTTGTTGAGAATCCATCGTCACACAAGACTATAAGTTCCTGATTGTGACAGGTGATACCATAACAAGGTAAATTAGTCAGGATTGATCTTGTTGCTTTGATTTTCTTGCCAGTAGAAATGATTTGTATCTTACTCTCGTCCGGTAAAGACACGGCCACTTCTTGAGGACTTATCACTGCTACATCGCGTGGTTCGGAAGACAATTGCAGTGCACATGCTTTGGTGAATTTTATATCGAAAACTTTTAATTTACAATTTTTCATATCTACGATAGCAACGCGTCCGTCTGTTAAGAAGACTGCCCCAACATTTTCGCAAGTCTCCTTGTCTTCTGGCAGTCGCACGTTAAATTTTCCAATAAATGAAGCTGGGTTTTTTAGAGAACTGCATGATTCGCTTCTTGCGTCTCTTGTTGTTCTAGGAGACCTTAATTCAGATTTAGGAATTTTTGAAACCGCTGAAATAACTGATTCTGGAAGTTGTACAGCCTCTGATATGAACTGCACCTCAGCCACTTTTTTAAGATCTTCCATTGTTTCAATATTTGTAGCAGGAATTAATTCAATGCTAACTTCTTTTGACCTTCTGATGGCATCAGATAGGGCAACACCGTATTTTTCTCGTTGAAGAAGCACTTTTTGTGTGGCGATGAAAGTTTCGTCCATGGAACTTGACTTTATTACCTTTTCAAGAATCTCACTGTTGGTTTCTGTTTCCCTAAGCACATTTCTACAAATATCTAATGTGCATTCAATTTCTCCACTACATATCTTTATAAATTTATTTACTAGCTTCTCACTACTCTTCTCAAAATCATCTAGAAGGCGTAAGATCCGTGCTCTAAATTCATCTCTTCTTTTTCTGAATTCAAGCACTTCTGTATTCAACTTTTGTCTGATACTTTCATTATAATCTTGAATATACCTAAAACTGTTACTAATGGCATCCAAAGCTGTAATTGTCTCTTCACAAATTTTGCTGCTCCAACCTCCATGTATTTCATCTTTAATGAACATAATTCTTTCACAACCACGGTGAAGAACGTTTACACATACGCTGCAGCAGACTTCCTGGTGGTCTTCACAGAAATATTTAATCTTCTTATGTCCATGAATGGTACATGCTCGAGTACCTGTACTTCCTGAGAATGACAAGGATGACCCAGATCTCCTGGAACTTGCAAACGTGTGTGGTTTTTCAAAGCTATCATCATGTTTAGACCTTGTATCATGTCCTTTCTTTTTTCGCTTTTCATGCCTTATGTAATCTAAAGTTACATTTTTTTTCTCAGCCGACGGATTTTCTGCAACAAGTTCACCACACATGACACAGTATGATGTTTGGATTGATGTTCCATCTGACCTGTCTTTGAAGGCTTGTTCTGACGCAATGTCAACAACAACGTGTTTACATGCAAAAGGTTGTATCCAGTCCTCAGTCAGCTTGTCTTGTAACTTCAGTGGTTCTGCTTTCACTGCCGATATCTTCTGTGAAACGTCCATTCTTGTCTGTTCTAGTCACGTAGTTCCCAAAATTTGCCTTTCTTTTTCTGAAAAAAAAAGTTTTCAGTAACAGAGTTAAGTATTCAATCTTTTGACAAACAGTGCATGGATTTTTCAGCTGGTTTTGCAATGTACACTGTAAATAATTGATACTTCTTTGAAACTTAATATTTACCTATTTCGGACACTAGTATGCTGTTATGCAGGAATTTCTGACTATCTACGAGAGATAAAATAATGATAAAACATACAGAGTTACTGCTGGTTACTGCTGGTTTTTCTAATGTACTGTATTCAGTAAAGATTTGATGGGTCACAAAGTTTTGTACACATTTAACGAGGTTATATCAACCAATGTTTCAGGACTTAACACACAGTCATTTGGTCCACGTTAACCTTGATTTCAGAATGGAAAATTCATCACACAGCTATAGAACCACTTAGTGGATATATTTATGTTCCTTTCAGTGAAAACCAAGACCTGTGCATTCGAATTTGATGTTGTAAGTCAACAAAATGGTAATTTCTGAAGGTATAAGTGTTTTAATAATACCAGTTCTTAAGTCGTTGAGCAAACAGTTTGAATCAAGAGCTTAAGTCAGAGCTTTAAGTTTTGTCCCACGCAGGGTAAAAATCCCCCTTTTTTTGTTTGTTTTTGCTCTCCGTTGCTGGTGGTTGTGCATTGTTCCGGTCTAAAAAAGGTGAAAGCATTGGCATGTCCTGTTTGAAATCATGTTGTGAGTGGCATGTCCTGTTTGAAATCATGTTATGGTTGCCATGTCCTGTATGAAATCATGTTATGGTTTGCATGTCCTATTTGAAATCATGTTATGGTTGACATGTCCTGTTTGAAATCATGTTATGGTTGCCATGTCCTGTATGAAATCATGTTATGGGTTGCATGTCCTATTTGAAATCATGTTATGGTTGACATGTCCTGTTTGAAATTATTTTTATGGTTGGCATGTCCTGTTTGAAATCCTGTTGTTGTTGATGAAACTGAGTGCAATGCATAAGAACCACAACTCCAGCTTACTTACATTTTGAATAATCTCCCCTTTTCAGTTTTCCTTGTCCGGCCATTTTCTCACAAAGTATAAATGGCATTGGCTTAAAACATATGTAGTTAGTGATGAGGTAGAATTCAGTGCAAAAGAACCATAACTCCAGCTTACTTATATTTTGAATAATCTCCCTTTGTCATTTTTGCTTGTCCGGGGCATCAATAAAAAAGTATTGGAGGTATCATTTTGAAACTTCATGGAGGGATAGATCTCATTGAGTGCACAGTCCAAGAACCATAACTCTTTATACCACAATTTTGGAATTATTGCCCCTTGAAATGGTTCATATTTAATTTTTGTCCGGGGAATAACTAAAAAAGCATTGGAGGTATCAACTTGAAACTTCATAGAGAGAAAGATCTCATTGAGGAGAAGTGCAGTGCCCAAGAACCATAACTCTCTTTTGCATAATTTTGGAGCTGTCGGGTTTTGTTTTTCTAGGGCATAACTCAAAAGCTATTGAAGGTATCAACTTGAAATTTCATAGATAAATAGATCTCACTGAGGAGAAGTGCTGCACAGACTGCATTTTTTTGCACAAATGATCAAGGTAACATCAAGTTTTAAGCTGACTGTGATCATTGAATTGTTTCGGGGGCATTCGTGTGTGTGACACATTTCTTGTTCTTTTTAGTTTTCAGTTATATTTACTTGTTGTAAGAACACTGTAAGGTAACCACTAGCACCTGGCGTGCAGCACTATAAATAGGAATAACATTGTTGAATTCTATACTGCCCCATTAAAATTACATTCTAGAAACTGTTTTTAAACAGAATCCAATCCTATTGATCTTTTAAAATGAAATACGTCTTTATTTAGCATACCAGATATTATTCTTTTAGAATAGGTAAAACGAGGAATTTATCCTCGTCAAGGTAATCAATACATGGACAAATATTGCTGCTACGAAACAATACCACCGTTTAGGTTCTGAAAGCCAATGTTTATTAATGTTTATTTGGTAGACAGGCAATTTTTGTTGTACGATTTATTAATATTCCTTCACACTAAACTCAGTAGCACTTGAGGGCTTTAATGTTAGATACATTCTAAATACAGGAACATATGTTTGGTTGTTCAACTAAGGCCTGTCAGCCCACGTGTGTAATTAAGTGCTACAGTTGAAATATTCAGATATAAAAATCTTTACATAGTAAAAATTAGAGTGCAGCTTACATGGAAACTAGAGAATGTTTGTTAGATACGAATTCCGTCCTTGATATAAAATAAAAATGTTAAACTTACCGTTTTAGAGTTTTCCTTTTAGCGCCGTTGTTATATCACTGTATGTATCTTTACTAATATATAGGCCGGTTTAAACTCAATTTTAACGGTTATAATTTAAGCCACCAATAAATACAAGTTAAGTTGTAAATTTTCTTTTTTTGGTATTCTTAAATCCTGTCTATTTTGAATGCACACACCGAAATATCAATACCATATGTTTCAATGGCGCTTGTATTGAGTATTTGGTTTACAAATACCGTATTAAGAGCGTGTTAAAGGTATTTTATATTCACCTGTTTTCGTTTCAACATTTATTTTATTATGGCGCGATTGTAAATTTAAGACAGAAACGGGTAACAACCCTGTATGGTGTGGTTTTATAAAACTGTCAGGGTGAATTTACATATGCTAGATGAATGACACATGAGAAGAAGCATAATGTAACTTAATCATTCACGAAATGGAAGTTATATCTAAATCTTTGAAACTCAAATGTCCATTTCGTGACTTTTTATTTAAAAATGGTATTTGTATTATGATCATAGCCAGCTTGCAAAAAAAAAAAATACAAAAATCTTAAAATGGCTGCAAAAGTTTGAACTACGTTTAATACATGACAACCATTTTCATTGTTGTACATTTATTACTACATTGTAGACCCTTAATCTTTGCACCTTTTGCATTAAGAGTCAGCAACAGTGTGGTCTGAGCCAACATCCCTTAGAAAAATGAGAAAATAAATTGTTTTTGAACAGCAAACTGTTCTCGTATAGTCTTAAAGACCTACGGAGCCCCTGGAGTGTCATCGCATACTTTAAAAATTAAGTTGACACATATGTTTAATATCATAGAATATTATTTCGTACTGTTTTTCGTTGCGCATTAAAACAAATGTGTAAACCCAACCAAAGAAAACAAAAACAACAAACAAACAAAATAAGATCAAAGAGATAGAGGCACCGAAACTGACAATTTTTGTCTTACTTCTATTTCCAGGACACAGGCAAATTGTTGGTGAAGTGTGCTTCGAAGTGAACAGAATGCCACTTTACTTCTAGATTTCGCAATTCGGTCACTCGGATATTGACTTTGTCATATCTTGTCACGTTATATCATGCTATAAGATAACATATATTACCACATTACCTTTCATTCCGTCCTGCCACTTAATGAATAGTACCTTCTCGCCTTGTAGTGACCGACCATACAGCCCTCAACCATACAAGGCCAGAAGGTCCGAAATGGTCATTGGTGTGTATTATTTCTTATATTATTGCGCACATTTAATTTTTTTCATCTTTACTTCTGAAGCAGAATTCAAGAATACATGATAAACTTTTCGAACATTTAATTAACGTATGTATGTAAAAATATTGCGATACAAATGTTACAAACAGCCTCTATTCTCAACTAATAGATCAGAGTGGCTCGCTGAACCAAAACCCTCGTGCCACGCTGATTTAAGGACCGATTTGATTTATATATGCAAATTTAGGAACATGTTTATGTAAGGTATGATATAACACATATAATACATACAGTCAAATGTATGAATGTATGTGCTTTTACATGGTACGATGCAAACATTTTTTGTAGATGGTTGTGTAAATATTTGGGGCTCTTTTCAACTTCCCGGTTTGCTTTTCTATCTTGTTTTTTTTTTTTGGCAGTTCATTTGGAACATCTACCTTTACATCTATGAAATAAACAATTACAAGTAACTGTCTTCTTCGCTCCAGGCTTATTATCGCCGTTCCTGGACGGCGATATATACAATTAACAAGATTTGAACAGTTTTGCCTGTACACCGCCTGCCTTTAGCCAATCAAAGCAAAGCATTTCATATCACATGATAACAAAATGGACGTCAAAATTCTTCAGCAAGGGATGCGTAAATGGACTCGCCCAACCGCCATGTTTGTCGGGTTACTTATTCTTACAACTGAAACATACCATCATCAATGTACGATCTCAGTACCAGTCTTCAGGCTCGTGTAGGATAAATACAGGATAATCGCAATATTTTTTGCTACATGTCATTTTTAACTAGAGAATGTAGTCTAAATAAGAGTATGGTTTGTTTTTTCCAAAACTTGCACTTAAAGAAAAAAATAAATGCTTGCTTTCGGGCGATTCTAATCAGGATACAAACTCCCCGCAGGGGTTTCCCCTGATTAGTACAGTAAAAGTAGCAAAGCGTGACGTGACCGGTGCGAGGAGTTTGATCAGGATTTTTCCGTGTTTTATATATGCTTGATTAGGTCAGGGCAATATCGTATTTTTTACCTAAATTTATTCTGTTTAAATTGTACATATAATATTCTTATGGTATTGAAGAACTGTATTTAGCTTTTGTTAAGTATACATTTTTCTAGTAATAAGTAAAGTTAAAAAACTACGCAAATAGTCAATTAATTATGCGTAGACTGGTTTACAACAAAGCAATATTTACAAGGCTTTAATGCTGCAAATTTTAACATGATGTATAAAGATATTGGGATGTTTCCATAAAGAAACCAAATCGTCTGCTTTCAAAAATAGTCCAGCTACAATAAAAATTACAATGTATATTTCGTCTACTTTATAATTTCTGTGTGAAAATTATCAAATATAACTTCGCTTTTCAGTGCAAAGCATGTTGTAAGATTATCAAATTAATGAATGAAGAACATGAAATACATTCATCTATGGATAAGACGAAATGCATGGCTGAACGGCGATTTCAAGCATTTTTGGAAATGCTAATACTTGTTTTGAACTAGACTGACCAAGGTAAAGGGTACCATGTTCCACATATGCATGAATAAGGACAGAATTGGTTATCAATCTGTTGTTGTTCTTGTCTTGCGTTGACTAGTTTTTTTGTTTTTGTTTTTTTTGCAAGCAGTTTTTACACACTTGAATGATTTTTCATTAGCTTTGACATAGTTATGTACAACTACAATTTTTTCTCGCAAAGTTTTTTTCTTTCTTTTTTTTTGAGTAGGGGTTTTGGGTGCTTTCAACCGACTGCCCTAAGGACGACTGAGTGATAGAAACTTGAGAAGATTAGTTAATAATCAACAAATTGTATTGTGGACGTCATGGTACAAAAAAAAACAGATCGTTAATTTTCATTGCACATTTAAATATTTGACACATATACGTCATTTCTGTAGTGATAAAATATAGGGTTCACTTTTAAACAAATCGACCGACCATGTAGCCAGAAACAAAAGAAAATAAGTCAAAACCGCTGCCATTTCTAAAGGTTTTACTTTCATAAAACAATAGGGCTTTAAATTTGGCGTGACGACCATAAATGTAAGATATACGATTAAACTTTCATAAACACTAAGTTTTTTAAAGCACAAATATGCAAGTTTGGAAAAATGCTGGCTAACATTTTGGAGATTTAAAAAAAAAGAAAAGATTTCTTCTTTGTTGAGACGTATCTTAAGAAATTGCTTTATTGTAAGGATTTTAAGGGTTTCTCATATTTTTCATAATGATAGATAAAAATGTGAATATAATTTAACGGAGCATAAAAAGGGAAAATGTCGAAGCGGTCAGTGCGATCATCCAGCAGAGCTGGTTCAAAATCAAGTGGGAAAGCACCGGGCGGGAAAAAGCCGGAACTATGTTCGAAGTGCTCAAATCCTGATAAAAATTTACGTCTGCTGGATTGCAGCCATGCATTTTGTCCAGAATGTTTGAAAACTTTGACTAAAAAGGAATCTGAGAACAAAGAGAAAGATGGTCGAAGCTCAAAGATGTCAAACAAGGGAGGTAAGAAGGCGACGCCTGCAAAAGAAGAATACGTCTGCTCTATATGCAACAAACCGGAACAAGATTTCTCCCATGGAGAATGTGCCCCGTGTAAGTGTTTCTTCCTATGTTTGCTAACATTTTTCTAGTCTCGATATCATGTCAATGATTAACTTTAGATATTTTACAAAATAATTTTTGAACTATTTGTTCTTAAACTTTCTCAATACTTCGTATTCGGATATTTCCACTTCTAATAAAATGTAACACAGTATTTTTTTCTCATTTTGAAATACAGTTTTGTAAATATCTGTAATAAAAATAAAATTGTACGCTAATATTTACAAAATAGTTAACATTATTAAATTAATTTCGAATTCTGTTCAGAAACAAATTTCAGTGAAACTTAATCACCAATAGAATTTCCTTATACTTCAAAACATTACGTACTGATGCCTCAGTCAAAAAGTGGTAAACTCAGTTGTTCTTCATTAAAAAGATATTCGAGAGTGTGTCTATAAGCTAAAAGCTTCCTACACAATCGAACTAAAATAAATTTGGTATAAACTAAACTAAACTAAAAAAAGGTAAAGTTTTTGACAAAAGTAACCATGACAGAAAGATAAGTTCTAAAGAAAGCGTTATATGCATCTGAATATACGAATACGTAAGGATTTTGTTTTTATATTGGCAGAAGAAATGTGTGAAGAGTTATAATTAGTTCATTTTGCTAAACGTCAAATGTAAGATGTAACAATCTTGTCAGATGGTGAAATCAAATGTTTATCTATAAACACGAATCTGAAATTTCCTCTGTTACATGTGTAACATGCAGACACAAAACGACACAAAACAAAGTACTGAGGCCTCAGAACTTTTTAAAGTAATATCACATGAATGTATCAAATATTCTTTTTTCCATTGTAAAGACACAAAAATCTGAATCCTTGGAGTATTTTGTTTTATAAGTAGTAAAAAATATAACTATTTTCACAGTAAAAACTTGTATTGAACTCTTTTTTAATATTCCAGGTAAGTTCGAGGAAAAATCCAGTGGTGCCACAGGGTTTTGTGTTGAGTGTGCGGAACTTCTTTGTGAGTCTTGCTGCACCGAACATAACAAATTCAAGACCATCCGAGCTCACACTATTCTGAAAGGAGACAAGATTCCAAAGGTAAAAATAGATACAAGTTAAGTACCGTTTCCACTTTGGTTAAGCATAGTAAAAAAACGTTAATTACGGAACTATTTTCTACGGTTACCAGTTAAAAAACGTGTAACTTCAGTTAACTGCCAATATTTATTTACTGATTTATTAATTTGTTTTATTTAAAGTTTAAACTCCTTTGTTTCTTTAATGTATAAGCAAAAAAAGAAAACAGGACGGATCAGTAGTCCGGTGGTTATGTCGGAGCTTGTAATTCAGTGATCGCGAGTTCGATTCTTCGCTCGTCTAATAACACTACTAAGTGTCTTTCGGATTAGATATTAAGACGGGGTCTTACGTATCGGTCAATATACACAGCATATTAAAGAACCAGAAGTGTTTCTGGAATAATGCTGCCGTCACCCGCCCATGGTTTAACTAATTTATATATCCACTGAGGGCATCGGTCATATGGGCAACTGGTACTGACGATAAATAAACAGAAATAGCTCTAGATTTGATTAAAATTAGATTTGTTAAGAAATTGTTAGCCTGAAATCGGATCTACCGTTTTCTGTCTGCAACTTTTATAGAAGTGTATAAATTTACTTTATTTAAGGATACAGGAGCGGTTGCTAGGCTTCCTCTACTAATGATGTGTATGGTTCATCCAGAGAAAGACCTCGAATATTACTGCGCGGATCATGACGTCATGGGTTGCGGCGCATGCGTAAACACGGACCACAGACGCTGCGAACGCGTCATGTTCATCAAAGATATCACCGATGAACCAACAGACAGGAAAGCGGTAGCAGACGCTGCGGTAGAACTAAGAGACATTCGAAAAAACTTTGAAGACATTCATAGAGACACTGGTGAGATCATTGCAAACCTTGAGCAACAGCGGAATGAGATCCGAGAACGTCGAGAACAATATAAAAACAAAATTATGGCACTACTTGATAAATTAGATTCTTCAAGTGAACTCGAAATGGAAGAAGCGATTCAGAAGGTTTCTAAAGACATGGGAGACGATAGTCAAAGTTCTAAAGAAATTCTATCATCAATTGATAGCTCTATACAAATCTTAGACGCAGCTGCAGGGCACGCCACAGACCAGCAGATGTTTGTTGCCGGTCGACGAAGTATTTCAGACCGCGACAAGTATCTGAACACGCTTAACAATGCTATGGGAAGTATTCAGAACGTCCGTCTTGAATTCAAGCCTGACCAAACTCTAGAAAGACTGGCAAAAAGTCTGGAACTATTTGACGGGAGAACAATTTCTTCTAACAGCACGAGGTACAACCAAAAGACGCGGAATATTCTCCAGCCTCAAAATGGCTTCATTGATAATCAAATGAATATGAACATGCAGCCTGTGAATTATGTATCAAGACAAGATATGAGTCGTCGCCCGTCCTCTGATTACTCGTCAGCTTTGTCACAGTATCAAAACCCTCGAGGAGATGGTTTACCCCCGATTGGACGCCAAGGATCGATGGTGACGGGATCCGTTCCGGATTTTAGAAGCGCTGGCTACAGATCAAGCATGACTGACTTTCAACCAGGAAACAGCGGTGGTGGAGGTGGAAGTGGTATGAGAAGTCTCCCACAAACTCCACGACGCCACGACTTAAATCAGCAATTCCAGACTCGAAGTATGCCGCCGACTCCAAGACATGCCATGGGAGGAGGGCCAGAACCAACGTTTTATGAACGCCAAATGCTCTCTCAAGGAGCGTTACCGATGATTTCTCCTCGCGGGGCATTTTCAGAGCCAGGTTTTGACATGGGACGTCAGCAGCAGCAACAACAACATCATCAATATCAAGACTTTGCTCCAGTGTCTCCAAGAACCGTTGGTAATAACGCTTTGGTCAACCAAGGTCTGAATAAGCCACAAGTAAGCAAAGCCGACATCATGACTATTAATCATCCATCCATTTCGAGAAGAAACTCCTTGTCAAGTATTTCATCTGTTCCTTTGCCGACAAAGGAGCCTTCGACAAAAGTACAATCTGATATTCTTGCACAAGCGTCGCCAATAAAACGCCGTGGGGAGTTAAATCCACCAGGCCCAGCCTTGAAAGAGCGCAAAGCGATTTTAGCTGGGCAATTTAACGTCCGACTGCAGGAAGATTCGAACGTGTGTGGTTTAAAGGGTGCGGCTTTTATGCAAGATGGTAGAATCGCTCTAGCTGACTATGATAATCATAACGTAAAGGTATTCGACTCGAAGCTTTATCGGGGTTCCCAACTTCGATTGTCGTCTGGTCCGTGGGACGTTGAAGTCACAGGTCCAAAAGAGATTGCAGTTTCTTTACCGTTTGAAAGCAAGATTCAGTTTATCGCAGTGACTGATCATCTAAAGGCTACAAGAGCGATAAAGTTAGATATGGATTGTTATGGCATCGTTTGCAGAAACCAAGAACTTATTGTCGTCTGCAACGACTACCTTATCGGACCGGCGGTCCAGGTTGTCAGTTTAACCGGGAGAATCAAGCAGACGATAGATACGGACAAAAGTGGACGCCGTATTCTCTCTGACCCATACTATCTTACGGTAACTCCAACTGGAAAACTCATTTATGTGTCTGACAAGGATAGAATCGTCTGCATGGATCGCCATGGTAACGTCACGTCTGTGTACCAGGATACGTCACTTCGTAACGCGCGCGGTATTGACATCGACAATGAAGGAAATCTGTACGTTTGCGGGTATATGTCTAACTCGGTGCATCAAATAACAATGCATGGTATAGATTTCCGCACTTTGATCAGTAAAGACCAGGTTTGGGATCCATGGTCTGTGAAATTCAATGAGGGCAACGGAACAATCATGGTGACCTGTGACTCAAGCGATACAATTAAAGTTTTCTCACTACAGTGATTTCATTATGCTTAAAAAATACTCCATGCCCTCTATAAGCAAAGACAAAGTGTATACAACCGGAATGGAATGTTCCGTCAATTAAAATTGTGTGCGAGAATGCGAGTATTTGAAGACTTGCATGTGATGTTACATCTAAACAAAATAGTTCATCTTATAAGACTAAAAAATCATAAAATTATTTTAATTCTTGAATTTCCTCGATATAAAATTCTGTCAGTTGGTCATTTAATAGTGCACAGAAGTGTTATTTGTTGATTGAAGACTTCGTCCTTGGTAACTTTCATTCAGTCTGACGAACGGAACTAAAACGTAATTAACAGGAACTATTTTGTTTACACACAGTCAAATGTAAAAATATTAACAAAATTCCTTCATGTCGAAAATTAAAAAACGTTTAAGCCGTTGCTTTGTTGCTAAGCGCGTGTATCATATTTGACTTTGTTCTCGTTTCTCTGGCCGCTGGTAAATCACATGAAAAAGGGTGCCTATTACATCTATCTTTTGTTTCCGATTTTTTTTTCAGGGATTGACAGGCGAACAATCATGATATCCTTACATTACCCATAAGTTAGGACCAGTATTTGGACCAAACTCTGATCTATATCACTTCGTGGAGCACCTGTCTTGCATACAGGGGTCACAGGTTTGAGTCATGCATTTGGAACAGGGTTGCTTTTTTTTCTTCTTTTTTTATTTTTTTAGAATTAAATTTTAAGAAATACACAAGAATAAAATATTCTGATTCATTTTGGTAAAAAAATAAATATCAGCTAAATATTTTAAATGCAGTATTTCAATTGATCTTTTATATTCTTTTTTCATTACGAGAAAGAAAGCTTTGGTAAATCGCGTTTTGCTCAACAGATCATGTTATGTGTGTATTTCTATATATTTAAAAGATTTAAAAATACCTCCATCAAACTAGAATTTGAGAAGAATTGTTTTTTTTCTAAATGATGGTTCACTTTTTGGGTATTTTCAAATACATGTGTAATATAATCCTGATACAATTTTCAGGCGTTTTTGGTTTTCATTTGATATTGCTATATGTTATTATTGTTTATTCTGGAAAAGACATGTACTTTAGTAAATGTTTTTTTACGTGCATGGTCTGTAAAAGAAAGGATTCTGAAGATAGGTCCAGCCTTACAGTAGGGACACGCTCTTTCTTTTATTAAAAAAAGTATTGACCAACATTTCAAATATTCAAGCTCCCAGTGGGATTCGAGGCCGCACCGAACTGCACCAACCGCCTAAATCGGGCATCGCAACAACCCCAAAAAAGATTGTGCAAAAACTGGGATATAAGTGTCCACCTCACAATACATCTATGGCACGCCAATTGTCCAATTATTACGTGAACCTATGTTTACGCTCGTAAAACTAGGATTAACGGTCGATAATCTAGGTTTTTCAAACGTAAAACCTAGTTTTTCGATTTTTAACCTCTATTTTCGAGCGTAAACATAGGATAACGGCCGTAAACCGTAGTTTACTCTCGTGATCTTATGTTTACGTTCGATAAACTAGGTTTCTCAAATAATATTATAATTTCGTTCGTTATCCTAAGATTACCACCGTAAACTTGGGTTTGCGACCGTGAACATGGGTTTACGACTGTAAAACTATATTTACGTTCGTAAATTCATATTTTTTCTCAGTAACTTAGTTTATCAAACGTAAACCTAGGTTCACGTCCGTAAACTATGGTTCACGACCGTTATCCTACGTTTTTGCTCGAAAACACTGGTTAAATTCCGTAAAATATATTTCAAGGGAAGTCAACTGTCCAAAATAATGTGAACCTATGTTTACGCCCGTTAATCTAGGATTTACGATCGATAAAACAGGTTTTTCAATCGTAAAACCTTGTTTTTCGAATTTTATCCTATAATTACGAGCGTAAATATAGGATAACCGTCGTTAACAGTAGATTACGCTTCTGAACCTATATTTACGTTCGATAAACTAGGTTTTTCGAAACAATTGTAACTTAGGTTTACGAACGTGAATATACATTTACGAACATGAACTATGGTTCTCGACGTTATCCCATGTTTTCGCTTGAAAAAATATGATAGCCAGTCATTAACCTATGATCACGATCGTAAACATGGGTTCACGGCCGTAAATGTAGGTTCACGCTTGAAAACATAGGTTCTCGATCGTAAACACATGTTAACGCTCGAAATTCAAGTTTGATTTCATAATCCTAAATATCGAATGTAAACCATAGTTTACGATTGATAAACTAGGTTTTTCAATTAAACAACGGATTTCAACCGTTATCCTATGTTTACGGACACTATCTTACTGTTACGCCCGTAAACCCCGGTTTACGCTCGTAAAAGATAGTTTACTAACGTAACCTATATTTTCGACCGTAAACTTGTGTTTTCAAACGTGATCTATGGTTTACGAGCGTAAACTACGGTTTACGACATTAACCCATGATTTCGCTCGAAAATATAAGTTAATATTCGAAAAACTAGGTTTTCTGTTTGAAAAACCTGGTTTATCAACCGTAAAACCTAGTTTTTCGACCGTAAACATAGGTTCACGTAATAATTGGACAATTGGCGTGCCATATACATCGGTGACAGGCGTTAGATGTATGACAACACTGATTCTATGTACGGGGAGAAGAGCAGTTGGTTACTCTGTATTGTAACACTTTATAAGGAAATTTATCTGGAATGCTATCAGTATTCTTTGTGGTGGTGCACTAAATAATTTCTAGTCAGAGCAGCCGACACATTTCCACGTTCCTTTGTTTCCAGTAAAGGGACTGGTAACTTTCATTCATTTCACATTAGGTGCTCGCTTTACAACCCCAATAAACGCTTGTCAATATTATATCAGTTTGCATTGTTCTCGACACTGCTTAATTATAACTGAACTTTATTAATTTCCGACTCTGCTTATCATCCGAAGTTTGATAACACCAACGCTTTATGAAAAGCCAGTAATGTACCCTTATCCTACTGTCTGCAGGAAACGCTTCGACCGATTCTGCTAATATTGAATAACTTCATATGATAGGCAGTGACGTGTTATGAAGACTGTATCAGTCATGCTTTTTTTTCGGACGTTGGTAAATATTAAATGACTTGCTTATACGGTTATCAAAAAGTGTCTGATTTTTTACCATATGGATAAGGCAAATGGAAATGCAACTTTATCTGTTTCGTTTAACGCGTCTGCTTCGACCCCTTCGACGTCAAATCTCAGTTTTTCAACGGATTCAAGCTCGTCTCCAATCAGCTGCATTTTGTGGGATGTCTTTTATGGTGTTTTCTCTGTGCCAACCGTGGTTGGGAACTCGCTGATTTTAATGTGTCTGTCCAAATTTCGTGACAACAGAAGCAGTATCCATATTTTGATAGGAAACCTCGCTGTGTCCGATCTCATTGTGGGTGCACTGTTACTTCCATATTGCATCATTGTGGATACATTGAAACTGAACTCCGAAAAGTATTTCTGTCTCACTAAAGCGTCGCTGATGGTGTTTGCAATAGGAGTCTCGTGTTACGGTCTACTTCTAGTGTCCATAGACAGATTCTCTGCCGTCTGCTTCCCCTTAAGACACTTTCGGGCTCTGAGCAAAACAAAAATAATCATTATGCTTTCAATAGGCTGGACCTATGTTGCCTTTTTCGCCTTTCTGCCTTTATCCGGTTGGAATTTTTACGACCGAAATCTTCCGTACAAATGTACACAAAATAAAGTTTTGACGCCAATTTATCAAAAGGTGATGAACGGAAATTTTATCTTTCTTCTGAGTGTAAACTTGAGCCTTTACATAGTAGTAGTTCGAATTTCGATCAGAAAAGCCAGAGAAATCCATGCAGAGCAGAATGTTCTGCATGATTACAAGAAAAACCTGAGAGAATTGTACAAAATTAAAACAATGGCGATGGTGCAAGGTCTATTCGCAGTTTGCTGGTTACCGTACACAGTGCTAGCTATAGCTGTCATGTTTTCGGATAATCCTGTTTTAGACGAAATAGAGTACTGGACCTTAATTCCGGGAATGCTGAATTCATGCATTAATTGGTTGATTTATGGATACAGGAATAAGGAGTTACGAAGACAATTCAACACGAGAATGAAATGTAACTTTTTAAAGTGTTGCTCAAGTAACCATTAGCACATGCCATCTCATATATCTTTTTAAAGATTTATACGACATGTCAAAGTTACAATGGCAATTAGTGTGAACCACAAAAGCCGATGTTACTTAGGAAAGCCTGAAGGAATTTACAGTAGTAATGTTAGCTTGTTTCAGTCTTTGTTCTTATTGTTTTTAACAACCATTTGCTATAGCTTTTGTTGTATTTTTCGTTTTAAGATAAAGTGTAGCAGTGAATATAGATTACAGTTTCTTATATACATGTACTGAGTTATTTGTACAGCATATTCAATTCATTCAGTCTGATTTGCTTTATTTGGGTATAACGCCAGTTTTAACAGGTGAGGTCATATCTCGGCGGTCAGTCCAACCTAACCAGTGTTCCTGGGTATCCGACCAGGTTACTAACCGATTGTTCCGCATGTGACTGTCTACTTCCTCACTTGCTACATATTTGAGGGAAAAATGACCTATAGACACATTGTCTGAGATTATTATCACGGAAAAATTTCGCCCGCCCTGATGGGGATTAAACCTGGATCGTCAAAAGTGTCAATCCGATGCTCTAGATACCAATTGAGCTAGTTGAGCCCGGCAGGCTCCTTGAGTCTGAATAACTGAATTGTTATACACTGAATATACATGTATAATTCAGTCAAAGGCATATTTCTTTTCTTTTTCTTTCTTGACAAATCAATATTAATCATTGTGGTTCCATATTTCTGCCGTCATATCTTACATATTTTTATTTACTTTATGAGAAAACATTTTGCAAACATTAACTAGTTAACTAACACGAAATTGTTAGCGAATTTTAACTGGTTATTCTCCGGCAGAAATGTGCCACCATAAGTATTAATTATTTTTCATGATGACACTGCTACTTCATGATCATTTGCTTCATATAAGTAAAATAACCAGCATCATATCTATCAGAATGTTGTAACCAAATATATCACAAGTATATAAAACAAAAAATATCCTTTTACAGGAATAAAAAGAAATACATATAAAAACATTCTTCAGTTATTAAATGTCGTCCAAACAAAACATCCAATTACGGCCAAACAAAACATCCAATTACGGCCAAACAAAACATCCAATTACGGCCAACATTTGTAGCACTTTTTGTTGCTTAGTTCAGTGCTTTTGAATTATCAGGATTTTTTATCTAAATTGTAATTAACAGAAATGAAGCGGTTTGTTATGGCGCAATTTTAACGCCCCAAATCTCCCTTTCCAAAACAATCAATAAATAAAATAAAGAACAACTTTGTGGTTAATATATACCTTCTCTAAATGGTAAAGAATACGAAATTTTGTCGATAACTTTAAAATTACAAAAAACTAATGTCCCGAATAATCAACTTATTGCCTGTTCACATTTGTTCTTCTTTTACCAAGATTATTCTTTTAGAAAAAAACGTAAATGTCGAAAAAGTCATTTAATTTTATTAAGAATTAAAACATAAAACCCAAGCACTGGTCTCTCAAAACTAAGCAATTTTCAACATAGATACATCTACAGATATCAGGAAACCCTTTAACCCATTGCAACAGTCAACATTGAGGCATCTACAGATATCAGGAAACCCTTCACCCCACTGCAACTGTCAACATTGAGGCATCTAGAGATATCAGGAAACCCTTTAACCCATTGCAATAATCAACACTGAGGCATCTACAGATATCAGGAAACCCTTCACCCCACTGCAATAGTCAACATTGAGGCATCTACAGATATCAGGAAACCCTTTACCCCATTGCAACTGTCAAAACTGAGGCATCATCAGATATCAGGAAACCCTTCACCCCACTGCAATTGTCAACACTGAGGCATCTACAGATATCAGGAAACCCTTTAACCCATTGCAATAGTCAACATTGAGGCATCTACAGATATCAGGAAACCCTTCACCCTACCGAAATTGTCAACTTTGAGGCATCTACAGATATCAGGAAACCCATCACGCTACTGCAACTGTCAACACTGAAACATCTACAGATATCAGGAAACCCTTTATCCCATTTAAATTCTAAACATAGAGGAATCTACACATATAAGGAAACCCATTTCCCCATTGCACAAGGCTTAAACTTTTAATTATATTTTTCTTGTGTTCATCCACATTTAAATGGCCTTCCTGTAAATCGATTTAATCATGCTGTTTTATAGTTGGACCCGGTTTTTATTAACATGAAATCCATCCTACAAGGTCCAAAAATAGTATCATTCAGTAAACCACTAAGAAATACCAGAAAAAACGCAAAAAGCCGATTTAGAAATGGTTTGCTAATATAAATTTCTGTGTATAATTGACAACATAATCTTTAGGACGGTGCTCTCCTGTACTGGTTGGATATTCAGAACTGTTTTACAGTATGTATATTACGGAGACTAAACATTTTAGCACTGAAATTATCTTTTACATGTACATTTGTATTTGTAATTTGAGATAATACAAAGTTAAAGATTGTATATTCTCGTAGATTTCAGTTATCACTGGTAGATACGCCATGTACACTTCACAGTGTCAGGTATCTTTCTAAAGAAATAACCGGGACAAATTTTATCAAGATAACATCAAATATCATACATTTATTCCTTGATAAACTACACTTAATTTCATAAATACAGTTCTTTATTTTTTTCATATCCTTATATGCGAATTAATGAATACATAACTCTTTACCAATTCATTAATCCGTTTTCAGATGCTAGAAGTGCTTGTCATACAACCAACAAGGAGCCAGATTACGACTATTTATTTTAGCACAAATAAAATTCAGCTTTCAATGAAAGGGGGGAACAGTGGTCAAGTGGTAACGCACATGGCTTAAATTTCAACGATCACGAGTTTGATCCCTCCCACGTTCTTCCACTAACAGTACTTATTGTTCTTCGGATGAGATGTTAAACCATCGTCACATGTCATGGTGCTAAACACTCTGCATGTACAGGAAGCTTGAGTGTCTATGGAACTCACTGCTTTCTATATCTCTACCAGACTTCTCGACATATAACGAGTATCAGGCTTCTCGACATATAACGATTATCCGGCTTCTTGACATATAGCCAGTACCAGGCTTCTTGACATATAGCCAGTACCAGGCTTCTCGACATATAGCCAGAACCAGGCTTCTCGACATATAGCCAGTACCAGGCTTCTCGACATATAGCCAGTACCAGGCTTCTCGACATATAGCCAGTACCAGGCTTCTCGACATACAAAAGTAAAGCCTCAGTGTCTTAGGTTTTTATCATTGTTACGGTCTAGTGCACACCTTGGATAATTGTATAAATACAACCTCTGACAACTGGGTCATGGAATCGATTCCTTGGCTCAGTGGTTAGAGCGTTGGCGTGTCACGCGGTAGATCGGAGTTCGAATCCTGCTCTAGGTTGTGTAATCTAAGATGCACAGCAACTTTCTGTTACGGACTTTCATGTTTGTAAGATGGGGGCTCGTCCAGGATAACCCCTCCTGGACTTAGTTGTAAAAATTAAATTAAAAAAATTAAAAAATCTTTCAAGATTTCTGTCTGATCTTCGGATCTAAAAATACACAACACCACTCGTCATAATAAATGATGACTTTCTCAAGAGGGGATGTGTTACGGTCTAGTGCACACCTACCTATAATTGTATAAATACAACCTCTGACAACTGCGTCAGGGAATCGATTCTTTGGCTCAGTAGTTAGAGGGTTGTTGTGTCACGCGGGTGATCGGAGTTCGAATCCCGCTCTGGGTTGTGTATTCTAAGATGCATTGCATCTTTCTGTTACGGACTTTCATGTTCGATATATCATAGATATACGCAATCATTTAACCTTTTAGTTTTGATTTCATGCTGAATTAGTTTACAACTAGTTGCCAAAAATATCTTGAGCACACAGATAGCTAAGCAAATATGGTTATTGTTTCTAGCTTAGCGGTTCTGATCTATTTTTATTGAGAGTATAAAGTCAACATTACTGTTTCTTTGTATGCTCCGTAATTTATCTTATAAATATATGTTTGCTCAATTTAGTTAGTTCATTAACAGAAATATATACAAAGTTTTTAGATACATTGTAACAAATGTTACCTCAGATTAGATAATTTGTTCACAAACTAATTTTGTCATATGACTATCTTGTCTTAACCTGCCTCGTCGAAAACAGGCAAGGCGGTTTGCAAATAGACACAACCTTACTAGAAGTATTTCTGAAATGGAATTTTCATTTGCTTTGCTTGCGAGCGTTTGTGTAGCAATAGCAAGCGTTTGCTTTTCCTGTTTCTTTTGGATAAAATTGAGTATACAAAGACATGAATACATACATGGCAAACGCATGCCTGAGAAATCTAGCAGAGTGGAAGATAATATCATGCAAAAGATGGAAGAAAGTAAAAGACAGTCGAAACAAAGGCAGCTGCAAGAAAAACACAGGCAGGCCAAACAATGGAAACTAAAGGAAAAACAAAGGCTGGAGGAACAAAGAAAAATGAACGAGCAGCAAAGACAAGAAAAAGAACGGAGAAAAGAGGAGAACAGGAGAATTGATGAAGAACGAAAAATTTTAAAAAAGAGAAAACTAGAGGAAAAGCAGAAAAGGCACGAAGAAAGACTGCTTGAGGAAAAGCGAAGACTTGAGGAAAAGTGTCGCCAAAAGGAGGAAAGGCGACTGGAACTGGAGCGTAAACGAAGAGAGAAATTGCAGGAAGAGGAAGAACGCAAACAAAGAGACAAGCTTGCCACTGGATCTGATGTCACAGAAGAAAATGTGAACCCTGTGCGACGCCAAGACCATCATTTCTTTAAAGAACAAAACGACAAGTGGAATTTGAAAAAGGAGAGGCCTCAAGACACATACCGGTTACAACAAATAGAAACAGACAGGGAAAATGCAAAAAGTGGATACATTCCATTGAACCAACGTGGGCAGAAGAACTATGGGCATTTTGAACACTTTCCGGAACCACGCCCGGAAAAAGCTGCAACTTTGGACAACGATCAGGTAAAATGATTTGTTGAATAGTTTGATGGTTAACTTATTAAAACGATACATATAATTCTGATTTACCTGAAATATTTTATAGAAAAATGACAATATCAATACATGAATATTTATCTCATTAATCATGCATTTGATACAAGCTTGGGACGTGTTTTATACCTCATCCCACATTTTAAATCTTATATAAAATATTGCCGGTCTTTACTTGAATTTTCAGTACTACTGGACATCATAATTGTTATATATTCATCTTAGAATTGAAGAACATGTTACCTCTAATTTAAATACACAGTTTTTCCACAATCACTGTATTTTCAGTTTTCATCTTAACCACATTTGTTGGTCATTATAGCATGTCATACTAAATATCGTCGGGTACCTTCTCTCTCGCCTCTCCCCTATGACCCATATCAGTGTGCCTGGAGTTTACGTAATGCAATAGACCGAACTTGTCCGACGATGTCACTATGCTATATAGCACCTGGTTTAATTTGAGGTATGAACGCGAAAAGAATCTACATCTTTATTCTATAACACTTAAAACACCGGTTCGCCTTCGCTCCACGAATTTTGAGACGTACTCTGAAAACTTGTTTTAGACATCTTTTATAATGAATTAATAGATTGAATGTCAATTAACACACCTACACCTTCCACACTTTCAGTAACATGACCAGTGTGTTATTATACCTATAAGAATTCCGTATAAGCAAAATCAGAATTGAGTACTAATTTTGTTGGACTTGAAAGACGATGCGACAGTGTGTTTATCGGCGCAGTTACTTAAGACAATTTAAGGCTCGAGGTCAATCTTGAAATCTTTTCAAAAAATTCCTAGAGATTTTAGATTCTTCAATTACAAATATACTAAAGGGGATAAAAAAAATCTTTGGCCTTGGTCTGATAACTTTAACAGATTATACACGATACAGGTGTTTCACATGTCAGTAGCAGTAGATATATGGAACAATGGAACGTGTCATTCCTTGATTTACTGACAGTTTTGTTCTTGTTGTTTTTTTTTTTGGTAACTTTTAATAAGCAGATAAATTTCTATAATAAATGTATTTCCTTTATTAATGTTGGCTATTTAAATGTTGTCACAGATAAGCTGGAGCACCTCAATAAAGTAATTGTTGGGTATTACCAGTATTGATTCGCAGAGACAGACAGCACAATTGAACTTTATAGCTTGATAAAATATTTCAACATATTCTTCTAGAGTATGGGTTAGTGAAGACATAATTTACTAAGCCAGCGGAGACAGCGCGCTCGACTATTTAAGTACTGGATAGTTAAGAAAGGGATAGCTATTAGGAAATCAATTTAAAGATCTATAGATATATAGACGAGAATAGTTATTAAACTATCATTGAAAATCCCTCAAGAAATAAAGAAGTGATAGTAAAATATTACAATTTTTAAGGAAAATTCTATGTTTAAAGGGGAGATATCTCTGGAAATATGGGTACTAGAGTTATGTACCTTACCACATATGATGAAGGTGATGATAACGAACATAATTATATTTGAAGTTTAATAAAGTAAATCCCTTAAGAAATAAAGAAGTAGTAAAACACATTTTGCTGCACAAAAATTTGAATCAGAATTCTGGACGCGCACGCTGGCGTGAGTTAAGGACATCTTTCCATATACTTCGTATAGTCGAGCTAAAAATGCTTAGTTAAACAGGACAAAATCTCCTGAAGAAATCACGGCTGCAAGTTGTATACACATGCAGTTTTAGTATTTCTAGTCATGTTAAATGATCACCAAATTTTGAAGTAGTATAGAAGCTGTTACATGGTTTTTGCTAGTTGGGAACATTGAAAAATATTTTTTCAGATGGCAGATGCTGTTCTGAAAGTAGGTGGGGGACTGCTTGTGCTCGCCGGGCTGAAATTTTCAGCAACGCTCAGGTCGATTGCGACGATTGGTACACTTTCTTACCAGGCGTACTCGGCTTACAAAACCATTACCGCGAATAGTCCTGAAGCCAGATCGAGGGAAAAGCAGCAGAATAAATTCAACTATTGGACATAGGGAACATCGAGCTAGCTGCACTTTTTTCATAAATAAAGAATAATGACTTATCTTTGAATATGTATTCATGATAGCGTATAGTTCATTGCTATTTATCATAGATTTGAGCACAAATATTAAAAATAGTTTAGAAGTTTAAGGAATAGTTTACTTTTGGCAAAGACCTAAAATACCATAGAATAGAAACTCTTTTATGAGCTAGTGGAATACATCTTTTTATTACATGGCAAGTCAGTACCTTGTTCCAGAATGGTAAAGTCCTAGCTGGAGATCAATATCACATTGCAAAATTATCAATTCTGCTTTAAAAGGAAAAGGTTTTAATTAAAACAATTGAATGAGTTGTAGAAATTCTGAGCTTGCAGATATACTGAAAAATTTTAAAAGATTTTTTACCATACGAGGGTGTTTCTTCTTCATATAAAACTGTTTCATTTCTGGTCCAATATCATAAGTATAGTATCATTTAGTACAATGATATGTATGCTATATTGCACGATGAAATTTGTTTTCATCATGCTTAAATAGTGAAGTAGACATTTGAGATATGAAACACCCGTATGATCTTTACCTACCTGCCGTGAGATTTTGGAAGATATGCACAAGTAGCCTGTCTTTGGTATTTTCTAGCCTTTTGCTTTTCGTAGACATTCACCTTGATACACATTTGCTATGTTACTTTATTCTTAGAGGTTTAATTTGTGCCACAGTTTGCTTTTTTCAAAGGCATATGGCTCGAATGTATTGTAAAAGGCACTCAATCTATGTTAGACAGGTCATTATCACGTGACTAGGACGTAGTTTATGTTTACATACATTACGTATGTGGTATTTATGACAAGCCAGGGCCATTTCATAGGTAAACAAAATCCTTGAGTCTGTGTCATATAAATAACGGGTCGGTAACAGAATAAAGTGGGGTTTGAGTACTTCAGTTTCTGGGCAAGTGTAAAATGTGTAGTCAAACTGATATGACGAGATTAAAATGGAGTTTCAGCAAAAAAAATGTGTTGGGAAGGTAAGTACCTAGTGATGTAAGATGAAAAAACATTTTTTGGCGGTGGGGGGAATAAGGGGTTTGGGGGGGGGGGGGGGAGTTACTCATTCAAGACCTTTTTTTGGGGGGTGGAGTGAGGGGAGGGGGATGGGGAATCAAGTACCTACATTGAAAAAAAATTGGGCGGGGAAAGGTGGGGGGATAGACAGGTCTAGGGGGTCCCATGCTGGGGGTGGGGGGAGTACCTGCCCATCCCATGTTAATAAATAGCTTACTTCTAGGCAAGGGGGTGGGTGTGGGTTACCAATGCGAGAAAAATGACTTTTTTTTTGGGGGGGGGGTGTCAAGTACCTACATATTCAAAAAAGAATGAAAAAAATTTGGGGGGGGGGGAGGGTCCCATGCAGAGTGGGGGAGTACTTACCCATCCCATGTAAGTAAAAAGTTTAATTCTAGGCTTAAGTCTTTTCCTATATATAAGTGTCACAGGATCAGGTATACATGTATGTTTGTCTGTCTGTCTTACTTTTGTAAGCAAAATCAAGTGACCCCTATAGGCTGGGGCTAATTTTGACCCCAGGGACTAGATACCAACAATCATTGTAGGGGTCTTGCTAATGATCAAATATTCTAAGTTTTGAGGGAATATCTTTGACATTTTTTGAGAAATGGAAAAATAGGTTAACCAAGAAATTCTAAGTTAAAAAAGTGCCATAACTTTGAAAAAAAATCTGAGAGTTATCTGCCCTTGAGAAATGGTGTTGCATTTTGATAGTGAACACGCATTCATGCAATAGAAGTAAATAGCTTTGATAGTTTGAATTAGTTTCTGAGAAATAGACCTTAACAAAAAAATTAACCACCGCTGATGCCGAAGCCGACAGGAGGGTCATGACAAAAATAGCTCCACCTTTTTTCCCAGATATTATCAAGACAAAGATTCTGACACATTATGTTCATCACATTTTTAAAGAAAAATAGCCTCTAGAGTGTTAACAAAGTAAATCTCTGGTTTGGCCCCATGACCTAGGTTTTGACCCAATATGACCCTAATTCAATCTTGACATACTAAACGAAAATGTAGCCTCTAGAGCGTTAACAAGCTTTTTTTTATGTTTTGAACTTGTAACCTTGTTTTTGAACCAAGATTAGCCCCCGTGAAATAGTTTTTGAGCCAATTAGTTGATCCATATTCCAACTTGACCTAAATATCTTCAAGGCACACACTTTGACAAGTGTTCTTGTAATCTGAACAAAAAATGTATAGCCTCTGGAGTGTTAACAATGATTTCCTTTGATCTGGCCTGGTGACCTAGTTCATAATCCCCTATGACACAGTTTCAAACTTGAAATACTGATCATCAAGTTAAAGATCCTGACCAATTTTCAGAATGATAGGCTGTTTAATGTGACCTGTAGAGTGTTAACAAGGTAAACTGTGGACAAGCAACAGACAGACGACAGACGACGGACATCCAGCGATCACTATAGCTTACCCTGAGCATATGCTCTGGTGAGCTAAAAATGGAAAATCAGCGTATGCTGCATCATACCAAGCACATATTATGATCTGTAAAGGCAGACTGAATCACTGTGAAGCCAACAAACACAATGCTCACTAAATCTAAAACAGCGACTAAAACTGACCGCAGGAAGAAAATAATTCTTACTCATTTTTTATTCACATTATAATTTGCCATTTATTTTCCATTTGCACTTATAACTAACGTTCTCTGTACAATAATGATTTCTGAAAACATTTACTAAGTAACTAGTACAGTGACCTTGATCTTTAATACCGTTCATCTAAAATCAGTAAGAGTAATCTTCACATTACTAAGCATCCACTATAATTTGCGGGTACGGTGTTCAGTTGTTCTCTAGTAATTGAAAAGAAACTGTTATTAGAGTGAAGGCTACTGTAACACTGACCTTTAACGCCAAAGGTGAAGGCTACTGTTACACTGACCTTTAACGCCAAAGGTGAAGGCTACTGTAACACTGACCTTTAACGCCAAAGGTGAAAGCTACTGTAACACTGACATTTAACGCTAAAGGTCTTGACTGCTTTAACACTGACCTTTAACGCTCACTGTCCTTTAATGCCAAAGGTGAAGGCTGCTGTAACACTGACCTTTAATGCCAAAGGTGAAGGCTGCTATAACACTGACCTTTAACTCAAAAGGTGAAGGCTGATGTAACACCAACCTTTAACACCAAAGGTGAAGGCTACTGTAACACGGACCTTTAACGCTAAAGGTGAAGGCTGCTTTAACACTGACCTTTAATGCCAAAGGTGAAGGCTGCTGTAACACTGACCTTTTACGACAAAGGTGAAGGCTACTGTAACACTGACCTTTAATGCAAAAGGTGAAGGCTTCTGTAACACTGACCTTTAATGCTAAAGGTGAAGGCTATTGTAACACTGACCTTTAATGCCAAAGGTGAAGGCTGCTGTAACACTGACCTTTAATGCCAAAGGTGAAGGTTACTGTAACACCGACCTTTAATGCCAAAGGCAAAGGCTACTGTAAGACTGACCTTTAATGCCAAAGCTTCCTTAAAAGATTCTGGGTTTTGGTTAAGGTTGCTCCCGTTATTGACAGGAAAATGTTTTCAGTATGAATGTCTCTGTGCACTTGACCTTTTTCACAGTGAAACAAAACTCAACAGGTAATTTACTCATTAAACCTAACCATCCTTTTAAAATTTCAGGGATCTGGATTCAGTTTATTCATCAGAAAGTATTTTCAAATCTAAGATTTTTGCGATCTTGAACTTTTATACAGTGAGTCCAAAATTAATAGGGATAATCTAATATTCAACAGGGCCAAGAAAACTATAATTGAAAGTGTTTTTTTCTCATGTCAAATCTTCACTTATTGGTCGGAAACTGTTTAAGAAATTACTTTCCACGTCAAAGTCAACTGGGGTCATTTATTCATCATGCACTATCTACCTACCAAATATAATGTGTATCAGCAATATTAGTCACTGGGTCGAAACGAAAACTGCATTGATTCTATTATCTGTGTTTTGCTCATTTATCTCCAATACAGAGGTAAATCTGTACATCAAACATAGACTTTGTCAGTATTTCTAAAACAAAAACATTGGTTCTTTTTTAACATCCTTCAACAGTATCTAAGTTCTGTAGGTGAATAGCTGACGAAATCATTACTTAGATCTGTGAATATATATTGCACCCCCTCCCCCTTCCACACCAACCCTTTTTACAAGACCTGACTCAAAGCTTACTGTACATGTTAACATTCTCTACAGGTCAAATACAGTGGTGGAAAGGTCAAATTCAGTGGTGGAAAGGTCAAATACAGTGGTGGAAAGGTTCTCTTACTTACCAGTTTAACACCCAAAACATGCCGGACCTGTCATCTTTCTTGCATAAAGTGTTATGCCATAGTGTGGGTTTGAACCAATGACTCAGTGCCAGGGAGATAATGAACAAAGGGTATAACATTTGTAACATTTTTGCAATACAAAGGTATTTTTTACTCTAGCCAAGGATATAACAAATAAACCAATATAAACAGTCTAAAGACTCATTTTCATACCATAAATAAGCAATATGCACTTGTACAACATTATAAATAAATATTCAAGCATTAAAAATCTATCTAAATACCCAGAGAACTATGTATAAGCTGTCAACATCACTCCACTGAATTATGTTATTTTCTTAATACTCTGAATAACAGTAATTTCAGCACATTCTGCATTTTGTTTAAACTTATTTATTTTACATTAATCAGGAATCAAACACTTACAATTTCTTTGAATTATGTTTCATGACTGCTTCCCCGAGTTCAAACCAGAACAAGTGCCAATAGTGAGGTAGGTGTCACTTAAGACTCTCAACCATGGCTGAACTTGAACCAGTGACCTCCATATCAGAATTCAGTGTTCTACCCCTTGGCTTTCTCTACAAAACTGGATACCAGTAGATGAAATACAATTTCAACCAAAAAATTTAAAACTTTAATATTACATTTCCCTCAAAATAATCCTAGCCAATATGAAGCTATTGTCAGACATTATCGTTAATAAAATGACAAACCATCAAGCAAACCTTTGCTGAGACCAAAGTTATAATCACCAATCTTTTTTAGAATGCTGCACTTCTCAAAAAGAGTCCTATAAAAAAAATTAAAAAAACACACATAACAAAGTATATGAAGGGGACAAAAAATATTCATAAACAAGAGGGCCAAGATGGCCCTATATCGCTCACCTGAGAATCATTGCACTGAAATATCAAAAAATCAGGATGTAAGTAAGTAGGTCAAGGCCAAGATCATCCACGGTCAAAGATTTAATCTGCATGCAAAATTATCTAATGTTTCATTGTTGTAGCCGAACAGAAGGTCTTCTAAGAATAGGCCCTGTGACCTATTTGTTGAACCTGGATGACCCATATACAATCCTGTCCTAGATTTTATCAAGACAAACATTCTGACCAAATATTAGGAAAATCAGATGTAAAGTACAGCCTCTATCGCATATACAAGGTTTTTCTAAGATTTGACCCCGTGACCTAGTTTTTGACTCAAGAAAATCCATATACACTCCCAACCTAGATACCATAGAGACAAATATTCTGACCAAATATTAGGAAAATCGGATGAAAAATACAGCTTCTATCGCATACACAAGGTTTTTTTAAGATTTGACCCTGTGACTTAGTTTTTGACCCCAGATGAGCCATAAACAATCCCAACCTAGATCTCATCAAGACAAACATTCTGACAAAATATTAGGAAAATCGAATGAAAAATACAGCTTCTATCGCATACACAAGGTTTTTCTTAGATTGGACCCCGTGACCTAGTTTTTGACCCCAGATGACCCATATACAATCCCAACCTAGATTTCATCAAGACAAACATTCTGACAAAATATTAGGAAAATCCAATGGAAAATACAGCCTCTATCGCATACACAAGGTTTTTCTTAGATTGGACCCCGTGACCTAGTTTTTGACCCCAGATGACCCATATACAATCCCAACCTAGATTTCATCAAGACAAACATTCTGACCAAGTTTCATAAAGATCCAATCAAAAATACAGCCTCTATCGCATACACAAGGCAAATGTGAACAGACAGACGACAGACGACAGACGCCGGACAGACGCCGGACATCCAGCGATCACAATAGCTCACCCTGAGCATTCGCTCAGGTGAGCTAAAAAAATTATTAAGATCTATAACAAGGTCAACAGTAAATAATCTTTTCTTACCTGTTTGGTATGTAACTCTGTATGTTTAGCAGGTATTTACTCATCTTTTATGTGCTCTGTACAAGAAAGAAACAAGATGGCTATGACAGCGCTTTTATTGCTCACCTGAGAACAACTGCAACTACTGCCCCAAAGGGGCAGGCAGGCCATTTTTGACCCAAGGGGCATGATATGAACAATCTTGGTAGAGGTCCACTAGACAATGCTAAACACCAAATATCTTAGCCCCAGTCCTTGCAGATTCAGACAGGAAGATTTCTGAAGATTTCCATAAGTAAGTAAAATCATTTAGCCCCTGAGGCAGAGTCAATTTTGATCATGGAGCCATCATTTGAAAAAACTTGGTAGAGGTCCACTAGACAATGCTACATACCGAATATCTTAGTCCTCGGCCTTGTGGTTTCAAAATAAAAGGTTTCCCTATAAAAGTCTGTGTAAAATAAATTGATCCATCAGGCAGGGCCATTTTTAAACCAAGAGGCATAATTTGAATAATCTTGGCAAATTTTCACTAGAAAATACTATATACCAAATATTTTAGTTGTAGGCTTTGTGGTTTCAGAGAAGATTTTCAAAGTTTTCCCTGTATAAATTGACCCCTGGGGCAGGGCCATTTTTGAACCAAGGGGCATAATTTGAGCAATCTAGGTAGAGGACCTCTAGGAAAACCAGAATACAAAATATATAAGCTTTAGACTTTGTGGTTTCAGACAAAAAAAAATTTCCTTTCTGTTGCCATAGCAACCAGAGTTCTTGATGGTATTAAATTCTTTGGTAAAGCTTCATGCAAGGAACATCCTGGGCAGCTTTCATCAACTTTGCCCTGGTGGTTAAGAAGGATATCTTGTTTAAAGAAAAAGTTTGACACCATGAGGCACTATGGACACAGGGCAACCAGAAAAGCTAGCACATTGTTCTCAGGTGAGCTAAACACAAGAAGTCTAGAAGTGGCTTAAAACTGCTCACCTCTAAACCTAGTCTCAGGCCATTAAACCAACTTTTAAAATACAATTGCCATAACATGTCCTTTTGAGGAAGTACTGACCTAATAGACAACAAAGCTCTCAAAAGAATTTAAAAATGTAAGAAAAACCCTTAAATTTTCTTGACTAAACTTTATTAAACATAGCTAACAGAAAAGAAGTATAAACTTCAAGCAATCTTTATTAAAATTCCTAAAGTTACCTAGACCATTTCTCAAATGTGACATAGGTATATATTTTACTTAGAATGGTGAGCTAAATACATTTTGATCATCTAACCTGAATCACAATCTTACAAAATTCTGTGCTTGATAATCATAAACAAGTGAGCCAAGATGACCTCAGATAGCTCACCTTAGTACTTTGACTGTGGGTCTGCTGTTGTCAGCAAACAAGTTTCAAATACATGTAGGACCCCCATGGCAGGGCCAATTTTGACCCAAGGTAAGTAATTTGAACAACCCTAGAAGAGTTTCACTAGACAATGCAACACACAAAATATCTAAGCTATACAGCATACGGATTCAGACAACAAGATTTCTTAAGTTTTTCCTACACAACTCTATGTAAAACAGGGTCATTTTTGATCAAAAGGAAGTAATTTGAACAATCTTTGTTATTAATGGTAAAATATACAATGCCATACCAAATATCTAAGGTCTAAAACTTACCATTTCTGACAAGAAGATTTTCCAAGATTAAATGTTGAAGAAAACTGTTGGCAAAAATCTATTTTTAGCTCTGACTGCCATTTTGTGCAATGAAGTTGAACCATTTGAGCATTTTATAATAGGCAGCTGTATGACATAAGTTACTGTGAAATTTGGTGGAAAATGACCTTGCCCTTCTGGAGAAAATGTCAATTTTAGAAGAGAGAAATATAAGGAATATTTTTGTGAAATTTAATGGAATAAGACCGTTTAGTTAAGGAGGAGATGTTTTAATTTTTTCCATTTTAAGCTTTTGCAGCCCTAATGTGCAATGCATTTAAGCAATTTAAGCAATTTTTAAAAAGGGCAAACTAAGGAACAATTCTGTTAAGCTTGATGCGAAAAAGCTAAGCAGTGAGGGGTTGTCATTTGAAAACAAATTGTGATGAAAAATCTGTTCTTAGCTCTGGCAGCCACTTTAGGCAATGGAGCAGAATGAGCAATTTAAACTGAGGACTTTACAAGCATTTCTGTGAAATTTGCTGGAAAAAGATCTTGTGGTTTAGGTGATGTCATTTGATTTTTTTTTCTATTTTTGGCTTTTTTGGTCCTCATGTGCAATGGAGCAAGACGGTTTGAGCAATTTAAACAAGAGGGCCAAGATGGCCCTATATCGCTCACCTGAGAATCATTGCACAGAAACATAAAAATCAGGATGTCAGTTAGTAGGTCAAGGCCAAGATCATCCATGGTCAAAGATTTAATCTGCATGCAAAATTATCTAATGTTTCATTGTTGTAGCTGAACAGAACGTCTTCTAAGAATAGGCCCTGTGACCTATTTTTTGACCCTGGATGACCCATATACAATCCCATCCTAGATTTTATCAAGACAAACATTCTGACCAAATATTAGGAAAATCGGAAGAAAAATACAGCCTCTATCGCATACACAAGCTTTTTCTAAGATTGGACCCCTTGACCTAGTTTTTGACCCAAGATGACCCATATACAATCCCAACCTAGATTTCATTAAGACAATTATTCTTACCAAATATTAGGAAAGTCGAATGAAAAATACAGCTTCTATCACATACAAAAGCTTTTTCTAAGAATTGACCCCATGATCTAGTTTTTGACCCCAGATGACCCATAAACAATCCCAACCTAGATCTCATCAATTCTCAAATTCATCAAGACAAACATTCTGACCAAGTTTCATAAAGATCCAATGAAAAATACAGCCTCTATCGCATACACAAGGCAAATGTGAACAGACAGACGACAGACGACGGACAGACGACAGACATCCAGCGATCACAATAGCTCACCCTGAGCATTTGCTCAGGTGAGCTAAAAAGACAATATAAGAAATATTTCTACAAGGTTTGGTGGAAAATGGCCCAGCAATTTTGGAGGAGATGTCATTTGAAGTAAAACACTGATGAAGCAAGATGGACAAGGGATGCCAGGTGATCCAAATAGCTCATCTTGAGCAAATGCTAAGATGAGCTAAAATTCTTACCAAAATTCAGAGACATCATCTTTTTCACAAGAAATTATTCAAATTCTTTTTATTAACACCTGTATATGTAGGTAAAATTTCTAAGATGGAAAAATATATTTAAAAGCACAAACTCTTGAGTCTGTGACCCAAAGTCAACAGGTCATGTCAAATCCATAACGAAAGTTTCTTATTTTATTTACTATAGGCTGATCTGGCCTATATTTCTGCAAAGTTTGCAGGCTTGTTCAGAAATTAACAAGCTACATTTGGTCTGTGATTAAAAGTCAACTGCTTTCTATATATATTAAGTTAACAGCACTAAAAAGAAACACAACTGAAGATCAAAATATAGAATAAACAAGGGCTATCACTAAATGTGATGAATACCCCCCAGATACTGCCTTGACACAGTAACCTGATCAATTTTAGGTAGGACAATTTTCTCCAAATATTTTGAAACAATACTGTAGTAAAAATTAACTTGTAGCAAAAGCCAATAACTTAATACATTAACAGCCTTTTAAACTTATAACAAAACAGTGATTTGGTTCTTTGACAATAAGTTGAAATTAGAGATGTAATGATAACTGAGTCAAATAATCATCAGCGGCCATGATGTGTTGATTTTTATGTCAAAGAATCGATGTGGACAGTAGGTAAGGAAAGTTTCTCTTTGCTGGAATCTGTTTTAACAGAGGTACATTTGACATTATAAATAAATTAAATAACTGGATAAACAAGATGTTTTTGTTAAAAAAATAAGGATGTTTCCACCCTGCAATGCAATACCCGGTTATTAAAGGGGACATACATCTGTATACTGAACAAGGCTAACCAAACTATAAAATTTTCAGGCAATGTTTCCTGATGCATCAACTAACAGCACATTATAAGAATATGGCAGGAAGAACATAAAAGACTTGTGTACATGTAGCATAAGAAATGACTGCAATGTTTATGTCATGTGACCTGTACCCACAGATCTCCTCAAAAAAAGAAAAAAGTGCCATGGGTCTTTCAAAGCAAGGTCAGTCATCCTTTGATGCTTCAAAATATGGATGAAAGAGTGTTCAAGTAACACTGAACTGAAATAAAGTGTATTTTCAAGGCATATTGACCTTCACCTTTGACATACATTTTGTACTGACCCCAAAATGCCTGGAATCATGTTGACAGGGATGCAAATCATGCTAGACTTGGTACTTATGATTCTTCCAAAGTATTATTATTATTTAAAAATCTGAAAAACAATTGTTGAGAAACAGTCCAGACAAATGGATATGTTAAAAAAATCAAAAAGCTATACAATCATGTAACTCAGTGAAAAATCATCAGAGTGGAACATGACAATGATTTGCACAACTAGGCTTGGTACTTATTATTCTTATTATTCAGGACCAAAGCACATGAATCCAATACAGACCCCAGAAATTCTATCTGGGGGTATCTGGGGGTATAAAAAAACTGTAAATGCATATACAGGTGCCCTTCATCAGTTTTCTACATAGTAAGATAAAAAATTGTACTTTGTCAAACCTTTAGGCTCTCATGACTGAATGAATTATACACATGTTAAAAAAAAACATGTCAAATAATGTCCATAATTAAGATAGAAAGCTATATCTAGCAATAGTATTTGAAATTTCTCAGGATTTTTAATGAAAGTACTTCTAAATAACCTAGTACTGTTAAGCAGCTTTTAATGATTCTGTTTCCACTTTTCCCATTAGGCATTTCAACAGGCATTGCAGAATCCATTGAACATTTCTCCATACAAGTCAAGAATATGTATCTTGTGAATCTACGAAAATACATAGAAATCTAAAACTTTCCTAGTTTTGTATAAGAAATTCCAAAACTTTTGCACAAGTATTTCAAAATTTCACAACCAGTATCTCAAAAACATGTACATTTTTAAGGTTTTTGCAAAAAAAAAAATGTTGAATTTTTACCTTTTAGCAAAATAACATGAAGTTAAAAACCAAATGCAAGAACACTGAAGGCAAACTATGAACAACATCTCTTTCACAAATAACTCTCATTTAGATTACATTTTTGTATAACTGTTTGAAAAAAAAGTGAAAGACATTTTTCATCTATCAAAGTCTCAATAACTGTGGCTTATTATCTGAAGAACTTGTATGACTAAACAACAAAATATTCTATTCAACATTTAGTGACCTAGATGACATGATCCCGTAAGTTATTCGAGACAATTTTTTCATCAGATGATTGATCATGGCAGCTTGTTTGGTTCTTAACTTCAGTGGATTCCTTGTGTGCCTGTCACTTGGCCTTTGCTCACTTCGAACAACATTCAATTCCAACATGCCAAACTCATTTGGAAGCGACCAGTTTATTTCTGAATATTTGTAACTATGTAGCATCACACGTGTCTGGAAATTGATAATGTGTATCCCTACATCATTAACAGCAATGAAACATTTGCCCTGTTGGCGAGAATTTCCTGTTTGCAGATCACCTGTGAAAAAAGCTGAGCCATAAACAGTTAAGTTGCGGCAATTATTTAGAAACTCCATCTGAAGTACTTGAGGCCGCAATGGGGGATCTTTGTTACACAACTCTCGATACTTATGATAGATACGATTTCCCCAGTTGGATCGTGACTTCAGATTAGGTTGTGGCACTAGCTGTGTCAAATTTTTGTGATTTGAAGAAAAGGCTTTTGCAGCCTGCTGATCAGTGCCACCATGATTGAGATACAGAAGTATGGATCCAAACAAAAGCACATCTGGCTCTTTACAAGGGTAAAAAGCATTGATATAGTTCTGCTTTGCTTCATGAAACAGTAGCCTAACAGCATCTGGATGTTCTACACCTCGCTCAACAATCAAGCTGACTTTAGCATTTCTCCTCCATTTTAGATGGGGTTCTTCTTGTGTTGGGTCTCCATCTGTCAACTGTGCCACAATCTTATGTTGCCAGCTACTCATATGCTCAAGAGGTTTATGTTCTGGCTTCAGCTGTAGTTCAAGACTAGGAGAACATATCCAAATGGTGAAAATATCCGCATATGGTATTTCCGGCATATTGAATTCCCTTAACATTTGAAGATTCAACTGCTGAACAGAAGTATTAGCACCATCAACAAGGTTCAAACTTTTGCTTGTTCCATCCATCATCATCACCTTTAAAAACATTTATATTAAGAATTAAAAGATGCTTTAATACTCATGTACATGTAAACATAAGCTTTTTCATATTAATGTTATGAATAGTTATACAATAAAATAAATGAATAAATGTTTTTCACCCGCAGTTTCAAAACATTAAAAGTAGAATTAAGAAGGTCTCTGTCAAACTAACTTAGCTTACCTGTATCTGTCTAGGTTGCCTTGCAGCCATTTCGAGACGTTTTGCAACTTGTATGTGCTCCCAGCTTAATTTCTGCTCACATATTTCAAGAGCAGTTCTTCCTTTCTTGTCTACAAGATTAATATCCACATCATGGTTGAGCAAGATATTAACAACTGCTGGATATCCCTTTATAGCACTTAGGTGAAGTGGAGTGCGATCATCAAAGTTGGTAACATTTGGTGAGCACCCAGCAGCAAGCAGCATGTGCACAACATCTTCATGACCATACCAAGCGGCTATGTGAATTGGTGTACGTCCATAAGGGTCTCTTTTATCAATGGAGTAACCCCGAGAAATGCAGTCCTGTACTTTTAACACATCTCCTTTTGCAGCATACATGTGAACAGGATATAGTTCTCTTTCTTCTAAAGAATAGTTGTCTGGTTCTACTGAACTGTTTAAACTACTTTTCCTAGATGTAGTGCCAGACTCAATATAGTCAGGTGGTGGGCATGGCACTGCTTGCCTAGGTCTGCTTTTTGCAATCAGACCAGAGCCAAAAAGTGGATTAATCACAACCTTCGTACACTTTTCTATAGCCATCATCTTTGCACTGTACTCATTGGCAGCTATTCTGATATTTTCCTCTGGAAATTCTGTCATCATAGACCTCAAATAGGGAGCTGTTGTTGCTGGTGATCCTGTATCTCCAGCCAGACCAATATTGATAGGGAGAAAAGCGGGATTACTAACACTAAATTTTACTCTAAACTCTGCTCTAGAGCGAAACACTAGATCTAAAGCACCAGGTTTGGAATGCTTTTCTTTAAGCCAATTGTCAATTTGTAACAAAAATGCTTTTGTTGCTGGAGGGAAATTCATTGAAGATGAATTCAGTGAATGTATCACAGTGTCCAATGAATAAAATCCTGGACTACTTGGTGACTTATCTACAAATGTGCTGTTAAGCTTATCACGAGGGCTGATAGGAATGCAATATAATGTAAACCTTGTGAGAGAAGAACGTCGTCCTTCCTTGTCCCAGGGAATAATGAGCGCCCTCTCTCCTTTGATTCCACCATGTTCCCCTCCAGTCAAAGAATACAGATGAGATAAAATGAGATCTCTTGGCTCTCTTTCAACATTAAGGTGTAAAGAAGGGAAATATTTTTGCTTCCCATGTCTGTCAACATGTTTATGGTCCAACAGGAGAATATCATACAGTTTGGCCCTGTAGTCTTGACCAGAGACATTTTGTTTTGGGCGAACGACAGCTAGTATCACTTCCATGAATTCACTGGGTTTAATTTCTACATTTTTACACGTGTCATAGATTTTTTTATTCTCCAAGTAAGCTTGAATAAACACTTGAGTTTCTTCGCACCCAAAAGAAAATAAACTTGTCAATTTTCAACTTCCTGTCCAATTCTCTTACGATTGTCGTTTTCACAGGTAGAACTACATGAAGTATGTACTAATGATAAATTCTGATGGTTTTTTTTATTTATGGTTATACTACTATGTAACCAAATGAAATATTAAAGATAACATTTTCCTCCTCTGGTGGACTTTTAGAGCAACTATTTTACGACATCAAAATGGCCTCCCAGTGGGGCGACACTGTTTCACTGGACTATGGCGATATCCAAGTATGCTGTTGGATTATCTATATCATATATTCAGTCTCTTTGAGACAGTTACATCAAATGTTTTTTCTTTAGTCTGATCACACACTTTGTTCATTTATAAAATTTGGTTTTCATAGCATTTGCAATTTACTAAACTGTTCGTCACCAAACACTTTCGAACCACATATGGGTCTTTATCAAATCTTTTTGTATGTTAACTTTTAACCAGCTTGCAATCCTCATAGCTATTCTGTACATTAAAGGGTTATCTTTTAGTCCGTTATTTTGCTATAAATTGTTGTTTCCTGATGAAAAAAAATGAAAATGTTCTATGTTCCAGGCAAATACAATGGCAGTGGACTGTCTTGGGAAATGGGCAGTGTTGGCTGGGTAAGTGTTAGTAATAAGAGCTGGGTTATTACATGTAAGTAAGTCATTATCCAGTCTTAGAGGATATTGATTTCATTTTCTGTTGAAAGAATGTCCAGTCACATCAAACATTTGAAAGTAATGGAAGGCTGTTGTGGAATGAAGGATTTCGTTTTTACATGATGAAGTATACCACATATACACAATGAAGGGAATCACATGACTAAATTTGGTAACTTACATGAAAAGAATGGCCGCCAGACACTGTCGATTCGCCTAAAAGTATCGGTCCTTTTTCAGGTATGTCTGTTTTGTTATCGCTCTGGTCAGATTTTAACCTACATGTATCCAAACATATGGTCCCTTCCAAGCGCTTTCTCTGGCTATACAGATCTCTTCATAAAATGGCCAAGTTTTGGAGAACACTTCGACAAAAAATATATTTCTGAATTTTTTTTTTTTGGTGCTTTTTAAAATCTAATTTGTGTCAATGTGTTCTCCAAAACTTGGCCATTCTGTGAAGAGATCTGTATAGCCAGAGAAAGGGCTTAATAGGGGACCATATGGTGGGATAAGTAAAATCCTGACCAGTGCGATAACAAAACAGACTTACCTGATTTTTTAGGCGAATCAACAGTGTCTGGCGGCCATTTTTTCCAAATTTAGTCATGTGATTTCCCACATTGATACAGATATAGTTGGTTTACATGTATAACATGCCTATCAATAATTATTATTAGGTACAAAAACATAATATTATAGAAAATACAGTATAATTTCAAATATTTGTAGGTATTTTATGTAAAAAAAACGTAAGATTCAGAGAAATTGCAAAAACGTTCACAAAAATCATTTGATCATTGAACATCATTTTTACATGAATTTTAAAAGTATGATCACATTCACTTGATTAAATGTAAAAAAATTGTTTGTTACTCAGGTGTATATGATTCCGAAAAATCATTTTCTACCCAATGGCCTCCCCCTTGTATTTCACCATCCACCATTACATTACTGAATCTGCAAGTAACTTTACTGTTTCCCATTTTAAGTGATGTGACAGGGTTTTTTATTTCCTTGATTACCAGAAAGTTCATTAAGGATTTCAACCATCAAAAGTTTATTACAGGCTCTTTTAAAACCAAATCTGAATTAAGCATAAGTATAATGTAACCAATATTTTAAAGGACATTATAAATTCAAGTTGGAAATATTTCTCCAGTTGGAAATCGTTGCATTTGATGTTTCTGGTTTTTCCTCAAATGAAACAAAGAGCTATCTCAACACTGCTCTAAACACTTCTCTCTGGAGGGGGATGCTGGGGTCAGTTGGTGAAAAGTCAAGGTCACTAACACCTTAAAGTTGAAAACCATATCCACTCAATAACTCAAGTACTTTTTGACCCACAGCCTTCAAACTTAGATGGTTATCCTTATTGGGTAAAAGATCCCTATTATTTTGGGGATCATAAGTCAAAGGTAAAGGTCACTGTGACCTTCAATCGATAAGTAGAGAAAGCTTTGGCCTGCAGTCCTCAGATTTGTTGGGGAGGTTGGTCATGACCAGTAGATGACCCCTATTGATTTTGAGGTCGGTAGGTAAAAGGTCAAGGTCACTGTGGCCTAGACTAAGGAAAGCTCAGACCTGTAACTAGAGAATGGTTTAGCTTACAGTCCTCAGATTGGTGGGGAGGTTGGTCATGACCAGTAGATGACCTCTTTAGATTTTGAGGTCTGTAGGTCAAAGGTCAAGGTCACTGAAATCTCGAGCACAAAAAGCTTGTATGAGCAATAACGAAAGAGTGCTTTGGCCCTAAGTCCTCAGATTTGATGGGGAGGTTAATCATGACTGGTAAATGACCCCTTTTGATTTTGAGGTCAATAAGCCAAAGGTCAGGGTGACTGTGACCTTGAGCACTAAAAGCTTTTTTTTGGCATACAGTCATCAGATTGGTAGGGATGTTGGTCATGACAGGTAGATGACCCCTTTTTATTTTTAGGTCAAAGGTCAAGGTCACTGTGAGCTTGACTACAAAAGCTTGTCTACAATCTTTAGATTTGGTAGTTTGGTTGGTCATGACCTGTAGATGACCCACATTGATTTTTGAGGTCAGTAGGCCAAAGGTCAGGGTCATGTTTAGAAGTCCATGTAACATGACTTATTGGTTGCCATTAGTGGGGCATACATGTTTCACTAACATCTCTTGTTGGAAATGAAAGAATCAAATTTTTTTCTTATTTGCCTAGGCGAAGGGTTTTGGCACTTGTTGATCTAGATAATCCGGCAGAAAAGATGCACCGTCTAACAAGGCAGAGTAAATGGGACATCAGCTGTATACAGTGGAATCCCCATGCTTCACATGCTCATCTCTTTGCAGCTTCTGTAAGTTACTTCATAACTAGCCAGTCACTGATACAGAACAATTTCTACAGCTTCTAAATGTAGTATTAAATAATAATTATTTCAATTAATGATAAGTTATCTTTTGAATAATTCACCTGGTATTAGTTTTCATAATTTGAAATTATATCTAAAGACTGAAAATATAGTAACCTGTCACTGTCGTGTCGGCATTTTGTAAGGCAATTTTGAAGATGATGATTCTGTTTGAAGTGCATGCACTATGTAAAAAAACTGAACAGATGATTGATAGGTAATAGAAAATGCTGGGAGTGTTTTATTTTGTCACATTTTTAAAACCTGTACATACGTACATGTAGGAGATGCCAAGTTGTAAAAGTATACATGGATTAAATCCTGTTTAGGAATTTGATGGTGACTTTAACAGTACCGCATTTTCAAATGGACTTGAAAAAACAGTGATTTAGTGTTGTTAATATTTACATGGATTCTCTATATAATTGCTTAAATCAGAGATGACAGTGAGTGTTAAAATTACAATATACAGTTAGATCTTTTACAATTGCAGAGTGTGCAGAAGTTAGACTTGTTCTCCTGGGAAGATGCTTCTAGTAAGCAAGTGTGCAGTATGAGAGCTCATTCAAGAAATATCAGGTACTGGATACAATTAAAAATTATCTGATACAGTTGTGTAATACAGTAAAAAACCTGATTCTTTGAAATCAGTGACAGGGCTGATTATTTTCTTTTATAAAATAAATTTGTTCATAGCAAAAGTGGAGGGACTGAAGACTACAGTTATTCCTATAGTACACCATTATTTTGTTCCCTTTTAATTTGGTTCATTGCACTTTATACCCTTTTAAACATTTTCAGCGATATAGACTGGTCACCATTTGATGTAAATGTGATTGCATCATGCTCAGTAGATGCTTACACATTACTCTGGGATGTTAGAGATACCAAGAGGCCCATTTCTTCATTTCAGAGTGTCTGTAAGTTAAGTTTGTTTCATTTAATTTCAATTGCTTTGTGTAACTTGTATTACTCAGCCTATCAGGAGAGTCATTTGTATTGCTTAGTGCAAAATACCTATGCAAGTCAATGCTAAATTAAGTTTACCAGATTTGTTCTTACAGTCCTAACAATTCTGGCAGCTTTTTACCAGTTGTTTAGTTAAGTATGCTGTTAAGTTTTAGGTAGCATAGCATATTTGTGAAATAGTTCTGATCAGATTGCCTTTATCTGTCTACCCTTTGGAAATGGTGGTGTAAAAAAAAATATTCACTTAATTTGTTACTAAAATATGTTCTATTTCAAAGTATTTATTCATTTTATCTACAAAAATGTTTTGCTAATCTGGTAAGATCTTTTTTTATCTAACCATATCAGATTTAACTTATAAGAACTTAGGGGATATGGTAAAGGAATATCAAAGTGGTTGAAATATTTCTGTTCAGAAGTAGAAAATATGACATGTATTTTACATATAATATAATCTATCAGTGGGCTGTCTCTTGCTGGTTTTAGCCGTATGATATTATGCTTTTATGACTGTCCACAATTTTTGATAGTTAACTTTTAGGATATTACTTTGGAATTTTGAACTCGCAGGTTTGTAGAAGGCTATTACTGTGGAAATTTTTGTTCTTGATTTTCAGGTGGGGCAAGTCAGGTAAAATGGAATAAGGTCACCAACAATCTGTTTGCGACAGCCCATGAGGGGGATGTTAGAATCTGGGACCCAAGAGTAAGATTTCATCAGCTTTATTATCATAAAAAATTGTAATTGTTATATTATCCAAAATGTTTTAGGTTTTCAATGGTTTTTTTAGGAGTATTCCATAAGAGATTTTGCTGTTAAAGATTCTCTGTTTCAAAACAGAAGTATATAGACTAGGTTTGCACATTCTCTGTAAAGCCTATGTGTTGTTTTTTAGTGCCTGTTTTAAGGGAAGTTTTAATTATGGCTCTTCAGGTGTGTAATAGGTCTAGAATCTTGTTAAGACAAGTTTTAATATATTTTATCTTGTAATACCAAACAGTTGCATCATTTGGATAGTTTGGTAAAGGTTTAAGAAATATGATAAAGAACAGGATTGAAACTCATTATACAAGAATTTTTATGCCCTTGGAGGGAGGGCATATTGTTTTTGGTCTATCTGTTTGTCACAAAACTTAATTATTTTTGAGGCCCCGCTAGGGGCAAGGCGTTCATTCAAATGAAGCACTTGTTTCAAATTTTTTTTTCTAAACATTTACACTTATTGAAAATCTCAAATTTTATTTGAAATTTTACTGGTTCTCAATTAGTTATTGTGAATGACTCATACATATTCATGTATAAATAATTATATTTATGAACACAATTTTATTTCCAGAAAAGCAATTCGGCTGTGGTTTATTTGACAGCACATTTGTCCAAAATACATGGTTTAGATTGGAGTCCAACAAATGAATACACCTTTGTTTCTGCTAGTCAAGACTGCTCGGTCAAGGTAAGGTCTCTGTTATAATGTACATGAACATAATAATTGTCAAATTTGAATGGAGGAAAAAAAAAAAGTCTTAAATTCAGAATTGGTCACTAATTTTATGTCGCAGGTATCTCTCAACTTATATGAGGTAGACTTATAAAAGTTTACAAGAATGTGGCATATGTGGTATTGTAAGAGTTATGGGACTTAATACACTTCATATTTATGTATGAATTTTTTTTTGTCAGCGCAGCTCTTCCTACATAGATGATTGTATTTTGATGAAAGCTTACAGAAATGATCAGTGCATAGTGTAGTTGTGCATATTTTAGGATTTTCTTTTGACTGTTGGTTTTTTTGCAGGATTTGTAGGAGTTTATTGACTTTGTGGTGGGAGGCATGGATTTTTCTTTTAAATCACATCCATGCAGTTCTATATTGAACGTCTCTAAATTTACACAAAATTTTTATTACTGTAGTGTGACTTATTAAATGCTTTCAAAATTTTCATTGTAATTAAAAGACCTTTCTAGATCATTTGTGTAACTCGTTTATAAATTTTTATTGACTATTCAGTTGAAATGAATAATGTACATTTCAGTTCTGGGATTATTCTAACCCTCGACAAGACAAAGGAATGTTGAAGTCTGGATCTCCAGTCTGGCGGGCAAGATTCACTGTAAGAGTCTCCATACTCTATTGGTAGCCAGTTTAACCTGAAAAATATTTAACTATTCACAATGAGAAGATAATTGTCTTGTAAAAAGCAGTTGGAATCTAAGTTACCATTGTCAGTAATTAGTACTAGCAGTAGTATGCCAGTTACTTACTTATAATGATATACATTTTCATGAGACATTTGAAACAGGTCAGCTGATCTCTTAGAACTGGTCATGTGCCTGAGTCAGCTGATTAAGCATACTGTTCGAAATTTGTCGATGTTTGCATGGTTCTATGAGAATAACCTATGGTATATGTTTACTACTTTGGGACCTTGAGAATGTTTCTGTAAGACTAAAAGAATTGGGGATGAATTCTAAATTTGGAATGGGTAGATGTGGCTGGATACAGGTATATTGGTGATAAATTGAAAGGTCACTGACATTGTGGCTTGGTAGCTCAGTTAGTAGAGTGTGTGTCCTGAAAGCAGAGGCCCCTGAGACTGAGTCTAGTTCAAGTTATCATTTTTTTCACCACCTGTTAAATTTTTGGTGCCAAGGTACCTCCAGCACTTATGAATCAGCAAAGCTGTAGTGTACGTCAACACATTTTCATATTTTTTCAGCCATTCGGAGATGGTCTAGTCACTGCAGTGATGTCAACTTTACGGAGAGGGGAAAATAGTCTATTCCTTTGGAACAATTCAAATTTAGAACAACCAGTGTATCAGTTTGTTGGGCACAATGATGTTGTCCTAGAATTTGAGTGGAGAAAGAAAGATGAATGTAATGTCCTGATTAACTTCTCTTTCATTTTTTGCATGCCAATGAGTTTATTTGAATTTTTAGATAAATTTGTTAATAAAGGTCAATATATTAGTAAATAAAATAATGTTAATTACTGTAGAAAATAGGGGGAAAAAGAGCTTCAAAGGCTAGTCCTTTCACCTTTTGAACTTCTCTTAAAATGATGAAAAAAATATTAATTTGAAAACAGGTCTTTGCAGTTTAATCCTGATTTTTTGAGTTCATTTATCAACTGTACTGTTTGATAACTGCTTCAAGGGTTCAAGCAAGTACTTGTAACCAGCATGTGGAATGTTGAAATGTCTTCTGAAACTTATGTAGCCACTGGGAGTTTTTGAAACTGGAAATGCAAACAGGTTTTCCAAGGATTACAACTGAAGACAATAAAAAATTATGCTTATAGTGTAAATGAACAGATTTGACTGAAATTGACCAGTTAAAAGCAATGTTTATATCATCAAAAAATTGGAAAAGGAAAAGAAATGTACTGATGTTATTCTAGGCACTTAGATACTGTCAAAATTGGAGTAAATTGAATTTAATTGCTTCAAGGTCTCAGTTCTGCTCTGTTTAAGTTGTTTTATTTGACCATAGTTTTACCTAGCATAATCCAATAACACTTTATTGATACAGCTTGTAGAGATTATCAGCTGGTCACATGGTCTAAGGATCAGAGCTTGAAGATATGGAAGGTGGATACACTTCTTCAGAGGGTATGATATTTTACACCTATTAACTGTTTATCGAGAACAGGGCTTTTCATCAGGAAATTGGGAAGAGGCCCTGGCCTTTCAAATTGGGAAATTTATGCGCGATAATTGTTCATTTTGGGAAATTTATGAGACATTTGTTTCTGCAACCGGAAATAAACACTGATTTATCTCCCCTGAAACGGAATAAAATCCAGACTTTCGGAACGTTTGACTGTTTCACTGCGCATGTTTCTACTTTTATTTACTGATAACTACTGGGTAAGAATCTATCGGAACTAGACTGGTTTTGTGTAACACGGATACGGTGCATTGTTCGGCTATAGTACGACAAAAAAGTCGATACCAGACAAACGCTTCTTCCGGAAATAACAAATGTAAACAAATTGATCGTTTTTTAGACTAATCTAGGGGGAATTTCTAAGATTTTGCGAAATCATGTCTTGCATTTTGGGAAGAAACTCTGCCACAATTGGGAAAAAATCTGTATTTTTCGGATTGGGAAGTGGCCGAATATCGGCCTCTGTTATATAAGGATGAAAAGCCCTGGAGAAGAAGCAGAGAAAACATGCCATTAAATATGGCTCTGAAGACTGTAAATTCTGTTTTTGATGAAATCAATACTTTATCTTTCCATTGTGTAAAGGTGATGTCATATGTTGATGTATGCGGCATATACAGTGTTAAACATTACTTCAAAGGATATACATGTATGTGCTGAAGATTATACATCAGGTTGGATTTGATAAGTGTATATTAAGAAAATCATCAGTCATGTGCGGTCTTAACCTGGTCTGCCCTGGAAAAAAGCAATTACAGTCCTACAATGGTCTACACAATGGTCTGCCACTGAAAAAAGAATGGTAAAGAAAAAGTATGTTTAATGTTAAACTAATCGTGATACACAACTTATAAACTCATTTAAACTGTAACATGTACATCAGTGATGAGTTAAAGGCGAATACGAGGTTGACTCCAGTGATCTGTTGAGGTGATTTTAAGTCTCTTCCATTTCATTGTAGAGGCAACCACTGAGTTATGTATAGACATTGGCCTGAGATGTTATTACAGTTGACATTTTCAGATTTGTTTAAATTTCTGAAAACTCAGACATATTTTTAAAGAAATTACGGTTATGCCTGTGAATGCGGTAGAGCTTGAAAAAAATAAATAGGAATGATAAAAGCATACATTTACAAGATTTAAACACTATTTGATGACTACATACTTCTGTGGCCCAAAAAACAGTTGAGATTGAAATTATAAAAAAACAGCGCATCCCCTGTTCTCCCTGTTAAGTTTCTGATGTGTTGAGCAGTAATTTTTTGTCATTTTGTTAATTTCATGGTTATTTTTTATCCAGAAAGAAGGAAAATTCTGGTTTAGGGTAATTTAAAAAATCTGCAGATGTAAGTGCAAAGGTCAGTTTTGTTTTTTATGGTGATACAGTTTTATCAGAAGTTTTTGAATTAGAATACCTTGAAGAATGTTGTCTTTTACAGCAATGTGGCCATGACATTGTGGATTCTTCTGAAAATGAACAGGCCCAGATGGATTCCTCCTCAGAAACCGTTAAAGAAAATGGCATACACCACACTTCTCCAGAGGTCAATGGTGAGCACTCTATCCACCAATCAGAAAACTTGACACATCAGCAGCCAATGACTTTGCTACAAGAGTTTTCAATGGTCAACCAGCAGATACCAAATGTTACCATGGACAGAGTAAGAAAAATCAGCTAATTTATAAAGTCATAGCACTGAGAACAGAGTAATACTAGTTAATCAACTCCTATGACATTTCTTAAAGTCCCTTAGTATCAGCAGTGTAGTAAATTTAATATGTGAGAGGTTAATAAGAAATAGTAAGTGAATTGTTTAGTTACGTTTTTTGCTATATTAATGAAAGGAGAAATGATGCATTAGTATTTTAGTGCTGAGATGTAAAAAGATAAAATGTTAGAATTGAATAGAAGACTAAAAGAATTTGTGTCAGAATCTTACATATTCCATTGTCTTCAATGAGGTTACTTTTTATGGATTTAGACAGTGTTCTGTTTTTGTTATATCATGAAAGAAAGGAGTTTATATTATGCACTGTAAACCTGACCTGATGTATTGTAGATGGATGTTGCTCAGCGGCTGTGTTCTGTGTCAGTCAGTTCCGGAAAACACATCATCAACCTGACAATTTATTTTCCATCCAATTATCCACATGTAGCGGCTCCAAGTTTTGAAATAAATTCATCCACAGGTGTTGGACCAGGTGTAATTAAAAAGTTATACAGGGTAGGTATAAAATACTTCTTTGTCATTCGTTTGCATGGTATTGGATTAGGCTATGAATATATGGTAAAAGATCTTGGTGTTTTTGCATTAGATTTTATTTATTCAAATGTTGTTCAAAGTATTGGAAGAAGTTTAAAGTTACACGTGTGTATTGTACAATGTAAACATAATACAGTGAATAAAGCTGAGAAATTTTGGGGGCAGTCTAGAATAGTACTTAAGTGGCGTTCTTCACCTTTAAGTTCTTTACCATTGATTTTAATAATTCATTTAATTAAGCAGCCATTTTCATATGTATGTATAATTTGATGAAATATGTGTGAATGTTTCAGGTACTGAATGAAACATCACAGACCAATGTAAAGAGAAACCTGAACTGCCTAGAACCATGTATACGACAGTTTGCTACACACTTTGAAAATATGACAGTGAGTATGGATAGAAACATATTGAATGCATAAATGATGTGCATTGACCATCAGACATCAGTTAATAGTAATATTTGCGAAAACGAAGACATCTCTGTGGCAATTTTTATGAATGTTTTCACTACTGTTTTGCTTAATGAAAAGAGAAGCAGAACTTAATAAATGAAACAGGACTCACACCATCAGAGTGTCAGTGCTGGATGTAGTTTTGGGATGTCTTGGAAAGAAAGGTGGTTGGTCCTTACTGTTGTATCTCTGTATAAAATACAAGGAGTATACACCAAAATTTACTGATCAACTCTTAAAATGATTTTGTAACTTTCAGAGCTTGAAAATAGCAGTAACAGCATACAAATGAAAGTTTTGCCCTGTTATAAGATATTGTCATAATGTTCCCTTTAAGTAACCTTGAAACTGTTTATTGTTTGCAGCTGGAAGAAAGGAAGACGCCAGATTCAGACACTTTTGCATCAACAACGAACAAACTTCAGCAGTCTTTCATGCAACAGCTTCCATTTGCCGCATTCCAAGATTACTCTATTCCATTCCCAAGAACTTCTGGAGCTATGTTTAATTCTGCAGGTGATTAAGCAAACAGGAGCACCTGATTTCTATAAGTGATGCAGTTTCAAATTCAAGGCCGAAATAAAATGTTGTGGATCTTTTCGGCATCTCCGTATGTTGTTGTTGTAGACATATTAAGGTGCTTTGCATTGAATAATCTCATGCAGATTGATTGGAGAGAAATTAGTTAATTCCCTTTGTTCTTCAAACTAATAAATGTTTTTTCAAACTAATAATAGATTTATTTATGTTGAACCTTGTAATCTCAAATAATTTTAGCAAAAAAAAACAACATCTTTTCAACTTCATAATTTTATAAAAGTGAAAAAAATGCCTCCAATCAATTACTGTCAGATAATTCTCTGCAATGTCATGTTACAGTATCTACAACAATGCCTCACGGAGTTGCTGACAGCCATATCAACTTAAAAAAACATCTGAAAATAGTAATAAATTATATGGAGTATTGATTTCATTAATCAGGTTTAAACATTCTAACTGGAGTGGTCTTTTTGCAGTTTGGTCAGTGAAGTAATGCTTTTGGGTGTCCAAAAAAATGTTGGTGCACTCTTATTGTTTTTTCAGTGTGCTAATGAGGATTGACCCAAATATGTTCAGACTCATAAAATTTCTGACTCTTTTGATACAAACAGGTTTTCATTTAAATGTAGTGTACTGTCTACCATGTAGTCTCAAAAAGCTTCCTTAGATGAAACAAGTCAGTAGTTATGGTTTATTGTCAGGTGACCCAAATCACAACATTTTTTTAGGCCGTAGGTTTATGTTGCTTGTTTGCAAAAAAATTTAATTTGCAGAAACTTTCTGAAAAAAAAAGCTATAAAAAGATGCTGTCGTTTTATTGAGTACACCAGACCTTCTTTGGGTGGTTGTTAATATGCTTGTATACTTTTTCTTTCAAGGATTACTGGTCTGTTTTGGAAGATCACGTGAAGCTAGCAAAGGTTCTGAAAAAACTCCAAAGTAAGTTGACAGATTGTGTAACTTGTTTTTTTTTTGTTTTCATTGATTTGTTCAAAGCTGTAAGTACTAAAAATGTATTTTCTTGGTTCCTATTTGAAAGTAAAACTTGATGCAAAACTATTGTAAATATGTCGAGTGAAATTACATCTGTTTTGAACTTAAATTTTGTATTGTGAAAGGTATTTTAAGGTTGACTTTTTAAACAGTTTTATGTATTACAAATTGTATAATATACCCTACGATGACATGTGCCTTGAAGTAAATATTTAACTGACCCTTTGGAAAAGTACTATCTTCAGAAGTTAGGGAAGATTGAACCGTTTTAATATAAACAAAACTTGTTTTTCAGAGCTCTCTCAGAACTAGCTGCCTATACATCTACAAACAGAGTGAGGTCATCTCAAAGTAGCAGTGGATTTTCTACAATGTTTTCTCGAAGCCCTCCCACCCCTAAAGCAGAACCTGTTTCCATAAGTACCTACTATATGTTTAATAAAGTAAGTAAGAAAGTTTTCATGTCAGATGTGCTTAGTAAGAACCTTAACCTTAGGATAAGGTCTGTGGAAATTGGAGCATAAGGTGGTTGCCAATTACATCGTGTAATGTGATTTCAGCATAAATTCTTTCAACATATGTGCTTGTCAGAGCACAAGCAGGTGGCCATTGAGAACAATGTCTATAATTTAAAAGAAGTTAGACTTTATACAATGTGAAATATAAATGCATAATTTTTAGCCTTCCTAAAATTTCTAAAATCTGGAAATTTCCAAAAATTCAAAGCAATATGACCATGATTTCCATTATCCAGTCCTTTTCTGATCAGACCTCCAAAAACTTCAGGAGGAGTTAGTGGAACCTGCTGGGGTAAATGTAACTCTAGAATTCTTTCTCACAGAAGTTACTAGATAAAACTATATTGTAAATTTTCTCTGAATAAAATCTGTATTGCAATTACAGTAATAGATAAGTTTTCTTAATTAAAATCTGTATTGCAATTAATTGTAAATCAATAATGTCATAATTATATCAAAAGTGCAACTAAAAGAAACTGACACCTAGAACATTCTTATATCATAGTATGTAATTTACACCTGAAAAACAGTAACTTGCTAGTGGATACTAAGCCTAGTAAAACTTTAGGAGAGAAAGCGACAACAAGTAAATATAAATGGTACAGCCAAATGAGTAAAATGTGCTAATTTGATAATAAAGTTTCGCTGAAAAAAGTCTTTCATCCCTAGAAACAATAAATTGGACTATCCAGATTTATAAGAGGGTCTAATAGGAATAAGGAAAATAGAAGACTGAAATTGCTTTATGTTTTCACAGAGACAGAGGACAAAATCTCGTAACTACAGAGACTTGCAAGAGGCAAAGTGGAAAAGTTTGGACAGAGGTTCAAAGAAAGAGAAAAAGTCTGTAAAACTAGAACCAGTGAGAGTTTATGACACACACTGTTTGCTCACTATAAATAGAGAGCTGGCAGAAAAATACAGGTATGTATTTTAATTACATTTGGAGGATAAGGGTCTGGGACAGGTAATTCCAAGGAAGGTTGGAGAATAAGGGTCTGGTACAGGTAATTCCAATGATAGTTGGAGGATAAGGGTCTGGTACATGTAAATCCAAGGACAGTGGGAGGATAAAGGTCTGGTACAGGTAAGTCCAAGGAAGGTCGGAGGATAAGGGTCTGGTACATGTAAATCCAAGGAAGGTGGGAGGATAAGGGTCTGGTACATGTAAATCCAAGGAAGGTGGGAGGATAAAGGTCTGGTACAGGTAAGTCCAAGGAAGGTCGGAGGATAAGGGTCTGGTACAGATAATTTCAAGGATAGTTGGAGGATAAGGGTCTGGTACATGTAAATCCAAGGAAGGTTGGAGGATAAAGGTCTGGTACAGGTAAGTCCATGGAAGGTTGGATAAAAATAGCTTGAAAACATCCCTGTAAAACAGTTGAAATTTACTTAGAAAGATACATCCTTATAATAGATAAGCACATTTTTCCCATGCAAAAGGTACTTAAAGAGTCATTCAGATGTTAAGTAAAAATTTATCAATGAGTCTACATTAGCACATGAATGTTGCACATTGATGGCTTTTAAGATAATATGGAATAGGTCTTACTCTCATGACACTACTTCGAATATATAGAAAGCAAAACCAGAAAGAAAAAATGTATCTTTTAAGTTTGAAAAAAATGTGGTAGTTTTACACAACCAGAAATTGGCCCTAATGAAAGATCCATCTGGAAAAGGGAAAGAACCGGGGCAGGATTTAGCTGGATCGAGTTTTAAAATTCAGAAGCCAAGTCTGTTGTGTATGTAATGTTTTTTTGTACTTTCAGTTTGGACATAAACAATATAGAAGCTATGTGTGAACACAATAAAAAGGAGGCTGCTGCTGTGGGGAGGAAAGATTTAGTTAGGGTTTGTACATCATTGATACATTTTTATAACATTTTTACCCTGTCTACCTCATTTATATACAGTGGTGTCTTATAATGCGGAAATAATCTGGAAAATTTGCAGTCTGCACAAAAATAGTCGGGAACGTATTTCCACAATGCTATTTTTGCTTGTTTCTTTGGAAATGCCCGTTCCAGAACTGGAAGTTGATTTTAGGGAACCAAACGTATTTATCTATGCATAATAATCTTTTAATCCGGATGGGAACTGACCAAAACTTGAGCAGCGGATGTGACTTCTCGAGATAAGATATTATGTTACATGTGAATACTAATTGCCATGGGAGGTGTGAATAAGTTTATTGGTGTGTTTATACAATTGACTTGCAGTCGATAATTGGTTTACAGTTAGGCGACACTTGCCCTTTTGATGTTTTACTGACAAGCATATAATCATGACATACTTATTACTCGTGAACACATAAACAGTTTGAACACAATTATGAAATTTTAGATGGTCAGTCATATCTTGAGAAAGAAACTATCAAATTTGTATTTTATAAATCTTATTTTACTTAAAATTTCATCTTCTAAAAAAAAAGTAAAGGAAAGAAGTTATAAAATACTTACATAAATGATAAAAAAACAAATAGATAATATACTTTAGACAAAACAGAAAGTAATAGAAAGTTACTTTCATCTTTTATTAAGTCTTTTTTTAAACTTGTAAATTTAAAACAAACGAGAGTGATAAAAACACAAACATGTTCTCAGACAGTTACAAAAACTTTAATTTTAACATTTTAATCATCACTTTTAAAAGAATCCACAGAGTTTGTTTTAAAATTTTTTTTTTAGAGAAAAAGCATTCTTTGAAATTCTCCTTCTTACAGAAGTAGTATAAGTTATTTCTTTTTACCTAATTATATGCTTTTTTATGATTTGAGTGAAATGAAAATCAGAAAAATGCAATTGTTAAACAGTCTATATAAAACAAGTCTTCTTGTTTCCTTGAAAACTGCATTGTGTAGGATCGGATTCTTTAATTCAGAAAATTCATTAAATCGGAAATCTCACTGGGAACAATAGTGCCCTGACTAACGAGACATCACTTTATCAGTCTGCAAATGGAACATGTTGGGGAAATGTTTATAGTTGACTGTATCAAGTTATATTGTGGCAGTGTGAAGTTAAAATGCTGACATTATCATTAATCAACAATAATACTTTAGTGAAATTTTAATTAGATTTCAAAAAAGCCAAAGTCAATTAACAATAATACTTCAGTGAAATTTTAATTAGATTTCAAAAAAGCCAAAGTCCTAGGGTTTTTTATGTGGAATTATGCCTCATTTAATCATCGGGTTCCTTTATTTCACTCAAAAACTTATAATAAGTATATGTTAAAACTCATATAATTAAAAGAACTTTTAACAAATCAAGTGCATCTGAAGAACTTTGTTTTGATTTTTTTAATTGTAATATGTGAGCATTGACAGACTTACAGTTTACCTTTCCTTCAGATTGATCTGACTTCTGACAGCTCTGAAATGATGATGATATTTACTTGAAACTAGCTGCACTTCCTCTTGGATAATTCATTTTGGTCTACTCTCAGATTTGAGTTTTCTCTGTTTTTATAACAAAAGTGTATTCCTGTTAAGAGCACTTTTTTACATAAAAGATTCTTTAAAATATTTCTTATATTTGTCTTTTGTTTTTTGAGTTTATGCAACTTGTACTGTGACAATGTATCTGGAAAACAGTGTAACTTTCAGAGAAGTTATAAATTTGAAAGTAAGTCTAAAAGTTATTTGAAGAGGGTTTTTTATTCAGAATTAAATCTGTAGAGTTTTTAACCTGTCATTTTATTACCCACTTAAGTTACTCTGTGGCATATTTATCCACCTGATCTCTTCTGTTTATTTTGACTTCCAAATGAGTTGGAATCATCACTAACTGTGGTAGGCAGAACTGAGTTTATGTCACAGGGTTGAAAAATCAAAACAGATTCACCTACAGATATAACTTACCCAGATATTGGAAGTAACACAAAAATAGCTTGGCAAATTGGCACAAATTTGAAAAGAAAATCCTGGCTACTGCTTCTGTCGGTAACACAGGAAGATTAAGTAAATTGTAACTATCATTTGATCATTTTCAAAAGTTGACAGTTACTCGTCACTGTTGGAGGCAAATGAAGTAAGAAATGTTTGATGTCTTGGTTATATGTTTTTTCTTGTGGTTTGATTTTAATCTATAGAGGTGATATATTTTTGTTCCAGTTATGGTCTTTGATACCTATAACATGTAATTCAGTGCTTGTGCCATCCAGTAACCCAGATGATGGTATACCTTGGGCTCAGAGACCTTTTGGTAGACAGATGTATGAATCTCTGTGAGTACAATTTAATTTATGCTGATAGTATTGTCACATTTTATTACATTACATTTTATTACATTATTATTGTATTACATTTTAAAGAGGTGTACTGATAAGCATGTCATACATGTAGTTGACAGTTAACATGGACAAGTATTTTTCTTACATGAAAAGTTTGCATTGAAAAAAGGAAATGGAATGAAATTTCTATCATAAAAGGGCATCTTCATAGTTCATTTTAGTAAAACCGCATAATTTATAGAGATATTAAGAATCAAGTCTTTGGCTCAGTGATCTAATTACTTGGATTTTCATTTCTGAAAACAGGCTTGAGTTCAGATCCCATAGGAACTGGCATTTTTTCTAATCTATTACATCTTTCTTTAATGACTATAGTTGTGTAAAACTGTGTACAATGTATTTATTAATAGTAGTCATAGTGGTATTCAGTATATGGTCACTAGTTTTCCAAAATATTACTTTATATCACGCTTCATCTAAATTAAAAAATAAATATTCATCTAATCCTGCACTGCATGTTTTTACATTTTTAATCATTGCAATAAATGTTGTTGTGTAAGTACTTCTGTGTTGATTATTTGTTAATTTTAATGGAGTTTCATTCTTACCATTTAGCAGGTAGGTACAAATAAAATCTTCATAACTGCATATAATGAATGTTAAAAGCTTTAAGTGTAATGGTAACATATGTACCTCAGTGCATTTAGGTTTAAGTTTAATGGTACCATATGTACCTTAGTGCATTTAGGTTTAAGTGTAATGGTACCATATGTACCTCAGTGCATTTAGGTTTAAGTGGAATGGTACCATATGTACCTCAGTGCATTTAGGTTTAAAAAAATGATAATTTAAGTGCAGATTTGCTTGTGTATTTCAGAATGGATTACTATAAGCGTATACGTGACATCCAGACATTGGCAATGATATGTTGTGTATTCTGGGACAAGAAGTATGTCATATCACATCTCACACAATCACAGAATATAAGGAAGTCTGCCTCCAAAGCCTCTCTGGACTATATACCACCAAATGTAAGTATGATTAAGGAATAACCAGTCCACCAGATTGTGTCTCATTTCAAATAGTAAAATTAAACAATTTAAAAGACACTTCCTTATAACTAGATTTGAAATATCACTTCTGCGAGTCAAGAAGTGAAATTAAAGAAGTTAGTAGTTCTTTAAAATGTAAATTTCAGTTTCAGATTTCTCTAAATACTATAACATTAAAAATTATTAGGTTTCCTACTGTATATGTATTGTCATGGTAAACAATAATTTTCTTGAAGAAAACACATAAGGTAATGTTGCCAACTACAATCTTTGGTCCTCTGACACTGTACTGAGGTTAGTTTTCATCTCTGCTTTTAAAAGGGTGATCCGTGACAATGTTTTTCAATGCACCCTCTTGCTGGTGTTTGGCATGTACAAAATGTATATACATCTGTCAATATTTACCCTTTCATAAATAACAAAATCATGTGTCATACCATGTCTTCAGAAGCATTTAGCTATTTAACTCTAAAAAGACTTTGTATAGGAGAAAGTTGGTAGGGTCTTCCAAAATGGGGATTAGTAAATACTGGTACTAACAGGAACAAATGCCACATCTGCAGCCATTCCAGACAGTGATACCCAATGCCATATTTGCCACCAGTCTGGACTGGACAGTGATACTCAGAGCTACATATGCAGCTAGTCTGGACTAGACTTTGATATCCAATGCTGCAACCAGTCCATACAGTGATACCCAGTGCCACATTAGCAACCAGTCTGGACAGTAATACTAGTACCAAGTGCCAAATTAGCAACCAATCTGGACAGTGATACCAAGTGCCAAATTAGCAACCAGTCTGGATGTTGATACCCGTGCCACATTAGCAACCAATCTGGACAGTGATACCAAGTGCCTCATTAACAACCAATCTGGACAGTGATACCAAGTGCCACATTTGCAGCTAGTCTGGACTGGACGTTGATATCTAATGCTACATTTGCAACCAATCCATGCAGTGATACCCAGTGCCACATTAGCAACGAATCTGGACAGTGATACCCAGTCCCATATTAGCAACAAATCTGGACAGTGATACCCAGTGCCACATCAGCAACCAATCTAGACAGTTATACCCAGTGCCATATTAGCAACCAATCTGAACAGTGATACCTAGTGCCACATTTGCAGCTAGTCTGGACTGGACAATGATATCTAATGCTACATCTGCAACCAATCCATGCAGTGATACCTAGTGCCACATTAGCAACCAGTCTGGACAGTGATACCGAGTGCCTCATTAGCAACCAGTCTGGATAGTGATACCCAGTGCCTCATTAGCAACCAGTCTTGATAGTGATATCCTGTGCCTCATTAGCAACCAGTCTTGATAGTGATATCCTGTGCCTCATTAGCAACCAGTCTGGATAGTGATATCCAGTGCCACATTAGCAACCAGTCTGGATAGTGATATCCAGTGCCTCATTAGCCATCAGTCTTGATAGTGATATCCTGTGCCTCATTAGCAACCAGTCTGGATAGTGATACCCAGTGCCTCATTAGCAACCAGTCTGCATAGTGATATCCAGTGCCTCATTAGCAACCAGTCTTGATAGTGATATCCAGTGCCTCATTAGCAACCAGTCTTGATAGTAATATCCTGTGCAACTTAAGCGACCAATCTGGATAGTGATATCCAGTGCCTCATTAGCAACCAGTCTTGATAGTGATATCCTGTGCCTCATTAGCAACCAGTCTTGATAGTGATATCCAGTGCCACATAAGCAACCAATCTTGACAGTGATACCCAGTGCCACAGTAGCAGCCAGTCTTGATAGTGATACACAGTGCCAAATTAACAACCAGTCTAGACAGTGATACCCTCTGATACCACATTAGCAACCTGAACAGTGAAACACAGTGCCACATTTGCAGCTAGTCTGGACTGGACTTTGATATCTAATGCTTCATCTGCAACCAATCAATGCAGTGATACCTAGTGCCACATTTGCAACCAGTCTGGACAGTGATATCCAGTGCCACATTATCAACCGTTCTGGATAGTGATATCCAGTGCCTCATTAGCAACAAGTCTGGACAGTGATATCCAGTGCCTCATTAGCAACCAGTCTGGATAGTGATATCCAGTGCCTCATTAGCAACCAGTCTGGACAGTGATATCCAGTGCATCATTAGCAACCGTTCTGGACAGTGATATCCAGTGCCTCATTAGCAACCAGTCTGGATAGTGATATCCAGTGCATCATTAGCAACCAGTCTGGACAGTGATATCCAGTGCCTCATTAGCAACCGTTCTGGACAGTGATACCCAGTGCATCATTAGCAACTGTTCTGGACAGTGATATCCAGTGCCTCATTAGCAACCGTTCTGGACAGTGATATCTAGTGCCACATTAGCAACCAGTCTGGACAGTGATACCTAGTGCATCATTAGCAACCAGTCTGGATAGTGATATCCAGTGCCTCATTAGCAACCGTTCTGGACAGTGATATCTAGTGCCACATTAGCAACCAGTCTGGACAGTGATACCCAGTGCATCATTAGCAACTGTTCTGGACAGTGATATCCATTGCCTCATTAGCAACCGTTCTGGACAGTGATATCTAGTGCCACATTAGCAACCAGTCTGGACAGTGATACCTAGTGCCACATTTGCCAGTAGTCTGGACTTGACAGTAATATCTATTGCCACATGCTATCTGTATTGACAAGTGATGTCCAATGCACAATTGCCATCAGTTTTTTGTGAATACTGTTGACAGGTAATAAATGGCCTACTCTGCCTTAATGTACTTTTTAAAAGGGAAGACATGCACAAATTTTAATTGATTGTATCATAATCAAATTAAAAGGTATGTGTGAAATTAATTGTCAGAAAGGGATGAATAGAAATTACTAAAAAATGAAAACTGACCTCATTGCAATGTTTGAAGACCACTGAGTTAATAATATTACTAAAGGATAGCCTGAGTTTTGATGTTAAATAGTCACAGAACATGACCATGAAATGAGTTTTTATTTAGTTAAAAGCCTGCATGATGCATTCTGTAGAGTTGTTGCTTTTCTTTTCTGCATTTTCTAGGAGTTTGACTGTGCTTTGAGTAAACAGTTTTGAATATTCTTTTCAAAATTGTTTTTAGCTCACCTGAGCATGAAGTGCTCAAGGGTGAGTTGTTAGGATAAAGTGACTGTCCGTTGTTGTCGTCAAACATACATCATAATTATGTTATCAGCATTTTTCATCAAGCAATATCTCCTCATATACCACTCCGCTAGTTTTAACCAAACTTTAGAGGAATGTTCCTTAATTGGTCCTTTATCAAATTCCTTGAAGTTAATTGTTTCCATACAGAAAGTTCCTTCATGCCTTATTGGTCCTAAAAAATATAGCCAACAGAGGATGGGGGCTGTTTTCTATTTATGACAATATAGAAAACTTTGAAAACTTTTCTCCTCCCCCCCCCCCCCAACCCCCCCCCCCCCCCCCCCCCCCCCCTCCCCCCCCCCCCCCCTGCAATTACAAATTACAAAATGTTTTCACAGAGATGTTTTGAGTAATGTTGGTTTGTAAAAAAAATGGCTGACAGGGTTGGGGTAAGTTTTAAGTATACCACATGATGGAAAACTTTGAAAAAATTCTCAGAAGCCCCTGGCCAGATTTCAAAATATTTCACAGGACTTTTACCATACAGGTAATTATTCAGGTTATGTTGTCGAGAAGGAATCTTAAACACATGGACAGTTTTGAAATCAGATTTTAACATTGACACACTGACCTATGTTCTATTTTTTTACAGCAAGAAAAAAATCAAACAATATCTACAATGGTTCTCAGGTGAGCAGTATAGTGCCACCATGCCCCTCTTTTATCATCTCTTAAAATTGATTAAAAGTCACAAAATTTCAGTATGGTCACTCATTCTTTATTAATGATTTAGATGATATTTTGTATGACAAAAAAATCTTCCCTTTATTTCAGTAATAGAATTTCTTTCTTTAAAATTGGACTGAGTTATTTATTGTTTAAAGGGGAGCTCAGTTAAAGGTGATAGTCTGCACCAAATTGTTATATTAACTCTGTTCTGATTTATAGACTTATTTAAGTCTTCACTGCTCAAAAAGTGACTTACCTTGGTATAACTGGTTGAAAATACTTTCTGTAACTTGTCATTTGAAAGTTTGTGACTGCCAAAATTGCATCTTTGTTCTGCCACCCTATGAAGAAGTGGGGCTATATTGCTTTGCACATATTGGTCGGTGGTCGGTATGTAGGTCAGTTCATCTGTAGACAAGGCCCTGTCTGGTATGTAACTTAAGTATCATTTGGTATACAGCTGTCAGACTTCATAAGATGGTTGCTTTTTTTGAGTAGAAGACCCGTATTGTTTTTGGGGTCAGTAGGTAAAAGGTCAAGGTAACTGTCACCTTATTTTGAAATAACTTGAGTACCATTTGGCCCACAGCCTTCAAACTTTATAGGGTTGTTACTCTTAGTAGAAGACCCCTAAAGTTTTTGGGGTCAGTAGATGAAAGGTCAAGGTCACTGACACCTTGAATTTGAAAACCATTGTTGCTCAATAACTCATTTGATCCAAAGCCTTCAAACTTTATAGGATGGTTGCCCTTATTGAGTTAAAGTGTTTTGGGGTTCAGTAGTTCAAAGGTCAAGGTCACGATCACCTTCAATCAATAACTAGAGAACACTTAGGCCAACAGTCCTCAGAATTTGGTGGGGAGGTTGGTCATGACCAGTAGATGACCTGTATTGATTTTGAGGTCAGTAGGCCTTGTCTGATCAGTAATTAAAGAATGATTAGGCCCACAGACCTCAGATTTGGTGGAGAGGTTTGTCATGACTGGTAGATGATTGACCCTTTTCAATTTTGAGATCAGTAGGTTAACAGTCAAGGTCACTGTGACCTTGACCACTAAAAGCTTGTCCAATTGATAACTAGAGAATGCTTTGGCATACAGTTATCAGATTTGTAAGGGTGGTTAATCAAAACTGGTAGATGACCGTTATTGATTTTGAGGTCAATAGGTCAAAGGTCATGTCACAGTGACCTTCACCACAAAAGCTGCACTACAGTCCTCAGAATCGGTAGTATGATAACTCATGACCTGCAGATGACTGATATTGACTTTGAAGTCAGTAAGTAAAGGTCAAGGTCACATTCAGAAGTCCATGTGACCTGACTTATTGGTTGCTATTAGGGGGGCATATATGTTTCAGAAACATCTTTTGTTTATGTTGGATGCACAAAAAACCTGTTTATGTACTGTGTGAAACACCTCTTTATTTTAACTGAACTGGGTCAGCACAGGGTTCAGGTAAATTTTTTATCCTTTTGTTTCCCTGACTGCATATAAAACAAAAGTGGTTTTAGAAATAAGGGATGAGGGTGAAAAGGTTTTGTGTGCTATTGAGTTAAGACACAGATAAAGTCTTTGCAATCTCAGTGCTCAGAATGCACATACAAAAAGGAGGTAAGTTAGGTAATGTATAAATTATATGGGACTGAAGGATACAGGGGGATGAAAACAAAATTGTCCTATCTGCCTCTTGATCTTGTGTCAGAACTTTTTTGCTTTCACCCTTCAATACAATCTTAGAAGGTAATGTTGTTCATTTGAATTATGTATGTTTCAGCCATATACATTTATATATACATGTACTGCTTACACATATAAAGTATTGCAGTTATTTAGAGTCTGTAGCTGAATTTATTATAGAAGCAACAAGGAAAGCTATGTCCTTAATTATGTCTGTGTTGCCAAAATATACATATATATTTTTTGGAATATTCAGACTTGTATTTTTATGTCACTGTATTTAATTTTAGTACTTAAAATATTGTAATTTCTGTAATCTAACCTGTGCTGTCCCTAATTGTCTTTTTGTGCCTGTTTCCATTGATATAGATGGAATTAAAGTTTGGCAGTTCAAGTGATAGTGGGTGGCACTTATTACCTAGTAAGTCAATTTAAAAGAACTCTATAAGTCCAGTTTACAGCTAACCCTACAGGCTCATGTCTGCAATTCACCTTCAAAAATGCAATAGTTTATCTTCAGTAAAATTAAAATCCTTAACAATCCTTAACAGCGCACGATTGGTACAGCCTTAGATTGCATGTACACTTCTGAAATAAATCTTTTTTTAGAATATTGATTTTTGCAGATTATGCATATTATGACACATTGTTGTTAGGCAACCATTCTGTGCAGATATACGCCTCTTATTATTATGTTTTGTTCCTTGTATAATGAAAGCATGTGTTTTAGAAAAAGGGTAAAGAGTAAAAGATTCGGGGTTTAAGCATTTTATCATGTTTATTATTTAAAGTGCTGAAACCTGCTGAATCTGTCATGATTTTTTATGCTTTTGTGTTTTTTTTTTCTTTGGCTTAAGCTGTTTGTAGCAACCCTTCACTTAAATGTGTTGAAAACATATAAAGAACCGAGATGGGGGACCGTGTATGGTTAGATTTTAGTGGTGGATGCTAGAAAATGAAGAAAACAAAATTTAACCCTTAACCTGCTGGAACCGAAAGTGATTAGCCTTTGCCGCCAGTATAGAGCCAGGTCAGACTGCACGGATACCAGGCTCTATACTGTTGGTAGCTCCATTTTTGTATTTTGATATTGAAATCCCTTAAACTTTGAATGGACTGTTCCAAATTCAAAGCTGGGCAAATCCATTACAAAATTTCAGCATGTTCAGGGTTAAACTTGGAATGGACAGTTCCAAAGTCAAAGCTAGGCAAAACCATTACGAAATTTCAGCATGTTCAGGGTTAAGATAAAAACAGTAGTAATGGAAAGCTACTTGGGACTTGCCTTTTTACACCACATCATACTAAAATAAAACATCATGGTTTCATTAAGAGTTGACCAGTTTTAGTTTTTTTCCTGTTTTGCTCTTTTTACAACACTTTTGCACATGCATGGTTTCTTTCTTGTCATGATTTCAGATTTTTGTAAAAGGTTGGTGAAAAAAAGTTCTCAAAATTAGTTGATAGAAAAGTACTCCCACCAAAATGTATCCCTAACAGTTGTTTGAGGGGTTGGTGTTAGTGTGTAATCAAGTAAAATGTTAGGGAGGGTCATCTGTTAAGCAATATATTTTAATACAAGTGTTTAGATATAATGTTTCTTACAAGTTTAAATGGATATTTTTTTAAATTCTAAAGTGAAAGACCAAACCATCCTTTTTGTCATGCGTTTAAAATTATAAAGATGCAAAGAGATTTTTTTTTTTTTTTTTTTTTTTAGAAATTTTACGATGTTGTAACAGCAAAAATTTCTACCAATTGTTATAAGAAACAAGGTTTTTCACAATCAAGTTTTCTCGGAAAACAAAATACTAGGTTTTGAGCTGTGGTGTCACATACTTTAGTGAACTTTGTTGCTTTTCTGCTTGTTGTAGAACAGTTTGCTTATTTATTGTTTCTAACCACAGATGTTGTTTTCTCTGCAAAAAGGGTGTCACTTGTGAGATGTTTGTTGTGGAAAAATCCATTATTCTTTTGGATTGTTACATGCTCAAGATCTTACCTTGCCTCTGATTAGAGCAGAAAAATTTCACCTATTTTAAGTGGTCACTCAAAGCTCTGTTGTAGATGTATTGTTTGTGACCAAAAAAAATGTGTTAAGATTGCTGGACATTTTCTATTGCACTTCCTCACATATTTAAGATGTTGAAGATTATGAATTTCTAGTTTTATTTTAGAAATAAAGTCTTTGAATAAGTGACACTACTTTTAGCAATTTTTGGGTTGCATGCAGTTGTTGTTGTAAGAATAGAATTGTTATAAAAGCCAAAATGTTCTTGCTTGGAATTCTGTATTCTGCTGTTATCTGCTTTAAAATAATTATACACATATATAGTATACGCATTTAATCGTTAGAAAATGAAAGTCAGTTTTTATAGTGTGAATTTAAAATATTCCAGCAATATTTTGGATAGCAGGTCAAGACAGATTGGATGGACCAAGCACCCCTTGATACAGAGTGATGTATAAAGCCTTTGCACTACCAAGTTTTTCTACTATGAAAATTGAATGGACTTGCTAAAAGAGCAAAGTATTATAAATACTTTTAAAGATGTGATTTTATAACCTTATTATTTTTATTTTTTGTCAAAATTTGAGGATTTAAATTATAGTAATTTGGCTCAAAAAAAAAACGTCTCTTGGAGAAGCAAAGGCTTTATAACTTCAACATGTGTATGAATTTGCCTTTAGTAAGAGATGTCTACTGGGAATGGTCATCAGATTTGTGTATGGATATAGAATGAATAATGAATTTTGTTACATAATTGTATTACTTTGTCATGGTTAATTGTTTTTCCTGCAGTATAACCCGTATCACACCGTCTCGTCAATGTCTGGGTTACTGAGAAGCTTAACCAGTAAGTTTTGTGTGTATTGTCTCCCTTTGTTTAACTCTTCATTAGCAAGACACATTTAGTGTAGAGGGTATTATGGTAACATTTGAGTTTGTCTTTTTTTATGCCTCCAGAGGGAGGACATATTGTACGCTCACCTGAGCATTACGTGCTCAAGGTAAGCTTTTGTGATCGCCCTGTGTCTGTTGTGCGCTGTCAACTTTTTACTTTAAACATCTTCTTCTAAACCACTAGGTGAAAGATGATAAAACTTTGCAGGAATGTTCCTTGCATGAAGCTTTACCAAAGTTGTTCAAAGAATTCCATACCATGAAGAACTCTGGGCAAAAAGAAATTTTTTTAAAACTGCTAAGCCCAGTGGTTTGAACTTTGGTGTGTAGCATTGTCTAGTGGACCTTTACCAAGTTTATTTAAATAATATCCCTGGTATAACTATTGCACTATTGGCCCTGTCTGAGGGGTCACAAGTTTTACATAGCAATATAGAAAGAAATCTTAAAAAATCTTCTTGTCTGAAACCAAAAGGCCTAGAGTTTTAAAATTTGGCATGAAGCATTTTCTATTTGACTTCTACCAAGTTTGATCAAATTATGTCGCTAGGGTCACCTTTGGCCCAACCTGAGGGCCACTTGTTTTATATAGAAATATAGAGGAAAAATCTTTAAAAATCTTCTTGTCTAAAACTGCTTTGAGGTCTGAAATTTGGTGTGTAGCATTTTCTAGTGGACTTCTGACAAGTTTGTTCAAATTAGGTCCCTAGGTTCACAAGGAGCCCTGCTTGAGAGGTAACATGTTTTATATAGAAATATAGAAGAAAATCTTTAAAACTCTTATTGTCTGAAACCACATGGTCTAGAGTTCTGAAATTTGGTATGAAGCTTTGAATAGTGGACATCTACGAAGTTTTTTCAAATTATGTCCCTGGGATCAAGATTAGCCCTGCCCTGGGGATACTATTTATGTAAAATTTTGGAAATACTTCTTATGAGAAACCGTAAGCTATAGACCTTAGATATTTTGCATGGAGCTTTATTTAAATATGTTCTACCAAGATTGTTTTAATTATGTCCTTGGGTCATTAATGGCCCTGCCCTGGGGTCGCATGATTTTACATAGGCTTTATATAGGAAAGATTTAAAAAATCTTCTTGTCTGAAACCATATGCTTAAGAGCTGAAATATTTTGTGTGTTGCATAGTCTAGAAAATGCCTAACAAGTTTGTTTAGATTATGTCCCTGAGGTCAAAATCGGCCCTACACCAGGGGTCCTATTTCTGTGAAATATTTGATCTTTGAAACTCTTCATGTGAGGTAAGCTATAGACCATAGATATTTTGCATGGAGCATCATCTTGAGGTCCTCTACTAAGATAGTTCAAGTTATGCCCTTATGGTCATTATTGGCTCTGCCCAGGGGTCACATGATTTTACATGGACTTATATAGGAAAGACTTTAAAAAATCTTCTTATCTGAATCTCTGTACCTTAGAGGTTAGATAGTTTGGATATTGCATTGTCTAGTGGATCTCTACCAAATTTATTCAAATTTTGTCGCTGGGGTCAAAATTGGCCCCAGGCTGGGGGTCCTATTTGTGTAAAATATTTAATATTTGAAAATCTTCTTGTCTGAAACCATATGCCTTGGAGGTTAGATATTTTGTATGTTGCATTGTCTAGTGGACCTGCTCTAGAGTCACTTAATTTTACAAATGCTTATATAGGAGTCTTATAAAGGAAAGACTTAAAAAACCTTCTTGTCTGAAACTGTATTCCTTAGAGGTTAGATATTTTGTATGTTGCACAGTCTAGTTGACCTCTACCAAATTTGTTCAAATTATATCCCTTAGGGTCAAAATTGGTTCTTCTTCAGGGTTCTGTTTCTACAAAGTATAAGATCTTAGAAAATTTTCAATTCAGAACCTATTATTTTGCTTCTGATGTTTGCTCAACAGCAGCCCCTTAGCGAAAGTACTCAGGTGAGCAACCCAGGGCCATTATGGCCCTCTTGTTTTTTGTCTGAATTTTGTTTGTCACAAAATTTTAACCGTGACCATAACACAGAAGTCCTTCCACCTACAGCCTCAAAACTTTACAGGTGCATGCACCTTGATGAGCTGTACCCCCAAGATCCACTTAGAGATCACAGGGTCAAAGACCAAAGTCACCATGACCCCAAATAGCAAATATTTACTTTGGCCATAAAATAAACATGCTTCCATCCAAAGCACTATAACTTTACATATATATGCAACTTGATGCGCTCTATCTGCCAGATCCACTTAGAGTCCCAGGTCCAAAGGTCAAGATCACCATATAGCAAATATTAACCTTGGCCATAGAAAGAAAGTGCTTCGATCCAAAGCTTTCTAACTTCACATGTATTCACTTTGATGAGCTCTATCTGCCAGACCCACTTAGTGGTCAAAGATCAAGGTCACTGTATAACAAATATTAACCTTGGCCAGAAAATGAAAGTGCTTCCAACCAAAGCTTTCTAACTTCACATATATATGCACCTTGATGTGCTTTTCCCACAAGACCCACTTAGAGGTCAATAGGTCAAAAACCTCAAATAGCAAATATTTACTTCAGCCATAAAATAAACATGCTTCCATCCAGAGCATTATAACTTTACATGTATGCACCTTGATGTGCTCTATCTGCCTGATCCACGTAAAGGTCCCAGGGTCAAAGGTAAAGGTCACCATATAGCAAATATTAACTTTAGCCCAGGGCATTCCCCAGGCCGTTTTAGCGCCCCGGCAGCGGGGCGCTTGATTTTCATGATCCAAGTTACCGGGGCGCTTGAATTTCGGCTTGCACGTTGATTTTAGAAGCGGGGCGCTTGAATTTTTAGAGCAGCAGACGACTGAGTATCACTGAATTGTTACTTAATATACACAGAAGCCGTCGATCAATAAATCCCGTATAATGAAAGGATGTATGAATAAACATGTATCTGCTAATAATGGGCCATATTTTGAAGAAGTAATTTAAAGAAATATGTTTAATGATCACGTGGCATTAATTGCTCTTGATTGAAAATCGGTTGTTTGAGCTTATATTAAGTTATATAGTCCGACGCTGGGGACAATTTTTCTCGGACAACCGACTGTAAACAAAATTATTGCCCTGGACAGCTCTCATTTTGACAGTCAGAAATATAGGTCAACTGTCCAAAAACAAAAGCCCACTCTAATAAACAGTCTATTTCTAACCATGTTGAAATTAATTCTGACATTCCATAGGCACTATGTAAGTGAAAATATCTCGGATAATCCGTTTGTCACCTGTTTTCGCGACCCCGACGTATTTTTACTTTTTGTTTAGAGAAAACTGTGTCCTGGAGACGCAGCAACCTTACAAAATTAAATTTTTTGATAAAGATGAATGGTCAAGATTTGAACATTTGTACCAGTTATTTTTCTTTGTCATTGAGAAAGTTTCTTTTCCTCTTGAAAATTGCTGTCATTCATTGCCTTCAAAAGATGTACTCAGTTCAACTTCAACTTATTGACTATACTAGGCAGTTTCTGTTGAAAGTTTTCATAAGACCATAAAGGTTTCCTTCCTTCTGAATACATGTATCTGTATATTTTTGTTTCTTTTTTTTTTTAAATATGATGAAAAAAACTAAAACTATTTATTTATAATTCTCACTCAAAAACTGATTTTGGGACAACTCTGTTTTGCCATGGTCAGTTGTCCCAAACTCATACTCAGAAAAATTTGTAGACCTTTTGATTATATTATTATGCACCTATTTATGATTATTTATTAAAGATGTTGAACGATGTTAAACATATGTTAATACTGAACACCTTTTGTTTGTTTAAACTCCCATTAAACTTACCCCAAAACGATTCATTTCATTGGAAGGATTAAAAAAATTTCGACATGCGGGAAGGGGGATTACCCCCTCCCACACCCACCCACTCACAGTTGCGCTTGGAAAATTCTCTGGGGAAGGCCCTGTTAGCCATAAAATGAAAGTGCTTCCATCCAAAGCTTTCTTACTTCATTTGTATATACCTTTATGAGCTCTTTCCAACAGACCCATTTAGAGGGCACAGGGTCAAAGGTCAAGGTCACCATAGCCCAAAATAGCAAATATTAACCATGGCCACAATATGAATGTGCCTTTATCCATACCCCTGGAGGGAGGGCATCTTGTTTTTATGCCCCTGGAAGAAGGGCATATTGTTTTGTTTGTTTGTCACTAAACTTTAACCTTGACCATAACATGGAAGTCCTTTCACCTACAGCCTCAAAACTTCACAGGTGCATGCACATTGATGAGCTCTACCTGCCAGACCCACTTAGAGGTCAAAGGTCAGTGCACCCCTGAGGGCAGTGACTGGTCTTATTTTCAAATAATCAATATCTAGTCTGTTAGCATTTTTGCTAGCATGTTATGCTTTCTCTACAATTAATTTCTTTTATAATTTAAAAACAGTCTTGCTAAACAAAACACCCAATAATAAATAATCAGTGTGTACCAGGTTGCTTTAAGTCTGTTCCAGCATTTTAATGTTTCATTAGTGGACTTTGGTTCAAGCCCTCATATTGACCCTTTTACAGTAATCTTTATAGGACAGGATTAGTAACTGCTTGCAGTGTGTAAGTATTGTACAGGTATTACTCAAGAATTTTGGTCTGGTTGTATGTCTGTATACTGTACTGAAAGCCAGTCAGAAGTTACTGAATTGAATCAAACTGAGCCAGAACCAAGGTCTTCTTTTATCTTCCTACAATAAATATTCTTTAGTGAAAGGATTTTTAGGACAATCATGATATCAGACTGAAACTGTACAAAATTATCCTTTGGCTGGGATGTTTGTTATAGGGGCCATATTCTATACAGTATTGCTACAGGTTGTGAGGGTGTTAAGTTTCTAGGAAAGAGTGGTAACTCTTACAGTCCTGCTATGAATGTCTGTCTGTTCAGGTATTAAGTTCATTGCAGCACTCTAAGGACTTGATCATTTTGTCTGCAAAATTTCAGTAAAACTAGCCTGAATATTTTGGGGTTATTGTTTTTTTCATCTCACCTGAACAATGCTTAGAATGTTTGCCTTGATATCTTGAATGAGTTTGGAACTGGGTCATGTAGAATCAGAAACCAGGCCATGATGCCAAATCAAAGAAAAACCTTGTTAGAGACCACATTCTTGATCAAGTATTAATGGCTTAGAATGATTGCCTTGATGATATGTTGGATGAATTCAGAGTGTCATGAAGGATTAGAAACTAGATCACCAGACTAAATCAGAGAAAAACCTAATTAAAGGAAAACACTCAACAAGCCTCATTTTGAATGCAGATATCATTTTTTTTAGTCAAAATGTTTATCTTGGTGATTTCTAGGTTGAATTTGAAAATGGGTCATCTCGGGTCAAAAACTTAGTCACTGGCTTAAATCTAAGATTTTGTAAATGCTCATAGGCCACCTTCTGAAGTCAGTCATCATGATTTTCAGTCACAATGTTTGTCTCAAACTCAAGTTTGAGTATGGGTCCTTTTAGGGTCAAAAACTAGGTCACTAGCTTAGATCAATAGATACCATGATTTTTAGTCAAAGTGTATGTCGTGGTAATTTTTTTAGGTTAAATTTGAATAGATAATGTTATTGTCTGAAACTGCATGTATATACCATAGAGCTTAGATATTTTGTATATAACATTGTCTTGGGGATTTGTACCAAGTTTGTCAAAACTATAGAGTCAGTATTAACCTGCCCCAGGGGTCCTACTTGTATAAAATATAAGATCTGTGAAAATTTAATTCGGAAACTGTAATTTTGCTTCTGATGTTTGCTCTTAATCAGACTCACAGCCAAAGTACTCAGGTGAGTGATCCAGAGTCATCATTTCTGTTTTAATTTTTTTTTTTTTAAAGAAATAAAAGGTTTTTGTTGTGGAAATTTCATTTACATGACTTTCTATAGCAGTTTATTGTATATCTTGGTATTGTCTTTTCTTACATTTTCCTTACATATTACTCTTCATTTTGTTTGTATCTTTTAAATTTTAACAGATTCGTTAAGATCTTTTTAAATATATCAAAATGTTACAGCCCTTCTGGTGTATGCTGGGATGAAAAAAAAGCATTAAATGGCTTTTTAGTAAAATTAATTTCATAAACTTTGATTGAGTTGTACATTCCAAACTTGAACAGACTTGATCAATTTTTCTCTAGAATTACATTTGTTCTATAGCATCTTTAGTTCCTACTATTGAGTACTGACTAGACAAAACAACTTTTTTATAGTACACAGTAAATTAAATATCGTGTTATTGTGATTTATTTGATTGTATTTCAAATGTAAGTTATACAAGTTATATTTTTTGGCATGTGTTTTGGTACAAATGCTTGATCACTGATTATAATTTTGCTTTTTTGTTTCTTTAGAGGCACTAAGGGAACAGAAACAGGAACGTGTTGACGATACAGGTAGTTTACACAATATGTGTGTATATTAATATGTGTGTGCATAATGTGTGTGTGGTCACTAACGTGATACTAGTCAGAACTTAAGCAATACCGTGGGGCCTGTATGTAGGGGCAAGATATAGATTAGGGATGTAAGTGAACGTTCGAAAGTTCGGATCCGATGCCGAACGTTCGAATGTATTTTTGGCATTCGAATGTTTAGAAAAAAAAATCTATAATTTTTGTTTTCATGGGAAAATGAAATCATGAAGTGTTGAAGAAGTAAGAAAGGCGTTATAATCAGGTGAATTCACACCTATTGTTGCTTTAACACCTCTGTTAACACGTCTGGTCAGACGACCGTAAACTTCCGTCATATAATGTTGGTGACTTGTGCTTTAAGCAAGTGTAACCTACAATAGCTAAGTCAAAAGGTACTGGTATGTCCGTGTCAGAGTGTCGAGTCTGTGGTCAAACTAGGAAACAGGAAGAAATTAAATACACAGACGTGTCAGTCAGTTACTGGCACTAACCCCGATTTTACTTTATTGTGGCGCGATTTTCGGGGTTATTTTATTCTCTCGCAAATTCTCTAACAGTTCACATCAGTAACGCTTATAATCAGTCAAAATGTAAACCATAACTTGGGCTGCGTCTCAATTTCCTTTTCTTTTCGACCTTTTAAGTATAAATTTAAATGGAAAGGTGATTTACCCATTAAGGATACCGGATACCGAGAAATACACATTGTGTCAATGAATTGGAAACACTCGGATCTTATCGAGTTAACCACGTCGAGAAGCAATCTCCTGGCAGTGATCTCCCCTTCACCATGTTCACTGTTAAACTTAGTTGGATTTCAGAAATTATTTTTTTATTCTTTTTTCTTCAGTTATTTTTGGAATTTGCATCGATTTAACATGCCTTGATGTAAAGAAATTGAAAAAAAGTTTAACATTTTGTTTATTTACGTTCAACTATCATCACGTGACATGCCTTTGTACTGAATGGAAAGTAAACGCTGCATGGAGTTTGGCCGAGAAGTTCGTGAAAACACTGTGTAACTATTGAGTACGAGTGATTCGAACGTTCGAATGCAAAATGATCCGAACATTCGAATGCTAAAATGAACAAATTTTGCCATCCCTAATATAGATGAAATACAAAAACAAAAAACACTAAAAATAAATACTAGTCACTTTAAAAATTATACAGTGTGTTGAAGGTGTATTTAAATATAAAAAAGCAGCTTTTTTCTTATGAAGATGAATATTTACACTGGTTTAGTACTTTGTACATTATAAGAAGAGTCTTATTTTCTTGCAAATTCAACTGTTAATGCTTTTTGAAACAATTTATAATGTTGTTTCAATAATTAGTCCCCCTACCAGTGTGTACACCAGAGGGGACTTGAAGTTTACCCTCTGTCTGTCTGGCCAGCTGTCTGGAAACCTAGATCCCAACTGTATGAGTTCAGTTGATGAAACTAGGTTTATGAATAAATGGCAATATGGACATTATGCAATTTACTTTGTTTTTTTCTCGGATCAAAATTCTGGTTGCTATGGTTATGGAAATAGTCAAAATATGCCTTTAACAGATGATAACTCAAGAATTATAAGAACTAGGTTAATGAAAGCTAGTATGTGAATAGATGGCAATATGGATATTATGCACCTCACTGTTTCTCCTCCTGTCAAAATTCTGGTTGCTATGGTAACATCAACCATTATCAGGGAACATTCATCGCCATATGAAGATAGCTTGGAGGACAAAATTCCAAATTTTATCTAAGATAATGTTCACGTAGTGAAGGCGGAAGCGTAGGGGACTTATGTATGGTGAGCAACACCAGTGACTTGTTTATTTTGTTGCTTCAGTGATTGATTCTGTTGTTTCAGTGGTGCAAAAGTATCATGTTTCAAAACAAGATGCTAAAAAAATGATATAAAGAAGAAATTCTTATTTTAATTTAACATTTTGCCCTTGAAAACACTAAAATTAAGGTGCAACCTTCCTGTTTGGTTGATTACTATTTTTAAAGTTTACATTAGGTGACTTGTTCTCCTGTATTTTATTTGAGTATAGGTTTATTACTAAACTAGACTAAATATTGAAATGTTTTCTTTGTAATTCTTATTAAATCAAGTATAAATGTTATGCCATGTGCTACAATAGGGCAAATATTTGGGCATTTTTCTTGCATTCTAGAAATGTATATCACAGGCTTTGATGTCACAGTAGAATGTTGCTGTTTGCTGCTTGAGCATTGCCCAGCATGTCTAGACCAAATTAAAGTGGGCTGTTTTCATTTTGAGCCTTGCTAGGCTTAAACCAGCTTTGAAAACCTTGAAGCTGATATGCATCATAGCTTGTTTACATGGAAATTTTTGGTGTAAGTTCTTTGTGACAGGTAAGATGTCATATTGCAACTCGAACCAGACATTTGCTAAAGCATATTTATTTAATATACGGAATATACCTAGTGAGGCTCAAAAACTTATAGCTATATTGGTATTGATTCACCAAAGTTTTAGCCATATCTCATTTATAAATGTGACCAGTTTTTGATATAATTTTACCGTCAAATTATTTTAACGATTGATAGTGACATGTATGCATATGTTCTCAAATGAACTGACATTTTTCGATCAAATCACTTATAAGTAATGCAAATAGGTAACTGGAAACAGAAATGAAGAAGAAAATTCCACAAAGCTCCTGGCAGCCTTCCATTTTAGCTTGTTTTGGATTATCAAGGTTTTATATTATCTGGCCAGTTGAGACTACAGTTGGTTAACACTTGTCAGAATGGTTATTGGGGAAAAATAAGGAGAAAGATATTATGTTTTTTGTCTTGCATCAGACATACCAAAATCAATAAAAGCAGTAACAGACATTTCAAATGCTCATCTAATAAGTAGAAGCAGTCATTGTATAGTGATAGGTTGATACAGACATTTCTCATTCATCACCTGGAACATACATTGCATATAAATGGGTGGGAATAGATACTGGTATTGCACATATAGCCTGGAAAAGGCATTGCATATATACGGGTAGGAATAGATACTCATATTGCACATATAGCCTGGAAAAGGCATTGCATATAAATGGGTGGGAAAGATACTGGTATTGCACATGTTCATTACCTGAAACATACATTGCATATAAATGGGTGGGAAAGATACTGGTATTGCACATATAGCCTGGAAAAGGCATTGCATATAAATGGGTGGGAAAGATACTAGTATTGCACATGTTCATCACCTGGAACATACATTGCATATAAATGAGTGGGAATAGATACTGGTATTGCACATATTCATAGCCTGGAATAGGCATTGCATATATATGGTGGGAAAAGATACTGGTATTGCACATGTTCATAGCCTGAAATAGGCATTGCCTATATATGGTGGGAAAAGATACTGGTATTGCACATGTTCATAGCCTGGAATAGATATTGCATGATTATAGGATGGAACATATTTATTGGGGGGTTGGGGGGGAGGGGGGGGAAACAGACAATGATTCTTATAGGTAAAAACAGACAGCATATTTACAGGTGATATAAATGTTGCATATTGCTTCTGGATTTGAATTGACATTGTATAATTATGAGTTTGAACAGACATGTAATTATTGACTTGAACAGATATTATATAATTTTTAGTTTAAACAGACATCTTATATAAATATGGTAGGGAACAAGTATTGGGAATTTCTGGGTTTGAACAGACATCAGATATATATATGATTGGAAACAGGTATTACGTATTTCTGGGTTTAAACAGACATCGGATATATATATTTTAGGGAACAGGTATTACGTATTTCTGGGTTTGAACAGACATCAGATTTATATATTTTAGGGAACAGGCATTACGTATTTCTGAGTTTGAACAGACATTGGATATATATATTTTAGGGAACAGGTATTACGTATTTCTGGGTTTGAACAGACATCAGATATATATATTTTAAGGAACAAGTATTACGTATTTCTGAGTTTGAACAGACATCGGATATATATATTTTAGGGAACAGGTGTTACATATTTCTGGGTTTGAACAAACATCAGATATATATATGATTGGAAACAGGTATTATGTATTTCTGGGTTTGAACAGACATCGGATATATATATTTTTGGGAACAGGTATTACGTATTTCTGGGTTTGAACAGACATCATATATATATGTTTTATGGAACAGGTATAGGGTATTTCTGGGTTTGAACAGACATTGTATAGAGTCTTTATTACTCAGTAATTTTGACACAGGAAAGTACCATTTATTTTATAAATTATATATGTTTGTTGTTGTTTATGCTTCAGATCATCAATTTGTAATTCACATCATTTTAAAAACCAACCTTTGTCTGCAGTTTTCAGGTAACTATTTGGTTCAGTTTCTGTTATGGGACTTGCAAAGTATTATCTGGGTCGATCAACCACTGCTTTTCTTGCTCATAACCTATAGGGCCTGCATATTTTTTGTGTGTTAAATCTTAGGATTATGCCTAAGAAATCTTTCCAATAACCTAGTACTAAATCGGAAGAATGACATAGTATTCACTTATTAAAACCAGTACTTGTCGTCATCCCTTCATTGAATATATGATATGAAAGGGTTAGAACTGGTATTTCATATTTTGTACTCTGAATTGCTGTTTTGTTGAAGGTTTATATACATAAAAAAAGGGAAAAATTTTGAAAAGGCTGTAACAGGCATTTCAAAGGTCGTCGAACTAACTTCTAGGCAGTTGACCATTCTTCAGTAAAACGAACTCATATCTGAATTTTAACAATGTACCTCTCTATATATGTTGTAGACTGTTTTTATGCTTTAGTAACATGTGTGTGTGATTGATTCATATTTTTAACAGTACTACAAGATCTCTTCCTCTTTATTTTTGATCTAAAATTATGTAAAATTATAACTAATTTCTGTCATTTCTCCTTTTAAGCTTTGATACATTTTTAGTATTGCCTTTAAAACTCTTTAAATACCTGAACAGAATTAGTGTCTTTTGTGATTTTGACTTGTTGGTCATATGTTTTAGTTACTCAGATTTTACTGAAAAAAATGGAGAAGCTTGTTCACAGTTAATCTTAAACTATATATCAAAACTTTTGAAACCTTAAGAAAGCAAACTAATGTAATGAAACCTGAGATTACAGAAACTTTATATTCACCATTATTTCATTGATGTTACAGTACCTTGAATTCAATATATACAGTTAGAATGTGGCAAGATGTAATGCATTCATATTACTGTACTGTAGTTTTTCACTGATTCATGTTTATTTATAGTCTTATTTTTATTCATGTACAGTGGCATGCCTTACTATTGTAGAAATAAATTAGATAACTGAATGTTTTTTATCCCCTGCCGATGAAATTGGAAGGGGGATATTGAAGTGGCATTGTCTGTCCTTCCGTGCAGATCCATATCTTAGAACTGGTTGGTTAGATTGTAATGAAACTTAGCAAGAATGAATATATTAATTACAAAATGATGCATGTCAAATGCCATCCAAATCCACTTGTGTGTTATTGAATTATGGCCCTTTGTTACTTAAAAAAAGGCATTTTTTAAAGGAAAATTTCTGTCCGGATCCAAATCTTAGAATTGGCTGGTTAGATTTTAATAAAACTTGGGATGAAAGTTTATATGGATGAGTGTATGATATATGTGAAATGCCATCAAAATCCTCCTGTTCCGTGTGTTATTGAGTTATGGCCCTTAGTAACTTAAAAATAGGCATTTTTTAATGAAAAACTTCCATCTGGATTCATATCTTTGAACTGGTCTGTTACATTTTAATAAATTTTTGGCATGAATGTTTATATGGATGAGGGCATGAAATACCATTAAAATCAAACAATGTGCTGTAGAGTTATGGATCTTTGTTATTTTTAAATAGACATCTTGTATAGGAAGATTTCTGTTTGGAGCTCTATCTGTCTGTGCAGTGATTTGTATCATTTAGCGGGGGATCTCAGTTCAACAAATTTGCATGTTTTGTCTGCTGTACTATATGATTAAATAAATACACATTAATTGAAAGAAAATTGATTTGCATTTAGTTACATTGATTGTAACAAATTGTGATGTGTGTTTGTTTTGCATAATTTGTTTATGCAATGCATTGTTGCATATTGTGCCATGCAATTTTTTTAATGCAATCTTTGGCTAACATGTATGAATTGTTTCAGCTTCGAATTTGGAGGCTGCGAGCCTGTCACCCCCGGCAATTGTCACTTCCCCTACCATTTCCGCATTCCTCTCTAGAGGTATCGTCCAATCAAATCTCACCTGTGTATTTCAGTTCTGCTTGCTTTTATATTTTCGTGTATACTGTTTATCTGTTATAAGTTTTAGAAATGTTAGATTCAGTCAAATTTTGATTTATCACTAATCCAAGAACTAGATTAATTCATTTTTTTTATATTTTTAAAACAAAAAAATAATACCTAGTACAGTTCTTGGCTAAGATAGTATCATTTGTGCTAAAAGTAAGTGTGTCTTTTCAAATTGCTGTAACCTGTCACTGGTTAAACGTTAAGGGTTTGATACTGACCTTGGTTATTTATGTGAGAAAATTGGCAGTTTGTTATGGGGGATGGAATCTAGCATTGGTCCTTTACACAGGAAAATTGATTAGATAAAGTCATCTAGGTAACTGCTGTTATATCCCATAAAAATGAAGCCAGTCCAAACCATTGGCTTCTGTCATTGTAAATATTTTTAAGTCTAACTAAAGTTAACAAGAATAAACAATGTTTTCCACTGATTTCACAAGCTTGTAATCTCTACCATTTGTGGATTTTCATTTCAACTTTCTCACTGTACAAGACTTACTTCATCATCTGTTACAATGATATCAAAGTTTGACTGTAGTTTGCTTTTAGGGTTCTATGTGTTATTTTTCTTTTATATACAAGTGTATTTTTTCAGATGGTACCAGGTTATTGGTAGCTTTGCCTGTGCATAATGCATGACAAGAGTTGTTGCCCTTGCTTTCACTGTCTGGATAGTTGTTTTTGATCACATAATTATTCATACAATTCTCATGCTTACAAAGCTTCAGTGGAACATCTGACATTGATTGTATCTTTGGTACAGCTGCTGATATAGCTGTTGTCCCCAGAATCAGTGAAAGCATTTGCTTTAGGTTTAAGTGTATTATCCAACATTAGTCTCTGAAACAACCTTGGTTCAAACACTTTATTTTTTATATGCACCAATAAATGGGACTCTAGTTAGTCTTCTGAGAAAGACTGGTTATGTAGGTTGAAAGGAAATTAAACCTTAGACCTCATCATTTTTTGGATGCTCTTCCACATTTGCACGGATTCGTTCTGACGGGTTTTTTTTTCTATTTTCTACAATGTTTCTTTGTTATAAAGGCTTTTCAAGAGGCATACAGAGTGGAATCATTACTCATCAGCTGGTGTTTGAGACAGGTTAAACAGAGCTATATTTTTTTGCTTAATACAAGAAGGTACCAGCTTCCTCCTTTTCAGATATCTGCGCTATAGATTTGTGGTAAAGTCTTTTATGGTCTGACAGTTGTCAGTGACAGTAAAATATATCACTACCTTTTTGTCAGTACAGTTTCTGGTCAGAAGCCCTATCAGGAGTTATAGAAAGAATAGATTTGTAACACACTATACCAGTGTTGCAGTAAGGATTTGGAATTAGAGTTGCTGGTTCAAATCACTGAAGCAGAAATCTGATTTTTACTCCTCTTCTCCTTTTGGTGGAAGTACTGGCTAAAACCCTGGAAATATAAACTGCTGGTACTTCAAGTAACTTGAAAGAAGTTTTATCTGAGAATATAGGTACCTAGACCTTATCTCAGAATCCTTGTAACTGATTACTAGGATTGAGCTAGACAATACTTGCTTAAGCATTAGCATTTTGTAACATTTTCCTGAGCTTTGCATATGTATTTGCTGCCCTGTTTATCTATTTTTATTTCTTTGTTTTTCATTCCACACAGCTTTTGAAGTTTTGGCAATGTTATTAGCATCTTACATTTGATTTGTACTTTTCTCAGTAAATGAAAAAATTAATTTAGAATTTATAGAATTGTAGTAAATTACGGTGGCATTTTTGTAAAAGTAAAACATACTCATTTTTCAGTCCTTTTTTTTGAGGTTTACTGTTTAAAATATACTCTGTCTCAGTCCTTTCATTTTAAAGTTCACTGTTGAAAAACTACTTAAACAGAACGTGATTTATGCTGTTGTAGCGATGGTGAAGATAAGGCGATCCAATAGTTTGTCAGACTTCTCGTTTGAAGACTACAAGTTTGCTGAGGAGATGGATCCAAAAGAAAAAGCAGAAGAGACGGAGAAAAAACAGCATGAAAATAACTGCAGGTTTGTAATGGCCTTAGGCCAGCCATTTGAGAGAAAACAGACAGTACAACAACAAAAAATGCATTATTTTTATTTCAAAATGGCTTTGCAGAAGTGGAAATAAATCATTACTTTCTGAATGAATAAAGTTTATAAAGTACATTCAAAAATGTAAAAATTGCCTTGATATTATGTTACCTCCATGTCAGTCTAGTTGTTTATAAAACTCCTTTCAAGAAAAAAAGAGAAAAGGAAAAAAAAAGCATTTTTGATGAATTGAGTATATACATTTATATGGTAGATGCTGCTTGTGTGTCAAAAGAATAGATGCCACTGACTGCTTCTTCTTATATCATTGAAAATTTAACTACCGGTATGAGAATTGTGGGTCACTGTATTCTTGATAACCAGTAATAGTGTATGTTTCTATGCATTGCCTGTTACCCTAGTACTGGACATTATGTACTGTGGAACAACAGACTGCTGATAACTTGTTACCATGAATATTAATGTATGAATAAAGGAACTCTTTGTTCAGTTATATTCCCCATTACAAATACTCTTCAGCTTTGAAGGTTGCTCTGTGACATCAAACAAGGATGTTGATAGAATATCTGGATTCAGGTGCATTGGTTGGTCTGTCCTTGACAAAATTTGTCCAGACTGTTTTCTTAACAACTGTTACTCAGATTTTAAGTATACTTTACATAAGAACCAAGCCTAGTTGTCATTGTCCTGTTTCGCTCTGAATGCTTCTACCTCAATTGATTTGATTACTGTTTCAAGGCGATATCTAGGGGTATTCATCACATTTAGTGACATCTTTTTTTGACATCTGTCGAGGTTAATACATGGAGACGACATACTACTACATGTCAAATACTCTTTGTGTAAAGACCTGCCATTTATGGAACAGTTTCCAATAATTAACCCTGAACATGCTGAAACTTTGTAATGGATTTGCCCAGCTTTGAATTTGGAACAGTCCATTCAAAGTTTAAGGGATTTCAATATCGAAATACAATAATGAAGCTACCACCAGTATAGAGCCTGGTCAGACTGCACGGATGTGCAGGCTGGCCTGGCTCTATAATGGTGGCAAAGGCTAATCACTTTCGGTTAAAGTTAAGGGTTAAAGTTTTGACTGCTACTGTTTCAGGATACTGGATCCCAGCAAATACATACAGTATGATTATTTCCTGAAGGTATATGCAGATATCCTCTACAGGTGGGGTCTGCGGAACCAGTATGCTCACATTATGAAACATGTGACCATTCCTCCAGAGCCACACACTGGAATAGGTTGGTTTTATTTTGTGATAAGTCACTAAAGTAATGTTATTCCTCATACAGATTTTTTGTTGCAAAATATTTTTTTCTATTATTATGTATAATTTCCTTGTCTATTCTAATGTACCGGTAGTTGTTTGTTATGAGATGAAGACTTACTCTTTCTAGTTTATGTATAATCTGATTCCAGATGTAGATTCAAAGTAAATGGTAGTTCCATTTCTCCTACAATAATACTTGCTGTTTTAGATTGATAGAGCTGTTTTTTAACTTTCATTTGTAAGAAATACTAGGAATTTAATAAAATGATCCTAACACAACAGTCTTATATAATGAAATTTGTTTTCTTTCTTAGATATAGTTCGTAGGAATTTTTATCATTGTAGAGCTACATGTAATTTCATTTGTTGAACTGATGAAATAACCCTTCAAAATTATCTTCAAAATTTGAAGAATGAAAGTATCCTAATTCTTGAATATCAAACTGTAATGATTCTTGTTTTATAATAATACTTCCATTTCTTTAAAAATTGTAATATCACTCTGATTATCTTTTAATCATCGATGAAAAAATGCATAGAAATTGTAGTGAATTGTTCCTTTAAATCCAAAGTATTCTTTTTTTTCTCTGATAAAAAAAGTGAGAAGTGGTTGTAGATAGGTAGAGTGCTGGGACTCCTGATTCAGAGGTTGTTGGTTTTATTTCGACTAGGTGTGAGAGTCCACAGTGACTTTCTGCAGTCCACACTTCTGGTGTGAGTACTGGTTTGAACCCAGGAAGCTGCCACTAAGAGGGTTTAATATAAGTTGTAAAAACTTATTTCTCAGTTAAAATAAATAGGTTTTAATCAAACTAATATGAAAAGTAACATGGTGTTATCTATCATATACATGTACATGTTTTGTCACCTTGTTTCTTTTAGATCTTCTGTTGCAACAATACAAGTTTATAATTTTGAAGGGTTATATTATATAATGAAATCAGAGAATTTTCATGAAGTTATTCCATGTCAAATTATTTCCATGTACAGATGGGTTTGCAGGTATGACAAATGTTTCAGAATCCCCCTTCCTCTTGTCCATAATTATATATATAGCAATATTGACCTTAACCCCTGAACAAGTGTGTGTTAACTGTCATAGCTCATAGCAATTACATCATTATATTGTAGCAGTGAAGTAATGATATGACCCATCTTCATTTAAAGAAGTATGATTAAAAAATGATGCACAAAAACAATCTTTTACCAGGACATACATGTAGTTGCTTCAGAATTCTCCAACTGTTTGCTTTTGATTCAGATTTACTACAAGAAGGAATCTAGTCTGGTCAGATCAAAGTCATTCATGCTAGATATGAAACAAACCGATTTGTTACATTTGTTAAATATATATTAATCAAATCATGTCATTTTGATGCATTTGATCATTTAAGGAGCTCAAAAAATATTTGTCAACCAAGAACTCTTTCTTTTTTTTCTGAATTCCTGTGATTTAATGCATGTTAAATTATAGTAAAAGAAAATGGTTTATTCAAATATCACTTGGACTTTGTATTTAGCTCTATATGAACAGGGATTTTTAGACTGTCAGTGACAGCCAGCAGTCTGTAGTACCGCAAATCAAAATCAGGAATCAAGGGACAACTCCACTTTAATATTTATGTGTTAGCAGAATGGATGAGTCTATGATAATGGAAAAGGGTTTAACAAAAAGTTTGTGTTTAAATAGTTATGTGGACTTTGAAAATCTGTCTGTTATGCCAATGATACAAAATTTTAGACATATTTTTAATTTGCTGGGATTGTTTGTTTCAAGGCAGGTACATTAGAAAAAATATCATGAACATTTACTTTGGAAAGCAAATCAAGAAATACTTTAAAAACATGATACTGTACTTCTAAAGGCAACAGATAGACTAGAACACCATGATGTAAAAATCTTGTGGTTATGGAAGGTCTCTCTGGGTAGATTTCTGTAGTTGGCAGGAGGTAAACTATGGAAAGCAATGAACAAAAGTTTAACTTGTCTTCAATAAAATATTGTTAAAATAGGGATGTCAACAAATACTCCAAATTAATATCAGGATATTCAGTTGTTGTGTACAGGACGAAGCTATAAGAATGGCAGACCTGTATGGCTCATTGACATTCCTACATTATAGTAATAATAATGTCTCAGTATAACATTTATTGGTGTGCGAGCAAAAAAGACGCTTACAACAAACATAAACATTCTGCCGATTTGAAGACTCCTGTGTTCAGAATGTTTTGCCTCAGCATAAATCTTCACCTCCTATCCAGCCAACAGTCTTTCAGCACATGAAACACTTAGATTTGTAACAGTACTGGTATAGACAAACAGAGTGAAGTGGTTGTGGCAAGTTGTAATATCCTGCTCCCATTAATAAGCAGATTTCATTATCTAACAATACTCAGGTACCATTAACATTGTTTTTATAAGAATTTCCATACACAAAACAGTTTTGTAGGCATGATTATGTAAATATAACTATTACTCTTCTCCAAAAAAGTCTTTTTTCTTTCGGACAAATTTGAAAATAAGTACAAAGTACATTGTTTCTTTAAAGGGATACACAGGCAAATGAATGCCAAAAAATTAAAACTGATTTTATTTGCTCAAATCACGTTCAATATGAAGAACTTAAAATTCCCAGTATGTTTGTCCATATAAATAAAGTGAAATGCGGGCTTGAACGTAAATATTTGAACGTTCTTTAACTGAAGTAAAACCCGAACGGTTATTTTAAATAGGTCACGTGACAAAAACAGCCAATCGTCGTTTCTCTTGGGTTGCTTTTTGTTGTAGAATAGTGACAGGTACTTAAACCATCCAATCATTCTCTGCAAAATTTAGCGCGAAATCGAAATTTTCTATCTTGGCCCACGTGGGTCAGGTTAGCAAACCACCCTGTTTTTCATTTAAATAGAGGAAATCTTTGTTCCTGGGACTGATCATTGTATTTATTTCGAGCACATTCATAGTATATTGATTGAAGAAACGTAAAAGAAAGCATAAAACTTTTGCCTGTATATCCCTTTAAGCTAGTTTTTGCATTATGGCTGAACAGTGATGCAGTTTTTACCAAACATTTTTGTCAGCCAAAGTGAGCATAGTCTAGCAAGTTCAGCTTCACAGTTTTTACTATTCTTCATCATTTTATTTTTAGCTCACCTGAGCATATGCTCAAGGTGAGCTGTTGGGATCACCTGTGTCCTTTGTCAACATTTTACATCAAATGACACCTCCTTCAAAATCACAAGGCCATTTTCCACCTAACTACAAAAATGTTCCTAAAATTGACCTTTTGAAATTGCTCCAGTTGTTCCACTCCATTGCACATAATTGCACATAAGCAAAAGCTAAAAACAGAAAAAATACAAACAACATCTCGTAAACTTCAAGATTTCACAGAAATGTTCCATATAGAGCCCTCTGTCAAAATTGGTCAAAAGGTTCTGCTCTGTTGCACAAAATGGCCAACACAGCTAAAAATAGATTTTTGTCAACATTTGGCTTCTAATGACATCTCACAAATTCCACAGACCACGAAGTCTTTTTTCCATTAAACTTTACAAAAATTGTCCTTATATTGTCATTTTCTTAAATTGCTCAAATGTTCATTGGCCGCAAGAGATAAACATAGGGGAAAAAATCAAATGACATTTCCACCTAAAACCAAAGATCTTTTGTACCAAATTTCACCAAAAAATCCAAATATTTCCCTGTTCTGCAATATTTCAAAAGGTTCTGCTCCATTGCACATAGAGGCCACTGAAGCCAAAAATAGAAAATTATACAGATGACATTATCTCTTTAACTGCAAGATCTTTTTCCACCAAATTTCACAGAAATTTATGTTATATATCCCCCTGTTAAAATTGCACAAATGGTCTTCATCCATTGCACAAAATGGCAGCCAGAACTAAACCTCTACTAAAGTTGTTCAAATTATGTCTCTGGTGTCAAATTTGGCCATGCCTCAGGGATATTACTTGTTTAGAATATTTACTGCAGAAATCTATGAAAGTCTTCATGTCAAGAACCTTAAACTTTTTACCTTACATATTTAGTATATAGCATTGTATAGTTGACCTCTAAAAAGATTGTTCATATTTTTTCCCTGGGTCACTTGTTTTACATTGAATTGTGCAGCAAAAATTTTAGAAAATCTTCTTCTCTGATACTTAATGCCTTAGAGCTTAGATATTTTGTATGTTGCATTCATTGTCTAGGGGATCTCTACTAAGTTTGTTCAAATTATGTCCCTGGGATCAGAATTGGCCTGTTATATGAGATCCTTTTGAAACTGTATTTGCTCTACAGTAGACCCACAATCAAAGTACTCAAGTGAGTGATTCAGGGCTGTCATGGCCCTCTTCATGATGAGGAACTATCTGAGAAACTTGTTAAAAATACATTTGTAGAATTTGGTGTGACATGTCATTACTGTGGCGCAGAGGTGAGAGGAGTAAAATGTGGGACTTGCAAACTAAAGGCATTTCAGTGTGTCATATGTCATACAGGTGTAAAAGGTAAGTAGACGGGCTCGTTGAATTCAGAATTTTCTGACTGCTTTTGGTTAGAATATCCATTAAATTTAAGGCCAATGTGAAGTTGTATGCACTCTGTTATTACCAGCAGCATGACACTAAAATGAACTGTCTCAGGATAGAGACACTGTCTTCTACTGATAATCATATCTTACTTCTTCATGTGCCATTGATACAAATCAGGTTTCTGTTACAAGGATATAAATTGTATGTAAACACATGGGAAAGACAGTAAAGCAAGAAAATAAAATGATTACATTAGAAATTTATTCTCAGTGTTTTACCAAAGAATGTGGAATTCATTTTAACTTTTTTTTTCACAGGAACATCCAATTTCTGTCTCAACTGTGGTCATGGTGGACATGCCAGTCACATGAAGGAATGGTTCAAAATGGAAGACCAGTGTCCAACTGGCTGTGGATGTCATTGTCTTAGATGGAATCCATTTTGAAAATAGTGCTCACATGAAATGATCAGGTGGAATCCATTTTCAGAATATAGTGGTCACATAAAAGATCCTTTGATCAGATAGAGTGGATTATGTGATCACATGAAAAGTCATATGATTGGTTTATTATTTGAAAGCTTAGGTGTCATGGTTAAACGAGATGATTGAAATGACATTAAAAAATTAGATGTCACTGGACTAGAAGAATAAACTCGTATTACGCCTCCAAAAGTATGTCAGTAGTGGTGGTAACTATAGAAGAAATGCACTCTGGTCTGATTTGGGGTTGTTTATCTTCAGTGTTGACCAATCATTTAACCGTGTGTTGCTTATTATAGTTATCATGAAATTTACTTTATAAGCCTTTTGGAGTTCATTTATTTGAAATCCGAGTCCTCAAGTTTGACCTGAACAGTGTTTTGCCGAGTACAAAGAGAAAGTTGATAAGACCTGTCAGTGAAGAAGGGAAAAAAACTGAATAAACTGAACCAACATGCTTCGAAGTAAAAGATATTTTAACTGCTTTACTTTCGAGTTTTAGTGTTCATTGTGCAATATTTAAAAAGAAATGTGATTTTTCTTAGTGCTATTTTTAGCTAACATTCATTGCCAGGTTTTGGAGTTGAACTTACCTGTAACATTTAAGTCATTGTTTTACTAATAAAAGATTGTTAAACTTTTCAACTAGTTTGTTGGACTTTAAAGTGTGTATATTGTTAATACTTGAAACACTGAGTTAAAAAAGCTATGACGTCAGTTCCCTATTAGAATCCTTACTGAAGGGAATTAACTGTGTAAAATATTGTGATAATGACCAAACTGCTTTTACTTCTCTTTGATGGAAAATACTTGTAAGATATGCTTAGAGCAGTAGAAACATTTTGCTTATAAGGTTAGGATAAGGGTTTGAAGTATTGGAAGCACAGTCATGTAAGTGGATTTCATCTGGAAGAGATATTGAAAAAAGGACTGGTCACTTCAAGAAATGATTTATCAATGATAGCAGACTAGATCAGGTTGTCAACAATTATAATAAATACAAATTTGATAAAAGAATTATTTTATGTTTGCAGTGTGACTGTTCTGTTTTAAAATAAGAAGACTATAGACGCCATAACAATTACAACACAGTGTTTAGGAGGTGATTGGTTTGAAAGCAAGCCTCACCTTAAAACTGTTAAGAAACTAGAGATGTGTCCATAGGACACGGATGCCCTCACATTCCACTGTATGGTTACAAAAAATCCTGTACAATTACAGGTGCATATAAACATTGTCCATAACATTAAAGAGTCAAAAAATGCTATTTTTGCTTAATCAGGATGCATAACTCTGCCAATCTCCAATAAATTTGCGTCAAAATACCCTGATGCGTAAATTCACATGCTGACAAGTATTCTTAGGAAGTTTCATGGCTCTAGCACTTAAACGTTTGGAGTTACACGCGACACAAAGCTGAAAATGCTATATTTTGTTTAATCAGGGGGCATAAGTTTGCCCATCTCCAATAAATTTGCGTCAAAATAACCAGGTGCATAAGTTTACATGCTGACAACTATTTTTAGAAAGTATTGTGGCTCCAGCGGTTATTTGATTGGAGTTACACCCGATACAAGTCTAAAAATGCTATTTTTTGCTTAATCAGGGGATATAAGTCTGCAGATCTCCAATAAATTTGCATCAAAAGTTTCATGGCTTTAGCAGTTAAAGTTTGGAGTTACACCCGACATGAACCATCGTGACAGCGGCAGATGGACAAGGATAAATCTATATCCCCAGAGTCCCATATTTCCACTCCAAGTGTTTGGGGCATTAAAAGCCAGCAACAACACCATATTTACCATATGTGCCTGTGTCCAGTAAGATTTGAAAACCAAATTTAGTCTCAGTTGACTGAGTAAGTCAAATACCTCCAGAATGATAAATATACCTTGGAAAACAAATTCTAAAAAAAAATGTTAGACGAAAACCAAATAAACCAAAAAAAACAGGTTGTATTCCTTTTTTCTTATTAATTTAAAGTGATTGATCTAATCCTGGGTTTTAAAATAGGCTTTGTTCCAGCGACATTGTAATTGCATTTAATTATTTCGGGTGATGAGATAATATACATTATGCGTGAAGTTCCAACCAGACAACATGCAAGATCTGTCAAACTGTAAAAACAAGTGACTGACACGCTGTAATTATTGAAAATGAATCTCAATTCCAGTGCTTGATTTAATTCCTCCTTTAGACACAAGACTTGGTAAATATGTAAATCATGTAATGAATTTGTATGTAAGAAAGAGTTTTTACTCTCTCAACTCTTTCTCAAGGTACAGATAAATCCTGACATAATGAACTCTTGCTTAAGTTTGGTTTCATTTTTGGAAAGTCTGACTTCGAGTTTTTCATAAACTGAGGTATCAAAAAACTTAATAAAACAGTGAAAAGATAACACAAAAAGTTAAACCCCCTCCCAGTTACTGAGTACATAACTTGAAAAACTGTGAACTTTAATGTCTGTTAGGAAAATAGTTTTTCAAGCCTATGGGTTTTACCGAATGTAAAAAAAATGGCATCTGTATTCTCCTATGTGTAAGCTATTTCTGCCATTTTAGGGGTAGTGAAGTACATTTGATTACATTGCACCAAGGACATGAGGTATGTATATAAGGCATTATAATTTCATACCAAAATGTCAAATTTCACTAGATTACCTTACACTAGGTAACTTTTCAAAATCTTGGTTGATTAGAAATACATGGTTATCTATAAATAGCTATTTTAGAAACATGTTTAACAGTAATTTGACCTGGGGGGAGGGGTTAATGGTTGAAGTGTACATGGTTTACTGTAGTATCTTCCTGTTTTGATGAAACAGATATTGATGCTAGTGTGGTTTCTATTAAAACGATTTGGGTATAAATTGTGTACTAAAACATAATTGGTATTATCTATATGCAAATGAATTAACTCCTTAAATGCAGTCTAAATAAACAGTTTTCATTTAGGGGAAATTTACATAAAACAAGAACGTGTTATGCAGTTACGCAAGCTAACAGTTGTTTTAAGGGGTTTTGTTTAAACATTCTAACAGGGTTTATTGTTCTTAAATAAATTGACGCCCTGATCAATTTGCTTTGATCAATAAATTTACGTAGGTAGACAAACAGACCCATAAAATTTGTTACATATTGCTGTATACCAGAAACTTCTTTTGAAAACTTAAACTAAATTGTTAACAAAGTGCCTCAAATTCCCCAGAGAAAGGCAGAAAAAATTGAAAATCCACAATCTGTGCTGCATGAAATGTCGGGGCAATTTGAATGTCATAAATACAGGCCTGCTCAGAAATTTAGTCCCCCATAACAATACATCAATTAGTGCTCAGAAAAATCAATCTTGACAAGTTACAGAGCAATTAATTCCATGATGCATGGTTCTTTATTGTGGCCTTGTTGCATCTTGTGGCACCAGTGAGTCATTTTGGCCATGCACTGAGGAAAAAAAAATTCCGCAAATAAAGTTACTTCTTGATTCTCAAGATGAGCAACATGAAGTGATAGCCCATTGTTGATTCATGTAATATTTTGCCAAAATGACAATGCAAATTTTTGAAATTTCTGATTAAGTCTTTAAGAGCTTGCTTTAATAAAATGCAATAAAACTATTGTTAGATTCATGAAAATGGAAAAGGCACTTTTTATGTTGATGTAAATTTATTGTTTCAGGATCAATTTTGAATTCCCAGTCCTTACCCTGGGTTGGGATGCTATCTAAAGTAGAAGTTGTATTGTTAAGCAGACATTTTATCACATGTGCCCAGGTCCATGAGGCTGTAATTAGGTATTGGTAATAAATGGTGACACAAGGGATTAGTTGCAAGCTACAGAATTACCTTGTGTGTCTGTCAGTCAGTCTGTCTATCTGTGTATTCGCTCTTGTTCTATATATAAGTAACTGATTGCTCTATAGAAATAATTGTTGATAACTAATCTGGTTTGATTTCAAAATTATTCATATTGCTATCACATCTGTCTTTATGCCTGACCACTTGCTAGTTCTTTTCTTTATTACAAACATTTACAGGGTTTAAAGAGAAAACTATTCTTTGACTTATTATAAAACAACCATCTATCAAAGCCTGTAAATGTATCTTCTTGTATCGTATTCAGTTTCTTTTCCTGTTTGATTGAAACGTGCATGATATATGCAAAGCTGCCAAGTATTTCTGTAAATCATTGACAGATAAATATTTCACAATACGTACATCTCAATTCGATATCAAGTCTTAATCACTTATTTCACTATAGACAACGATTTATGCAAATGAATGCCAAGTGCATCGAAGCATAATTTTTTTTATTAATAAGCTCTGTTATTTGTTATATTCTGCCCATAAAAGGCAAATTTGGCCGCCAAGAAGTCTAGCCGTGTATGACAGATAATTAGGAAAGAAATTAAAAGATAGACCAAATCAGACAGGCATTGTATTATTTAAGATTATGGATTTATATCAAGAATATCTAGCCTAGTTCATAAAAATCATTTATTGTACCACGAAAGCTTTAACTCTTTGATAAGGAGCTTTGTTTTCCCCAAGAAAAAATCATTTACATTATTGATAAACAATAGGAAACATTGAAATCAATTTTTTTCACAGCTTTTATGCGAAAGTTTAAAATTGTTTCGAAAAGTTCAAGAAATTTATGTAAAATAAACCATTAATCAAACAACATTGTTAAAATTGCTGACGTTTATGTCTGGAATTGCCGTTTTTCGGGATTGTTTCGCTCCTGCAATTATTCTTCAAGAAAGTCTAGCTTTAATGGGTAAACACGAGAAGGGATTAAATATTTACTTATCTGCTGATGTCTTGCCTGATATTTTCAAACAATTGAATATACAGAGTTATTGAATAGAAATTTATAGATTGTTGTATTTGAAAGATGGCATCAGTTATTTCCCTTTGACTGTAAGGGTATACAGCAAGATCTATTTCAAAGGAAAGAATGTAAATAAAATCCATTAATTTTACTGCCTAAACAATGCTTAAGAAAATGTTTAGCCATGCTTAATAATACCTTTTGATAGTACTTCTGAATGATGTTTACTTTGTCATCTGATGAAAATATCACCATAATGCCTCCAGTATTTTGTGAGAAACACTAGAATCTAGTAAGTAATAAGGTTTGAACCTCCAACTTTTAGTCTGTGTGACACATTCTCTCTTTCCCTGTTAAGAGGTAATCTTTTATTCATTTGCACTGCTATAGATAATTCTGAGAAAGCTAAGCTAGAAATGGTACCTGTTCAGATAGAAAGCTAGGTGAGTTCACTTTAAACATTTATTGGGGTAACAGTTAACGTCTGTCAGTGATTTGACAAAAATTCTCCTACCCTTTGTATATTATATGCTTATAATGTAATGCCCTCTATTTAATAAGCTGCAAGATGTTATCAAAATATTCCAAATTAGTAGTTGAAAGACAAATCTGTTTTTGACAAAAATGATCACAAATAAAGAAAAGTAGCAATGATCACAGTGAAATGTAGCAATGATCACAATGAAATGTAGCAATGATCACAACTAATGAAATGTGGCAATGATCACAAATAATGAAATATGGCAATGATCACAAATAATGATAATGAAATATGGCAATGATCACAAATAATGATAATGAAATATGGCAATGATCACAAATAATGAAATATGGCAATGATCACAATGAAATGTAGCAATGATCACAATGAAATGTGGCAATGATCACAACGAAATGTAGCAATGATCACAATGAAATGTAGCAATGATCACAACTAATGAAATGTGGCAATGATCACAAATAATGAAATGTGGCAATGATCACAAATAATGAAATATGGCAATGATCACAATGAAATGTAGCAATGATCACAATGAAATGTGCCAATGATCACAATGAAATGTAGCAATGATCACAACTAATGAAATGTGGCAATGATCACAAATAATGAAATGTGGCAATGATCACAAATAATGAAATATGGCAATGATCACAATGAAATGTAGCAATGATCACAATGAAATGTAGCAATGATCACAATGAAATGTAGCAATGATCACAACTAATGAAATGTGGCAATGATCACAAATAATGAAATATGGCAATGATCACAATGAAATGTAGCAATGATCACAATGAAATGTAGCAATGATCACAACTAATGAAATGTGGCAATGATCACAATGAAAGGTGCCAATGATCACAATGAAATGTAGCAATGATCACAACTAATGAAGTGTGGCAATGATCACAATGAATTGTAGCAATGATAACAATGAAATGTAGCAATGATCACAACTAATGAAATGTGGCAATGATCACAATGAAATGTGCCAATGATCACAATGAAATGTAGCAATGATCACAACTAATGAAATGTGGCAATGATCACAAATAATGAAATATGGCAATGATCACAATGAAATGTGGCAATGATCACAATGAAATGTAGCAATGATCACAATGAAATGTGGCAATGATCACAAATAATGAAATGTGGCAAGGCTCACAATGAAATATAACAATGATCACAATGAAATGTGGCAATTATAACAAATAATGAAATGTGGCAATGATCACAATGAAAGGTGCCAATGATCACAATGAAATGTAGCAATGATGTCAATGAAATGTGGCAATGATCACAAATAATGAAATGTGGCAAGGCTCACAATGAAATATAACAATGATCACAATGAAATGTGGCAATGATCACAAATAATGAAATGTGGCAAGGCTCACAATGAAATATAACAATGATCACAATGAAATGTGGCAATGATCACAAATAATGAAATATGGCAATGATCACAATGAAATGTGGCAATGATCACAATGAAATGTAGCAATGATCACAATGAAATGTGGCAATGATCACAAATAATGAAATGTGGCAAGGCTCACAATGAAATATAACAATGATCACAATGAAATGTGGCAATTATAACAAATAATGAAATGTAGATATTATCACAAATAATGAAAAGTGGCAATGATCACAAATAATGAAATGTGGCAATGATCACAATGAAATGTGGCAATGATCACAATGAAATGTGGCAATGATCACATTGAAATGTGGCAATATCACAAATAATGAAATATAATGAAATGTGGCAACGATCATAAATAATGAAATGTGGCAATGATCACAAATAATGAAATGTGGCAATGATCACAAATAATGAAATGTGGCAATGATCACAAATAATGAAATGTGGCAATGATTACATATAATAAAATGTGGCAATATCACAAATAATGAAATATGGCAGTGATCACACATAATGAAATGTGGAAATGATTACAAATAATGAAATGTGGCAATGATCACAAATAATGAAATGTGGCAATGATTACAAAAAATGAGATGTGGTAATGATCACAAATAATGAAATGTGGCAATGATCACAAATAATGAAATGTGGCAATGATCACAAATAATGAAATGTGGCAATGATCACAAATAATGAAATGTGGCAATGATCACAAATAATGAAATGTGGCAATGATCACAAATAATGAAATGTGGCAATGATCACAAATAATGAAATATGGCAAGGATCACACATAATGAAATGTGGCAATGATCACAAATAATGATAATGAAATGTGGCAATGATCACAAATAATGAAATATGGCAAGGATCTCACATAATGAAATGTGGCAATGATCACAAATAATGAAATGTGGTTATGATCACAAATAATGAAATTCGGCAATCATTACAAATAATGAAATGTGGCAATGATCACAAATAATGAAATGTGGCAATGATCACAAATAACGAAATATGGCAATGATCCCACATAATGAAATGTGGCAATGATCACAAATTACGAAATGTGGCAATGATCACAAATAATGAAATGCGGCAATCATTACAAATAATGAAATGTGGCAATGATCACAAATAATGAAATGTGGCAATGATTACAAATAATGAAATGTGGCAATGATCACAAATAATGAAATGTGGCAATGATCACAAATAATGAAATGTGGCAATGATTACAAATAATGAAATGTGGCAATGATCACAAATTAAGACAAAGACAGGCTTACAACTTTGTCTTGAATAGTCACAGGATATAAACTTAGATATAGAAGTGGTTTGGATTTTTTTAAATTGTCAATATTGTCAAGATCAAGATTTAATCAACTATGAGATAGTAACAGTAAAAACTTGAAAGACTCCTAACAAAGAACAAGTTGACATGAACAAATATCTAGGTAAGACAGAGTGACATATAAATAATCACAAAGTTCAAGACTAAGAAATTATCAATTATGAGATGGTTACAGAGATGGTAACAGTCAAAACTTGATTTATATTGTATACTGTAAATTCTAAGAAAGTTATCCCACTCTAAGATACATTCCAGATTGAACATTACATTGTCTGAGAGAAGGACTGGCGACCTTAAGCGGTTGGTGGGCTATGTGACTTAGGAGTCTGCCAAGGTTTTGAACTCCAGAGGCAAACATCAACTCTTGGAAATGACTATCAAGATGAAGAAGTTATTACAAATAAAGACAGTACACTTTATCAAAACAATAAGGAAGACATGTTTTCATTATCATTTATCTTCCTAAAAGCAAACTCTATAATTTAATGGTTGAAAAAAGCTCTACTGACATGTTGCCTAGTATCCTTTCAAAATCTTTATAAAAATTTTTTACTTAAAATGAATAAGCTTTTAAAAATTTGTTTCGGAGAAAGTTGACAAGATTGTACAGATTTATTTCTCCTTCCTAAGTAATATTGACAGGACTTTTTCTCTGCCAGTTTTGTTTAGAATTTTGATGTCCCAAAGCAGAAAGGTTGTAAATGCTTTTTAAAAGAAAAGCAGTTATGTTTTTCCTGCACTAGCACATCGATTTGTCGAAACATTTTGCTGGCTATTTCTTAAATGGTTGAAAAGGATAAGCTACCACCAGCTGACATTTTCAGTTCTAAAGTACTGTTAGTAATTTTGAATAGATTTGGATGCAAAAGTCAAAATGGATTTCAACAAAACAAAGTTGAAGTAAATATTGATAAACCCTTGATTAACCTTCTTTGCAGGTATTTTATAAATTTGAGTACAAATTGCCTTTGAACTGTGTACATTATAAATATTATAAATGGACAGTTGCAGGTACAATTGAAAAATTGAAAAAAAAGCACAATAACTCAATCTTAAATTTTTCCTATCAAATCATAAGAAATACGGAAAAACCTTTTAGCCTACAAAAAACAACCTCTGAGACAAAATTATTGAGCGCTTTTCTTTTACAGCAGAATGTATTGGTCCAAAATAACATTAACGTTAATTACAAATCGAAATAGAGATTTACAGACAAGATATAAAAATACGGGTTCATCGTTATCCATCAATGATCATTTGTAATCGTATTGTATTTTTTAATACCAGTCTCATATCCAAACAAACGTTCAAATAATTTACATGAAAAAAAAACTGTACAAATGAAAGCTAATGTTATTACCCCTTCCTGCCATTTATAATGATGAATGCGCATTGCTCTTAGAAATCAATGCAAGTTCCTGCATTCTTTAACAAGTTAATATGATTTTTATACAGCACCAGATGCAACCGTGAGTTATTAACTTGCTCATTCTGTCAAAGTTTTATTGAGGAAAATTTTGCTCCGAGATAATTCCATGTAACGGTTATTGCCAAGATGGGCAGTTGTGTTTCACTAGTTTTTTCTTCTCCTTGAGTTCTCTGTAATTGAATGAGTGGTTTTTGTCCAGTTTGGTCACAGTGTGTTTATGAATCATTTGGTTTAAGTCATCAAAGAGTCTTTCAAGGGACAATTTTTTTCTGTTTTCTAAATTTTACAGTAATGTTTCATTATGTTTATAGGGACAATTGCTTGCATATAGTGATGGAGTTTGCCCAAAAGAAAATAATACAAAGAAAGTATTTTTGCTCCAATATAGAAATATGTATAAAAAAAATATTCATTGTTGAGAGGTCTTCTAAAAACAAAATAATAGATTAAATAGTTGTTTTCAATGGGCTTTATAACAGTCATTGTATGCTTAAGCTTAGTGAGTAATGTCTCATGGCTGTTTTTTTCTTTAAGTGGCTTTAAACAATTCATACCAGTTTTGTCTTCAGAATACCAAATTTTGTCATTGTGAGTCATTTGCATTTTTTCACAGAAAGAAGTGAAGAATAACAGTTACAGTTACCGAAGCCAAGTTTTCATCAGCATTCATGATATTGTTATTATCTCTGCAGCTTTTAGGCATAATACTCTAGTATATGAATCTGCATGGAGTGATTGTGTATAAAAATTCTTTCTGCCAGTAATACCCCTACCAAACAGCCACTGTAAACATTCAACTACAGATACTGTCCCTGTTTTAATCTTAGCTACCAGATGGCCATTGAAAACATTCAGCTACAGATACTGTCAAAGTTTTAATTTTAGCTACCAGATGGCCACTGTAAACATTTACCTACAGATACTGTCAAAGTTTTAATTTTAGCTATCAGATGGCCATTGAAAACATTCAACTACAGATACTGTCAAAGTTTTAATTTTAGCTACCAGATGGCCACTGTAAACATTCAACCAAAGATACTGTCGAAGTTTTAATGTTAGCTACCAGATGGCCACTGTAAACATTCAACCAAAGATACTGTCGAAGTTTTAATGTTAGCTACCAGATGGCCACTGTAAACATTCAACCAAAGATACTGTCAAAGTTTTAATTTTAGCTACCAGATGGCCACTGTAAACATTCAACTACAGATACTGTCAAAGTTTTAATTTTAGCTACCAGATGGCCACTGTAAACATTCAACTACAGATACTGTCGAAGTTTTAATTTTAGCTACCAGATGGCCACTGTAAACATTCAACTACAGATACTGTCAAAGTTTTAATTTTAGCTACCAGATGGCCACTGTAAACATTCAACTACAGATACTGTCAAAGTTTTAATTTTAGCTACCAGATGGCCACTGTAAACATTCAACTACAGATACTGTCAAAGTTTTAATTTTAGCTACCAGATGGCCACTGTAAACATTCAACCAAAGATACTGTCAAAGTTTTAATTTTAGCTACCAGATGGCCACTGTAAACATTCAACTACAGATACTGTCAAAGTTTTAATTTTAGCTACCAGATGGCCACTGTAAACATTCAACCAAAGATACTGTCAAAGTTTTAATGTTAGCTACCAGATGGCCACTGTAAACATTCAACTACAGATACTGTCAAAGTTTTAATTTTAGCTACCAGATGGCCACTGTAAACATTCAACCAAAGATACTGTCAAAGTTTTAATGTTAGCTACCAGATGGCCACTGTAAACATTCAACCAAAGATACTGTCAAAGTTTTAATGTTAGCTACCAGATGGCCACTGTAAACATTCAACTACAGATACTGTCAAAGTTTTAATGTTAGCTACCAGATGGCCACTGTAAACATTCAACTACAGATACTGTCAAAGTTTTAATGTTAGCTACCAGATGGCCACTGTAAACATACAACTACAGATACTGTCGAAGTTTTAATGTTAGCTACCAGATGGCCACTGTAAACATTCAACTACAGATACTGTCAAAGTTTTAATTTTAGCTACCAGATGGCCATTGTAAACATTCAACTACAGATACTGTCAAAGTTTTAATTTTAGCATAACATACAAAAATAGGATCAGCCTCTGCATGTTTGCATTTATCTTGTTTGAAAGTGTCTTCTTCCTCAAAAACTTCCTGCTTATGTCAGCAACTTTCACTTTACAAGCATTGTGGTCAGTGAAGAGTACCACTGGATCTTAGTATCAGAAAGGCACTGGTTATCTTTTGTAGTGGTTGTGGTTTCTTTATAATCCTTACCATGCTGGAGGCAACTCACTTAGCATTTCCAACCAGTGCAGACCAAGATCAGCCTGCACATCCGTGCAGTTTGATCATAGTCTGCACTATTTTGCCATTAGCACCCTCATAAACAATTAATGGATCTGTCTAAATTGAAAGATAGACAAGTCCATTTAAGATATTTAGCATGGTAAGGGTTATCTCAAGGACTACAAGATAGGATCACCATAGCTTAACCACTACAAAGGCACTCCATGAAGAGGCACCCATGCTGGTGTTGGTCCAGTTCCCCTTTTTCTTGCCAACAAGTTTCACAGAACATCTCAAACTGACCTCAGAGGTGAGAGGTGTGACAAGAATAATTTAAGTCTTACCAAGTGTGAGGAGTTTGGAAATATTTGACAAGTCAAAATATGGGAGACTATAGGCATACAGATTTGGTGGTGCACAGAGTTCAAACTACTCATCCATAATATATTAGTACTGGATATTCCCAGGTGAGGGTTTATGGGCATCAAAATTGATAAATAGGGTCTTGACATAAAATAGAAGACTTGGACGTAAACAACTTTCATGTCAGCATTTCATCCATGATTTGATATTTACTAGGAAAGTTCTTTTTTTTAAAAATATATGTCTTTTGGTATACACAGTTGAAAATCCAGCTGATCATATGCATTGAAACTTGAGTCTTGCATGATAACACATGATAAAATTGCAACTGTTTCTCTGTTTTTGCAGCTAGAGTACTTTAATATTTCAACAATCTTCCATATTTTATTGAAGGAAATATATTTCACTACAACAATCTTCTATTTTATTGAAGGAAAAGTAATAACAAAGCAAAATATATTAAGCAGAAAGCCAAAAAATTTATTGAAAATTTGAACATAACTTAACGAGCATAAAATAACTATGACAGTGCAATATTACATGAAATTGTTCAGAATACAGCAAAGAAATTACAAATATTTCTTCATTAATATCACAATATAAATGCTCTACTGACTTCTAGAAAATACAGATTACAATCATATTTCCTTACTTAACCTCCATGAAATATATATTAGAAAAATATTTAATAATACCGTACATATCACAATAAAATACAAAAGCACATCTGGTATTTAATCACACAGAATTTTAATATTCATCAAGAAAATCAGAATATTGGCCAGAAATTAAGAAGTTTTCAAATAAAGATGTTGCTTAAAAGCAACACGGAAACCAATTTCACTGTTGAAAATGTTCATTAAAAGCCAATTTAGATGAAGCAATAATGTTCATTTCAGTCATTCAAATTGCACCATTTATTTGGATTTAAACAGTATTTAGATTCATTGCATAAAGTGTTTTTTTTTTTTTTCCCTACAGATAAATACAATGACATCATCACTGACCTTGACCAGAATTAGAATTTATGAAACAGACTTGTACATTTTTTGACCAAACGTATCTCTAACATAACTGAAAATGAAATCTATAAAATGCTTCAACACATATACTCACTCACTTTCTAGTGCCAAAATGTTAAAGGAAGACTAAAGTTCAAATTTCAGAATGTAACAAAGATCTCAGAGATAGTACAAGTTTGGCACTTTGTTCTTACTGGCACTTGAATTATTTTTTTCAAAATTGACAAGGGGGCCATGATGGTCCTTAAGTGCCCACCTGAGTATAATTGTTAAGAAATATATATATTCAATGAATCTATCATCAAAATAAAACTGAAAGAATGGGCATAATTTGAACAGCTTTGGGAGAGATTGGCACTGCTTCAAACCAAATTTCAAAAGCCTCAGCCTTATGGCTTCTGACACTTTTTTTCTTTTAAATAGCTTTTTTTTTTAAATAGTTTGTCTCTACATGCCTGTGTAAAACATCTTACCCTTGAGATCTAAAAATGACTCAAGTGGCAATGTTTAATCAATCTTGTTAGAGGTACACTAGACAATGCTTCAAGCAAAATTAAAGAAACTTTTGGCCTTTTGACTTCACACAAGAAGAGTTTAAAAAAATTTTCTACATATTTCTAAGTCAAACATATGACCCCATGGCGAGGGGACCAAAGGGGCATAATTTGAACAAATCTGACAGAGATCCACTAGACAATGCAACACTTCTGAACTCTGGTGGTTTTTCATTCTTGTTGCCGCAGCAAACAGAGGTCTGCATGGATTGTTATTCTTTAACAAACAAAAAAAAACACAAAAAACTTTGGTAGACAATCATGCAAAGAACATCTCTGCCAAGTTTCATCAATTTTGACCTGGTACTTTAGGAGATGTTATTTTAAGCAGAAAGATGACATACAGATGCAAGACATACACAGGGTGATCACAAATTCTCACCCTGAGCACACTGTGTTCAGGTGAGCTAAAAATGAAAGAGAATGCTTGTCACAAGCTGCACTGTTAAAAAATTACCATTTAGAAATCTAAACTAGTTCATTCAAATTAGCAAATGTCAAAAAAAGGTCTCTAACATTTTATTTACTGTTTATACTGTCAATTTCATATCCAAATCATGTATTGTTAACCTCATGTCTGGTCCTTGCTTGGTTAACAACACTTGTAGTAAACTTGGTCAAAATCACAGAACGTATTCCTCTAAAATCCTTAAGACAGTTTAGAAAAGTAAACTATACATTACAAGTGAAAAAGAAGTTTTCTAATCAAGATAGCGTTTTATGTGGATAAACACAATGACAAATTCCAAAGCATACCATAATAAATGTTCTGTTCTTACAAATAAATCACTCAAAATATCTACAACAAAACAGCCATAAATACACCATTCATAAATAGGAGGATCTTAACAACAATAAAATCCACTGATTCAAATCTATGCTGACTTCATGACAATGCTGGGACAAATTATCCTAAAATTTATGAAAATCTGAAATTTCTTAGAAGGGACACATTAAATTTTGGAAATCATCTTGCTTCTTTAAAGCAATAAATTAGTAATTAAACTATCAGGCCATTATGATGAAAAGGACTAACAAGTTTCTCAATTCATTACAGAAAGAAGAAATCTTTTACAACTTAATTTTGTCACCACAACCATCAACAAACATTCAACTCGATCTGAAATATGTGTCAATGTCCTACATGATTCAGTTTTAACATTTCTTTACTGCTGTTTTATGACTGTAGACTTCTGTTTACTAGGAATGCTTGGACTGAAAATAAAACCTGGAAATGTACATCCAAAATATAAAGTGCAAACAATACAACAAAAGATAATAAAGGTAACATTATACAGTGAGCACCTTATCAATGAAAGCTCAATGAAAGCTTCATTTAACTTTTTATACATATAAAACTAAGATTTGATTAAAATTCAAGCAAAGTCTACACACAAATACACAACACGCTTTGAAAGCTATATGCAAAATGGTACTGTACAAGGAAGCTTACACCAATATGCACTCAATATGACACGATCATCTTTATTTGACATCAAAATATTACACATACTCACTAAATTTCATAGAATTTTGATTGTCAATTTTTTTTTAATTTTGTAAAAAACTGACCATTTCTCAGAATAGCTGAATCAAACACCCTGAAACTTATGATAAAGTACATTTCAATGTTGTTAAAATTTTGACACATAGTTACAACTGAAAAAAAAAAACTCATTTGGACAATGTTCACTAGATATTCAATAATTATGCAGAAAATTGCAGTAATTCTTATATAATGAACTTATTATAAGTTTTTATGAATATAAGAAAATCATAAATTATGCAACTTTGATAAAGCCATATATAAAGAGTGATTAGATCACAAAAATCGAGGGGAAAAAGAAATACATCCCTCCTTCAAAATCAATATATACACAAATTAAGACGAGTGCTAGATCTACGAAAATTGAGCCCGAGGGACACAGTTCCAGACAAACTTTGAAACCGGATTTATAAACTGGAAAACTTTCAATACAACAATTACATTAATGCTACAAAAATAATCAATCATCCAAAAATGATAGTGATGAGGTTTCTTATACTGAATAAAGACGATATTTTGAGACATTGTATTTTAAACTGCCGCAGCAAGTTATTTTTTTTTTTCGGGAGATTGAATTAAGCACTTTGATGATACTGAATATTACTTCAGTTCGGGGGTCACATTTTACTGAATATTATGACCACAGCCAGGAATAAGTACCTTCCTTATGATTTAATCTGTCTGAGAGACATATTTTGAATAATGTTCTTCAAACTTCGTATAAATTTATTAACTGATTGGAAAGTAAATCATCAAGAGAAAGGTACTCTAAATATTCGTGCATGAAAAAAAGACGGCAGGTTTCTGGGTAGAATGACATTATGTGTATATGCCTAAAAAAGTATTCCACTGAATCTGAATAAGGGTTCATAATTTTTCTACGTATCAAAAAATCAAAATGCTATCACTACTTTTATACATACACTGTACAAGAATATTACAGAAATATTCTTCACAAAGTTCTAACACAGAATATCAAATATCGAAAGCCCAATAACATATAGAATGGAAATTCATTATGCAGATATAAATTATGTAACCAAAATATAAAGGAAGTCTTTACAGCTACAAATAATTCATTGAGCAATGGAAAGAAAACGTAACATGATGAAAGCACATAATAACATTGTTTAAGCACTGTCCAGTACTTGCCTATGCCCTCTCTCCTGCTACAAGGATAAGGGGGTAGGGTGGGGGCATGTAAAACAAGTCTTGAAGCACTAAGCCTATCTTCAAGAAGTCTTTAGTAAAAACAGATGTAAGGCTTTGTAAGAGAGAGTTTCCATGTTGTTGATGTTTTTGTGACCATCCCGTGACTTTTTACTCACAAACGTGTCTAAAAAAGTGCCATAGTGTCGGACATTTCTGGGTGTAAGGTAATGAAAGAGAGAGCAGGCAAAGGATGATGACAAATGCAAGTATACAAATACACAAGATATGAAAAACAAAAATACAAAATGAAGATCTATTTGGCCTATGCAGATCATTGAATCCAATACAAGAAATAAAAGCAAAATAAAATTTAGATAAAATTCATTAAGTATATGAGACTCTTTATTTACAATTCAGCACATTTCTTACTTATCACATTAAATAACAAAGCAAAGACTTTGGAGGAAGTAACATTATTAAAACCTCTATTTTCTTATTAATAACAGTCAGTTTTCAAGGACCATATACACTTACATAAACAGACTCACTTTTTTCTTCAGTTATGTTCAGTAAGTGGAGTGTGACTTATAAACCAGTCATCTAACTTTACAGTGGCAGACATCAATCATCATGTTATAAAAATAATACATCAGGAATACCGTACGGTAGGATTGTGTAAATAATTAAGTTCTACAATCTGCAATCACTTTTTTTTCATTAGAAGAAGTCCTGTTTCAGCAAAACATCTAGCCACAGCGTCACAGACTGAACAGCTTGAAATCAGTAACAAGTCCACAATACTAAAACACTCATGTGAGAATAACTGCTTAGAAAGACAAGTGCCATATAAAGGATTTATCATCAAAATTTAACAAGAGCCATGTACACATGGTTAATCCCCCCGCCGAGAAGAAGTTACCTGAAGGTTGTACTTTTGTACATTTTACTTGGTGAGAGGAAATCCTTAAAAAGCCGTATAGTTATGGTCATGCTGAGTACAGTTTTCAAGTAAAGGCTTTTGGAGTTATGCTCTGGAATTTTTTTCCCAAGTAAATCTAATAAAGGGGAATAACTCTAAAAGTAGGCAAGGTAGAGATATTATTCTTGCACAACACACTTCCTATCAATGTGCTATGTCAGTGTATTAAGTTTGAAGAAAATCCCTTAAGTACTTTAAGAGTTATGCTCCGGACAAAATTGGGACGGATGCATGGACGGAAACCATTTGTAATATCCCCTTCACCTTTGGCAGAGGGATAAAATAAAAGAGTAACAAGGGGCATAATTTGAAAAATATTTGTACAGGACCACCAGGCAATGCTTCAAAACAAATTTCAGATATGATTCAGATATCATATATTCAGCCTTATGCTTCTGACAAGAATTTTTTTTTAAAGTTTGTCTGAATGTATGTAAGTATGCTCCTGGGATGGACCCAAAAATCACCCCTGGGGCAAAGTTTAAACATCTCTTGGAAAATGCTTAATGTAAATTCTGGGCCCAACTGTTTCAGAGAAGAAAACTTTTTAAAGATTTTCCAATATATTTCTATGTAAAACATCAGACCCCTAGGATAGGAACCAGAAAAGATCTAAAGGTCACAATATGAACAATCTTGGTACTGTACCAATGAATAATATTGCACTACTAATGTCTCTGACAAGACAATTTTTAAAGTGTTTGCCTATGTAAGTCATGCAAAAACATCTTACCCCTTTCGTAGATCCAAAAATGAACAACTCTGGTAGAGTTTCATGCAAGGAACATCCCTGCCAAGTTTCATCAAGACTGACCAAGTGGTTAAGGAGGAGATGCTGATTAAAGTAAAAAGTTGATGGTACATGGTGAACAACTGTCAACAGACACATGGTGATCACAAAAGCTCATCCTGAGCTATGTGAGCTCATGTGAGCTAAAATTATAAGTTGACTGAAGACAAAGAAAACACATGAAAACTAATGTTGTTGTGTCAATCAGTCAAAATGGTGGTATAAGTAAAGAAAAGAAAGACCTCAGGGATATGAAGTTAAAAGTATAGAGACCTAAGTGATATGCAAAAACAATAATTTTGAAAGACTCATTAACAGAAAAACAAAATTTGAAAAGTTTTCTTCTGATGCAAACAAAAATTTATAAAACTAGCCTTCCTCACAGTGTGGCATATTGTACTTAAAATCAGAACTATACAAATACAATACCATTGTAAAACATGGAAAAACATTTCCACAAAAAGCAGTTGGGAGTTGTCAAAGACCTAGACATACATACAATTTAAAGTTGACAGATAAATTAAATCTGACATTTTTGGCTGTAAAGCAAAGGAACCTTAGCGACAGTTTTTCTAGACAATCTACAATCTCAAAAAAAAAAAAAAAAAAATCCAAACTTTTTATTCTTACTTTCTACAAGAAAAAATTAAGAAAATATACAGACATGGTAAATAACAAAGTTTCAGAGACATATTACTCTTAGCAGAGGCACATGAAAAATATGTTTCTCTGTGGGCGCGTATGTTTCTTTTGATTTTTGAACAATCTATTTTGGGTGTGTTTTCTACTTTAGTGCCATTTTCTGTAAGCAGACGTAATTTTAAGGCAACATGTAATATTATCAAAGTTTAAAATGACTACCGTTAGGCCTCTTCAAAAGCTATAAACTAAAACGATCTTTTTAATGTATATCTAAAATTTCTGAGCAAAGTGGTAATCTATCATAGAACTAAATTGATCACATGACAATTATGTTGTCTAGGAAGACATTGGCAGTCGTGCGTCAGACATAAGCCTACCATATCATTATGCATATGTGAAAGTATAATTGCGAAAAACAATTACTGTACATACTTGAGAAACAAAAGTGATGGATAGATTGAAATTACAAGAAAATACAGTGCATTAAACCCAGACTGTTTCTAATCAATATTGCGTAATCGTACACCCTATGTTTGTAATAGATCAGAAATTATAACACCCGAGCATAGAAGTATATTACTATTTATTACGTGCCAATGATAGCAATTTTCAGAAAATCTAATGAATCGTTAATATACAAACCAGTCTATAAACAAAATAAGTAGTTTTGAAATAAGATTTTCATTGTTTTTATGGTAATCCATAAAAAATTTATTTACCACAGACAAGTTTACATCACATGACCCAAGCGTTACATGGAACTGGTAATAAGTACAGATCATGATATGTAAGTTACAAATGTTTACGACTGAGTAACGTTTTAGAGAAAATTTTGTTTTCCAGTTCATAAATATGATGGGTAACAGAATTAAAGCTGCAATATCTTCTGACACCCAATACATTTGAGAACACAAAATAACACAAAAAAAAGGTTTTTCTAAAGTTATTAAAAAAAGAAACTTTTTTTGTTTTAATAAATTAAGGTGTGTATCTACTGTATATATTTTATCAAGATCATATTAATAAAAGATATTCAACTTGCATCACAATACTGAAGAATGAGACACAGTTACCACACATATAAAGAGATAACGTCAGTTACCATACATTTAAAGAGATAAGGTCAGTTACCATACATTTAAAGAGATAAGGTCAGTTACCATACATATAAAGAGTTAATGTCAGTTACCATACATATAAAGAGATAATGTCAGTTACCATACATATAAAGAGGTAATGTCAGTTACCATACATTTAATGAGATAATTTGTCAGTGTTTTTCAATTTATTCATGTAACTTTTTTTCATCACCACTTATAAACACTACACTTTCTTTTTCTATAATTCATTAAAAATTTTAAGTAGCTAATGACACAATTTCTACGCACCCCCCCCCCCCCCACCCCAAACACACCTCTACTTGATGTGGCTTTTATATTTAAAGACATACTGTAACCAAGTCTGATGTGCATTGGCAATTCTGTGCTTAAATGGTGTTAAAATACATTTATAACCAATTATTTTTTTCTTTCAATTTTGAATTTTAATTTTATTACATTTTAAGTGAAATTGCTTAGATAACTACTTTGTTTTCAAACCATTCATAAAACATTTGTTTCTTTAAGACATTTTTTGCATGCAAGCATCATTAAACTTAAAATCACAATTTAAAAATGTCGTAAAATGTTATCAAAAATAATAGCTTCTGATGTAAATTTTGTGATAACCAAATAATAATGAAAGATATTAAAATCCTTGTACCTTTAACTTGAATTTTAACAACAATAGACTGGAATAAAGTGTAATAACTTTCAAACTAAATTGTTCATCAACTGAATATAAAAGTGTGAAAAAGTTCAAACAGACATGTAACAATGCTGGGAATTGTATTTAATTGACTGTTGCTGAGGAAATGTTTGGGGGAAAAAATCCTGCTGACAAATAAGGCAAAAACTTCCATGACTCAATAAACGAAAATGAAAATTATACTATTAGAAGACCTTAAAAATGATCAGGTTTTCGAAACTACACAAATGAAATTGTTCTAAACCCACTCATTTGTAAACCTGTACAGGTTCCTTATGACTTCAAATTGACATTTTGCAAAAAAATACAGGATTAAAGTTCACTTCTGGTTGACTTATTGCCAAATAGTACAAGGTAATGTCAGTGTCAAATGCTGCAAACAGTACAGGGTTACTGTGAAATCATTTTTGATCATGTAATACAAATTTTTCTGCATTTTTGGTGCAAGAAACGATGCACAAATCTAAGTCCAAACTAATTATTACAAAACTTACAGAAATCATCATCTATATTGAGTACATGTCAGAAATATATATCTCAACTCTAACATTTAGCTGTTGCTTTTATCTGCCAATTTTAATGTAATACTCTAACATATAGGCACTTTTTTATTACAAAGGCAAATTTAGATGAAACATTTTTTTGTTTGTTACCTTTGTTCGCTTTATATCTTTTAAAAGGTTTTTCCTGGTTGGTGAATGCTGTCAAAAGCTTAAAAACATTAGTGTTCATCCAGCGCAACAGAACTCCGGTAATTAATATGTGAATGAATAAAGGGATTATTCGTACTCGGCATTGTTGTTTAAGTGTAATTTGTCAGGCACCATCCATTTTGTCAGACTTTTATTAACTATTGATCTTCTATGAAAAATATGTGTCAATTAACAGTGGGACCTGTCAGTTTATTTATTCAAAGTGGACAGCTCAAATTGACACATATACGAGTGACGGCAGATGATCATGCAGAATGCAATAGTCTGATTTTATTTTCATTATTTAAAAAAAAAATGGAAATGTGCAAATTCAGTACCACAAAAATCACCATTTTTGCCCAAAATTTCATCCGAGACAATTTAAAAGATTTCATGCCTTTCAACTGGCATTCTGCTAAATATAGCTTCCGTACCATACTTTGTAGGGAAAGCCACTCTTCAGATTTAAATACTGATAAATGGAGACTGGAACATGATATACTCCGAAACAGTAAAACAAGTTTTGCATGCAAAAAGCTCTTAAGGCCTTACAATATGACTCTTAGGCACTTAAATTTCTTTTTATCATGGCCCTAATTTCCAAAGTAATTTACTATTAAAAAATAAACTAATCAAAATTATCAGTCTCATATTATCACTGGACTAACATTTTTATCTTTTTTTTTATCAACAAAGCAGGTACTGGTTTAATACTATACTAGATTGACAGAATTATAACAAAACTACAGCTCAAACATAACAACACTAAGCCAAGTAAAACCACTGGTAACAACCACTAAATGTATCTTTTAACATCCGGAAAGATCTTTACCACTATGTTACTTACAGACCATATTAGAAAAGCAAAAGAAAATAATACAAAAATTTTAGATTTTACTATATTATGTAGAAAAAACACAATGAACACTGCAAGATTTAAACAAGCTTCAAATGCATTAGTATCCTGAAGGTTTACCATTAAGCTTTTTGAGGCATTTCAAGTAAAAGTCTAAGTAATTATAGTCCCAAAGATATGTCATTTATAATTATATTTCTGCACATACAAACATTCAAAATATGCTCCATTAAAAGATTCAAGGAAGCTATTCAAAACTTTTAAACATGACGGGTACAATACAAGGATGAAAAGCTATAGAAATACAGTCAAGAAGGCTTGCCATACATTTCTACTATTTTTCCATAAGGCTCTCTTATAATCAAAGTACAGGTAGCATAGTGAATATGTATCTAATACTTAATTATTGTATTTCATACGGCTTACCATTAATACAACAACACTTGACTATAACAATACATTCCTTTTACAAAATTTACTATAGAGTTTACAAAATAAGCAAAGATCATGTTAGTTTTTTTTTCACAAATAGTTTACAAAATACATAAAGATTATCTTTTCCATTACACTTTACAATATTACACAAAGATAGTGTTTTGTTACAAAGTTACCAAATACACAAAGATAATGTTTACAAAATACACAAAGATTATATTTTTTGACAAAGGAGTTCCAAACGTTTACTGGTCCAAATGATTAAACCCGTCAAATCTTCTTCCTTTACCGTAGTAATAATTCTTGTTTCTACCATCTGTCTTAAGAGCAATAAGTCTTGACAACTGCAATATACAATAAACAGAATAACAGAACAAGTTGACAAGGCTCATAAAAAAAAAAAGAAATTATATTATTTTATTCTTTGGGATCTCTGCTATATTAAAGCCAACACTTTAGCATCATAAAAGCCAAAAAGATTTGCATCTCATAAAATGATACACAAAAAAAAGTATTGCAACAAATAAATAATCACTAAACTGTTAGTTGGCTCCAAATGCAAAACTTAACAAAGGCAAACTTAATATTTTTTGAAAAGATGTATCTCTTGCTGGCAAATTGCCAATTTGTTTATGACTCAACAGGCAAATGATTGTGGATTGTTACTGAAAATGTCAGAAACAAACATGGACTTATAATTGTCATTACCCCAATTTGAGGGAAATTATTCCTTTTTGTCTAGTTTGAAAATAATGAAATCTTGATTAGATGTATCCAGTTTTATAAAACTAATGTAACTAATAAGGGCTAAGCTGTTTCAAGAGAAATTATTGAAAAGGTTCTGCTGTAATTTAAAATCCATTAAAAGAGAACAGAAACGAGTCCAAATTAAACTAATGATCTGGGAAAAGCGTTTATTTCTATGCATTGTCACAACCTTATTTAAATGTACAACAAAAAAATTGGGGAGATGAATCAATTAGTTGTCGTAGAACCTGAAACAAAAGTCACAGAATAATACTATTTTGTGCAAAACATGTATGATATTACTGATTATCCAATATTCCCCTTAGAAAGAATTTTTCTGTGAAATTCAGTACATAAGAATTAAAGCTAAAACTATAAAGAAGTATCGTTAGTGCAACTCCCCGAAACAATTTCCAGTCTACAAGTACTGTCATAAGCTTCATATTTCATTAACTTTGAACAGACATTTTGAAAATACAATTATTTTGCAATAACTGTAAAATGCCCTTAATTTTCAGCTCCAGAAACATTTAGATGACCGCATAAAGTCTGTTTATTTTGTTATTAAGTGCAGTTAAAACAAAATGCTTGCAATTCTGCCATATCTGATATAAGGTTCTGCAATGCTGTATCAAGACATCTAATTTCCCGGCAATGTTTGCTTCCCACAATGCCCCAGTAAAGCATCATTCCTTTTATTTCTATATTTCTATTTCATAGCAACCCTGCGTAATTTGATTAAACCCTCCTATCAACCCTTCAATCAATACGACAAATTATAAATCTTACCCTCAAATGGAAAAGCAACATAATTAAACAACAGGAAAATGCCTTTTACACAAATGATTTCTAAGAAAGTGATTAGTTAGCGTCCTACGAGCCTTTGCTATCATTTTTTTCCTTTCATTAGTGTGTATTGAAAGTGTTTTTCTGGTCCCGACATTTAGACCGTTAATTAAGATCTGAGCTGTGAAGTATAATGAACTGTCAGAACTGTGGTGCCACAGCATTGATCTTGCCGACTAAAATATTGAAGTTCTTACAGCAATTATTCCGCACTTGATTGTCTTAGGACAATAGCGTACCAGACGAGAATATACGAGGTCACAAGGCAATTGCAAGATCACTGCTTTTTTTTGGAAATATCTGACATGAAATTTAAGTATTTATCTCCCTTCCAAAACATTCTATAAAGCAAAAATTCTGTTATGTGTCTGGTTTAAATAATCATTTAAATTATTTTACAGTTTTTGTAAAGATGATTAAGAAAAGATATGAAATTCATCTTAAAGAATTCATCATTTTTGCAGAAAGAATGTTATGCTCTTTATTGAAACTGTTAATAAACTTTTTTCATCTCTTTAACTTGCTTTGCTAAAAAAAAAAAACAACACAAAAACACACACAAACACTCAAGTCCTACAGCAATGTTTAAAAGTTCTAACAAAGGCTTAACTATATCTGACCACAGAGCTACAAGTTCTGACACCAATTGTTCTAGCCTGACAAAAAAGTTACTAAATAAAACAGTTTAAAGTTCGGACAAATGTACAACTCATTATACTTCTTTATTCCAGTTTCAGAACAATATGGTACTACATGAGACATCTTTGATCCAATGTCAAACTTCCATGGACCTACATCTAACAACATTATTCCAATATCAGACTTCCATGGTCCTATATCAGAAAAACTTGTTCCAGTGTCAGACAACCATGGCCCTACATCAGACAACTTTGTTCAGATGTAAGATATCCATGGTCCAACATCAGACAAATTTGTTCAAATGTCAGACAACTATGGCCCTACATCAGACAAATTTGTTCCAGTGTTGACAACCACAGCTCTACACCTGACAGGTTTGTTCCAATGTCAGACAAGCATGGCCCTACATCAGACAACTCTGTTCAAATGTCAGACATCCACTGTCCTCCATCAGACAACTTTGTTCAAATATAAGACATCCATGGTCCTACATCAGACTGTTTTGTTCCAATGTCAGACATACATGGTCCTACATCAGACAACTTTGTTCCAATGTCAGACATCCATGGCCCTACATAATTAAATGTCAGACAACAATGGTCATACACCAGACTGCTTTGTTCCAAATTCAAACATCATTGGTCCTACATCAGACTGCTTTGTTCCTAATTCAGACATCAATGGTCCTACATCAGATTGCTTTGTTCCAAGGCCACACATCTATGGTCCTACATCAGACTGCTTTGTTCCAAGGTCACACATCTATGTTCCTACATCAGACTGCTTTGTTCCAATGTCAGACATCCCCTGTCTTACATCAGACTGTTTTGTTCCAATGTCAGACTTCCATGGCCTACATCAGACTGTTTTGTTCCAATGTCAGACATCCACTGTCCTACATCAGACTGTTTTGTTCCAATGTCAGACATCCATCGCCTCCATCAGACTGTTTGTTCCAATGTCAGACATCCATGGCCTACATCAGATTGTTTTGTTCCAATGTCAGACATCCATGGCCTACATCAGACTGTTTTGTTCCAATGTCAGACACTTATGGCCTATATCAGACTGTTTTGTTCCAATTTCAGACACCCATAGTCCTACATCAGACTGCTTTGTTCCAATGTCAGACATCCATAGTCCTACATCAGACTGCTTTGTTCCAAAGTCAGACATCCATGGTCCTACATCAGACTGCTTTGTTCCAAAGTCAGACATCCATTGTCCTACATCAGACTGCTTTGTTCCAAAGTCAGACATCCATGGTCCTACACCAGACTGCTTTGTTCCAATGTCAGACATCCATAGTCCTACACCAGACTGCTTTGTTCCAATGTCAGACATCCATGGTCCTACATCAGACTGCTTTGTTCCAATGTCAGACATCCATGGTCCTACATCAGACTGCTTTGTTCCAATGTCAGACATCCATGGTCCTACATCAGACTGCTTTGTTCCAATGTCAGACATCCATGGTCCTACATCAGACTGCTTTGTTCCAATGTCAGACATCCATGGTCCTACATCAGACTGCTTTGTTCCAATGTCAGACATCCATGGTCCTACATCAGACTGCTTTGTTCCAATGTCAGACATCCATGGTCCTACATCAGACTGCTTTGTTCCAATGTCAGACATCCATGGTCCTACATCAGACTGCTTTGTTCCAATGTCAGACACTATGGTCCTACATCAGACTGCTTTGTTCCAATGTCAGACATCCATGGTCCTACATCAGACTGCTTTGTTCCAATGTCAGACATCCATAGTCCTACATCAGACTGTTTTGTTCCAAAATCAGACATCTATGTCCTACATCAGACTGTTTTGTTCCAATGTCAGACATCTATGGTCATACATCAGTGTTTTGTTCCAATGTCAGACATCCAGGGCCCTACATAAGACTGTTTTGTTTCAGTGTCAGACATCCATGGTCCAACATTTGGCAAATTTGTTCCAATATTAGATATCAATGGTCCTACATCAGACTGCTTTGTTCCAATGTCAGACATCCATGGCCCTAAATCTGAAAACTTTGTTCTTATTAAGGACAACAATGGTCCTACATCTGACATTTTTATCCAACAATGGTCCTAAATATGGCTACATTGTTCTAACATAAGCCAATAATGGTCATACACCTTACAGTTCTGTTCTAATCTGAGACAACAATGGTCATACATCTGACAATTCTGTTCTAATCTGTGGCAATAATGGTCCTACATTTAACAACATTGTTCTAATTAGAGGCAACAATAGTCTTATATCCAAAAACTTTGTTCTTATTTTAAGCAACAGTGGCTATACATTTGAAAACTTGCTCCAGTTTGAAACAAAAATTGTTCTACATATTAGTATTTTGTTCATTCAAATTTGAGGTAACAATGGTAATGGTAGTACATCTGACAAGTCTGTTCCACTTTGAGGCAACAATGGTCCTACATGTAACTACTTTGTTCTAATTTCAGACAAATGTGGTCCTACATCTGACAACTATGTCTCAATTCCAGGCAGTAATGGCCCTACATTTGACTTCTTTGTTCCAATTTCAGACAAATGTACTTTTATGTCTGACAACATACATTTTAAATGCCAGTTTCAACCTATTTCTTGTCATATCCCAGTGGTCAGCCCACCTAACAAGTGTTCCTGGGTATCCAACCAGTTTACTAAATAATATCACTGCAAGTAACTGACTGCTTCCTCACATGAATCAGGGGTACAGAACTAATGACCTTCAGCCAGCCCTTGTGAGGGTATGAACTGAGAACCACTGGATTGACAATCTGATACTCCACCTACTAAGCTAGCTGGGTTGACCTCCTTGAAGTAAATAGTCAACATAATAGGTTAAGTCTAGCAACAGACTACTGAATAATGCTACCTATTCAAATAAACAAATTAAAGAATGTTTTATTAAAACAAATATAACAAGAAAATCAACAGAAAATTTCATTTCACAAGTGTTTCCCTTCCAAATAGCTGAGAAGAAAATGTTAATTCAAAGAAAACATTTGTGATTCTATGTACACTCTGTCTGCTTTGGTCTACCTTTTTTTCCAACTACCTGTTTGATATATTCTCCAGATGTCAAAAGAGGAAAACCAGAAAAAGCATCTAAAATTCTTCAAACTCAACTGTTTACATTACAAGGCTAAATCTTACACCTTTAAGTGTTATTGCAGATATATTTGAAACTGCGTAAGAAATTCTGCTGGTTCTATTCCATATTATTTGTCTTTCTGATTAATGAAGACAGCTGTATTTTTTTGTAATTATCGCCTCTTAATTACTGTTTTCCACGTTTGTAGATGCCAATCGTACCTTATTTACCGTCTTCCGACCGCTGGGATTACTGATAATTTTGACTAATGTATGATTCTTTCAATATCTATCATCACCCAACATGCTTAATTAATACAAACTTTACCTAGTTTTTATATCATCCCTACTTTTGAGGCTGTGAAATAAATACTTCAAGAAACAGATAAGGAAGTCTGAGGAATGCAAAAAAGAAAGCATGTTTAGAATGTATATTTCATAGCGTTATTTCAGTTTATACAGGTTACATTTAACCTCTCCCTTTAAACAAATTATCCTGTAAAATTTCTTGAATTTAAATGTCAGGACAATAAAAGAATTCTTACTTTAATTTTTCTATTATTAAATGAATGACTGGTTTACACTTTTATGAATGCAATAGAACTGTTTATTAGGATTTTCATGAATTCATCTTCATGACATGGTAGAAAATAAAGACCTGCTCCTTGCCTGAATGACCTACACTACTAAGAAGATATAAGTATAAAAGTTAATTTAAACTTTTTTTACAGTTTAATACTAATGTTTTGTAAAGAAAAAAAAGTTATCAATGAGAAAAAGCTACTTTCTTTTCCTCAGATGTCAGGCAAATCTACTTTTCCTTGTGATGAGTATAGTTTGAAAGCAATCTTTAAAACTCTCACAAAATCCACAAAATATTAAAGGACTTGCCAGTATAAAAAGTAGGGCATGATTAAACATGTTAAAAAAAGCAACATGTCTAAAATTCATATTATCTCCCCTGCCCCTTTTATTCTATATATCATGTTCATCACTGCTGATCACTGCATATTTCCATCCTTGGCCACTTTCGTTAAAATGACTCGTGTACATTTTATGCAACTGTTGTAACACAGCCTCTTGAATTTACAAGTATGTTATTAAACCTCATTTCCATGTAACAGCCTCTTCAAGTATAAAATGATGACAAAAATTGATACCTGTACACTTACCTATAAATGTCCTCATAATTCTGCCAGTCTTAAGTGTTCTGTAACGGTCTAAAACCTACAAAATATAAAATCATAATTACTGAAGATAATAAATTTGCACTAGCTGTAAGAGGAATAATGTACTGTGATTAAGCCCAACAAGAGGTTTGTAAAGTTTCCATCAGGCATACTGTATCTAACTAAAATCTATCAACATTTATATTTTGTTCTATGAGCCTATCTATTACTATCTAACATACAGTCAAGTTTAGAAAGAATCAAGTTTCTAAATATCATACAATAGTCATTTAAATATTTAGTTTCCTTGATCAAATTTTCAAATCTGTCATCACAACTTCTACCACTGATAAGGTTAAAGAATGATTAATAATAAGAAACCACAGGTTCTACTACAGATGTTATGTTTCTTGATATTCCTCCTATCTGACTAAAGTACAATAAATATTTGATAATCAGTTTTTTTTCTCATGTACATGCAACTATTTCACTTCTGTTACAAATAAATCACAAGGTTAATAAATGATATGATTGATCATAATTATGAATCATGCTGAATGATGGTAGAGACATAAGACCCAAACATATCTATCTAAGTTCACATAATATTTCTCAAGCAAGTTCATGCACAAATACATTTTTACTCCTTTTTAATACTAGTTATGTAATTTTAAATATCTGATGCTAGTTTTTAATTAATTGGTAATCAAATCTTTCTTTACAAAAGTATTTACCAATTCAAGGAAGACTGAATATAAACCAAGCCCAAATTTAACAGATTACTTTTCCTATTTGCTAATTTAGGTTAAAATCCACCATCAGGTAAGAAGTTAAACAAACAATCATTTCTTATGACACCATCCTTTATAAAAAAAGCTGCCCTTTTTCACATAAATTGACACAGTACCAAGACTCCAACCCATGACCTTTAATCGGTGAGGATTTAGTCATTTTGTGAAGTGTTTGATGATAACAAGACAGCAATGTAAACCACTAAACAAGTCTGTTATAACTAAGATGTATGACCTGATCGTACCTAGTTTCGCAGCCAGTGCATCCATCTTCACCAGATCTGTCATTATCTCTGTCAAACTCTTGGCCACGATTTCTATCTCAGCGACCTGGAAGCCGAAGTTGGTGGCATCCATGGTAACTATAAAGTCATCTAACTGGTACTTTTTCTGTGTTGTTTCAAAAGTTACAAACTCTGATATACAGAGGGCATCTATTAGTACATCCAGCTCCCTTTCTGACACTCTCCGCTTCTGTTCCAGGTTCCTTGCATACTTTTTCATCAACATCTCTTGTATCTCATTTTCATTGGTTAGGATTTCATGCGAAGGAGGTTTGTTTGGACCACCACCAAAGGCAGCATTGATTTTCATTTCAAATTTCTTATTTCTAAGCCTCAACCAACAGTCACTCAATATAAGAGAATAATTTTTGTCATCTAGATATTCATCTATCAAAGTTTCTGTTTCAAGGAAAATTCCTCCCATCTTCAACAACTGGTCTTCAGAAGTAGATGTGATAAGATATTTTCTTTTTATATGAAATGGTTCAAATGGTTTTGTTTTAACCATTTCTTGTGCCTTTTCTGCTGTCTGTGCTGGAGACTGCACCTGTACATTTTCAACCTTTTCAATCTGTTTTATTTCTTCAATTCTTGCATCTGGCACATCTTGGCCCTCAGGTTCTTGCCATATTTCCTTCTTTACTTCTACACCTATGATCTGACTCTCAATATTTGAAACACTTGTTTCAGACTGCTCTGTTACAGTTACTTGTGATACTCTCTGTGCAGAACTTTCTACAACAGTCTGTTCAGAAACTGTTATGACTTCAACAGGTTTATCTTTCAGTTCCATGTAACCAATAGCATCTGCTATATCCTCCCCATAGTCATTATCTTCCTTTACTCCTAATATTTCAGAGCTTTCATTTTTCAGTATTTTATTTTCAGGACTAGAACTTTCCACATCTTTTCCACTAGTTGTTACAGTTCTTTGAACTGCATCTGACTTAGATGTTTCTAATACAGACTGTTCAGTTGCTCTGACATTTTGTTCAACTGGCATGTCCTTCCATTCTATGTAGCCAACTGCATCAGCCACATCTTCTGAAAGCACTTCTCTATTTTCAGTTGACTCAACTTCCAAATCTATAGAATTCAAACTGTTCTCAATGGCTGGCATTTTCTCTTCATTAGATGCTACTGGCTCATTTGATCTCACACTTTGTTTAACAGGCTTTTTGTTTAGTTCTTTGAGCCCAACTGTATCAGGTTTATCTAAGTCTTCATTCTTAAATGCACTGGTCTCTTCAGTCCCTATCTCCTGGGTTTCTATTCTGTTAGCATTTTGTAATGCGATTTGTTCATTTTCTGTGTTGTGAAATATTCCTATGTCTGGCAATTCATCGTGGATTTCCACTGAGGCTTCAGTTCTCATCTTGTCTTCAATATCCAAACCCCATGGGTGTTTTTCTGTATCAGAATCTAACCCATCTCTTACTGACCCATTTTCCTTATCCTTCTTTACTTTTGGATCCGACTTCAATTCTGATGCAAGATCTAGGATTCTACTGGAGGCGGACTCAAATGCTGGTGACCAGCTGTCTCTTTTAATTGGCTCTGATTTGATGTCAAAATTAGTCTCTGATTTATACTTAGTTTGATTGCTTGACTCTAAATCTACATCAACTATCTTTGTTTTATAATATCCATTTCCGACAGTTACCTCTAAGTTTGATGAAACATTTTGTGATTCAACATCGTCTTCCTGTGACTCTTTGAAAGCCTCCAATTCTGCTGCATCCACATCTAAATTACTTGTATACCAGTAAAGATTCATTGAAGAGTCATCAGAATCCTTGGCCTTCACTTTCTCATCTGCATCTCCTTTGCCTTCATGCAGGGCCACCTCCTTCCCAAGGTAGACATCTTTAGATACAAATTCAGTTAAAGCACTTTCTCTCTCACATTCCTGGTCAGAATCTTCCACTACAATTACTTCACTATTATTATTCAATGCATCCAAAGACTGAGAGGATTCACTGTTTAAGAAGTTGAAAAGATCATCCACAGTTTTATTTGGGGAGGTTAAAACCTCTGGCTTATCTACTGAAGCATAACTTTCTTGTCTATCAATAAACTGTTCTTCAGAGGTTTCTAAACTTGTGTTCGATGAATCTAGTCCACTATCACTGTTCTTGAATTCATTTGCCTCTCCTTGGATTTTTTCTCCGTTTTCAGTATCTTCATTATTATTCATTGCTGTGCCATTTATACTACCTAATGAGATATCTAGAGGATCCTTTATGGATGCTTTTGTTGGACTTATAACTTCTTTCTCTGGACTTAGAATCTTGCTTTCCACATGGTCGACAAACCGTAATTCTAGAGGGGGATTTAATTTGTCCAAACCTAATTCTTTTTCTTCAGCCATGATTCTTCTTTATTTAGCCTGAAAGAAGCATTTTTTAAACTAGAGGAAATTTAAAGCACCAACAACACAATACTGAAAAATCACTTTAACTGAACTTTTGTTATCTTCATGTTTCTTTTCATGCCAGACATAATATATTTTTGAAAGCAGACGTTCTGATAGTAATTGTAAGATTCCATGTAAGTTCAAGAATATACTTCAGACTGTTCAATGTTTAAGATCAATCATACAGTATAAAATACAAAAACTTAGAAAGTGTCTTCTCTGTAAGCCAAGAACAATTTATTTTAAAGGAAAAAAATTATCATAATTGCATGTATATAGACTAAAATTAGAATGCACAAACTGTAGGTTTGTACATATCTCTGAGTAAATGAACATGTATCATACACAATTTCACTTGTTATAATTTGTCAGTTTCTTTTTAGCACCCTTCCACAATATTTCAATTAAGTAAATCAGCTACATTTCTTGAATGAAACTGTCCATAATTCAGTTTTGTACAATCCCATTTTTATAATACATAGCAAAGTTTTTGTGGATCATATACAGATGACTGTGGATTACAGCAACGTGCAAACCATTTTGGGAGATCCATGTATTTCAGTGTGAATTCAAATTGGTTACAAAACAAACTACTGGTCTCTAGACAGTAGCAATCAACCAAACTTTTATTTCTGGTTCAATCATTCATAAGAATAAGACCTTCCAAAACAATGGGGGGGGGGGGAACAAGAAACTTCTGAAATTTCTTAAAAAGTTCATTAATGCCTTAGGTTACTTTTTAGTAGTACAGAAGCTGTACTTTTACCCAAGACTTTGCTATGCCTCAGACATAAACTGAATTAAATTTGCAACAAAAAAACAAAAAAATGTACAGCAATTATGTGCGTTTCTTTCACTTGTTGTGCCAGAATTAACTGCTTGAATCTCAAATGTAATAACATTTGTTCCATTCTAGAGCACACTCACACAAAACGCTTTTTTCAGAGGTTTAATAAGGGTAAAAAAAATTCAGGCAGACATCTAAAATTTGTATAGGCACTTGTCTAACTCAAATTTGTCACATAAACACATCTAACAGTTCACACATTTCTATTTTTTCCATGTTATGGTTGGCTGCTGTTAATTGAATCTACGTAATGAATGTTCTAGACACCTTAATTGGATTACTTCAGTCAGTTATCCTCCCGCTAATTTGGTTAAGTCTAAACTAGAAAATAAATCATGATGGAGCGTTTAAAAGCTCATATGTGTAATAAGTACTTATGTTCTTTTTTTCTATATATAGAAAAAAATTGTGACATTTGCAGCATTCTTTGAAAGAAACATAACATTTACATTTTTTACACCAAGATTTTTATACTGCTGTCAGCAAAAACAGTAATGTCTCACCTATGTTAATGTCTCACCATGGCCATTTTTAAATCAGTGTTAGCACTTCAAGCAGTGAATGCAAAAATTCTCTGAGTGAAACTGTTAGCACTTTTTTTTGCATTCAGCCCTCAACCTATATTTAGGGACTTCCGGCCCCAAAAGAAGTGAATTTGTTGTTTGTCAGTTTTTTTACCTAATAGCTTTCTGCTTCAACCCCATCTGGACAACAACAGTTCATCCCATTAGCCATGAAAAGGATTGCTTAAACAAATATAATATACAGCACTGGCATGTAATCAGTTTTCCACTCAGTTATAATTGTAATTAACTTCAGTATCTTCCTTAACAATTTCTAAACGTCACTTAGGACATTTCAGTTTTTAACTAAGCAAAATCTTACATGTCATCCACTGACCAATGCTCAAATATTTCCTGTTATTTTCCACTCAGTTTTATGTCTGATATATAACCTAGAGGGAGGGAAACATGAAGTCATGGTATAACAATAGCTTCTCTCATTCAAACCCAGTGAAAAAATGTATAAAACACATACATCTTTGCGGGTATATAGAATAATAAAGAATTTTAATGACAAAATAATTACAATATAACTATCTATTCATCTGAAAACCATCCCCCAACACTCTTAACATTCTTCCATAAAGCATTAAAGTTAATACTTGTGATCAGAGATATTTTATAAGCTTCAATTTAACACCTGCATTCTAATTACAGAGTTAATTGGAAAAAACATATCAAACTCAGCAGATGGTAGATAAAAAAAAAAAAAAAAAAAAAAAAAAAAGAGAGAAAAATCTTCTTATCAACAGAAAGTTTATGTTTTAGAAATTTCTAAACTGTATCTGCAGTATGTTAATTACACTGAGAAAAAGAATTCTCTTTAAACATCAGGTTATTTTAATTACATACAAAATGTGCAACATTTGACTAGACTTTCAAATATTCTCTAAACAAAACTCATTACAAACACCTGTGTTACCTTTAAATTGAGTTACTTCCCTTTCACCTTGCTGCTGACTGTTAAGGCTTAGGTACAAGAAACGGACAGAAAAAAATTAGTCATATTCTTACAATACCTACACCAATACAAAACATTGTGTTCACCCTGTTATACCTATAAAATCGTGTATAAAAAAGGTAAGTATAAACTGAGTGAAAGCTGATAGATTCTTAGTGCCAGTGTAAGCCCTCTAAGTTTTCAGCTTTCTCAAGTGAAACTCACTGCAATCACCTTTATTACCTGTAAAATGAGTAACCTGCCTTTCTCCTTTCACAGGCTGCATTAAAACATGGCCAAATGTAGAAGGAAACTGCCATCATCAGTTGGTGATATTACATGTCTTGTTCATTTCTTAGTTCTGGAGTGAAAGTTTAAAGGAAGGGATTCCTTTGAGGTTTTTTTAGCCAAGTTTCTTTTGGACAGTTTTACTTAAATGTTGCATTGGAAGTTTACCTGTTTAACTGTTTCTGGAATGGACCAGTACCTGACCCTTCTTAATCTGACCCCTTTTCTTAACATTCATTCAATAACTCTAAGACTGTCAGTAGCAACAGCTCGAGTATTTCTACCATTATATTCACAATGTAGAACTAACCATTTTTTTCACATGGAAAGAACTTCATCATATGACTTTCAAGCTTTCAGAAGCTTTATGACTGCATACCAGTGACCTTATCACTTGACTATGATGGCTCCACTGTCTGAAAAAAACCTATTCCTATTTACTTATAATGTAAATCAGACACCTTACTTAACAAGGCACTGTCATGACTGACAGATGGATATAGTGCTGTTGGTAATGAATAGGGGTCATGGGGATACAGAATGACGGAACAACTGTGTCAAAAAACACCACATTTGTTTTTACTGGAGGAACGTTGACCGAAACTAGAAATGAAAGACAATTAATGTGAAGAATTGAAAGCTACATGTAACAGCTTGGTTACAGAGGTGACAATATTTCAAGCACATTATGAAGAAACATGATAATGTGATCCACTATGTCCATGGGTAAGAGCTGTGAAAATACAACAACCTTTTTCAAATTTTACTAAGACTACGCAATAGACTTAGAATGTGTTAATATGACATTCAACTGGAGCTGTCCATTAGACATGATGCCCTACTGAGTCATAACACAAATGGGGCACAAAAAGACAGGAGACACAAGCCAGCATAACTTGATTCCTCCAACCCTTGAAAATTTGTGACTGGGGGTAAAATTAATCTTCATATAGAAATTGAAAAAAAAAAGTTGTCCATGACAACATGATAACCTAAATAATGTGATAAACATGAAACCTCTGTTACAACTCTTAAAAGCAAAGAGAAACAGAGAAAAACAACATCAAAACTATTTAAAATTCAACTTTGAAATTGACTGAGAATGTTTTCCAACTGCTAAAGTGTAACAGGTTGGTCATAATACAACACAATCATACAAAATGTTACATCTTAATTTGCAAACTGTTACTATATAAAAGATTCTGAACTCAGCGCATACCTGTGACAGTCATTGCTACTATGATGGCGATCATCTAAGAAAAAGGTGAAATATGTCAGATGACTGTTGCAAAGGACTAAGACAAAATGACAAGCCATAGAAGTGTGAATTGATAGGAAAATCCAAACTTACTTGTCTACTTTTATCAAGATTAGCTTAAAGGATAAGGGGCCACCATAAAATGAACAAGTGAAATTATGTTGGGTTACATACTAGTTTGATAATCCTATAGGTGACAGGTTCAATGCCCACTATTTTACTAACAAGTGATTGTTTTTTGATGATCTCATAACACAATAGTCCCAAACTAAGAATGGTATAAACTTAGCAGGTAATAGAACTAATTGGTCTCTCGCAAACGAGCACTGCCTGCAGGTGCCGTGCCTGTAGTTACTTTTTAGAGAATATTGAAAGCTGTATTTGAATATGAACAATGGAACTAATATTACTTTGAATTGAAACGGAAGTATGTTGGGTGAAATTATGATCTGCAGTTACTTATCAGATTTAGTAAGTCAGTAATGAGTATTACATTTCTGGTTGAAAATCATGAAATGCCATATAAATAAATAGAAAAAAAATTTGATTTTTGTGTTGTTGTTGTCATTATAGAGTATTTCCATGTCCTTGAAGTTGAATATGGTATTTGCAGGTCTTCAAAAACTGAATGATCAAATTAATTAATGATTAAATGGAATTAAATGTAATGAAATGTAGCAGTGTTGTGACTCTCATAAATACTAGTATTATACAACCATTGTGTATGAATGTAGGCATGTGCATTTATGGGCAATGAAAACAACATTCTGTAGGATATGGTTGCATAGATTCCAAGCATTTGGAACAGCTGGTATATACAACAATGATGTGATGGTCTGTAAATATGAAAGGGGAGTGAAAATTTTGAAGTGTCTAAGTGTAAGAATGAGCAAGTGTTTTAATAAAGGTAAAAGGTGGCATAATTTTGAAAATACAGATAGCAGTGTCATATAACTGGTCAAACTTTTGTTGCTTGTCAGTATAATGAAGTATTGCAAGTTTGAATAAAATACATTCAGAAACAGGAAAGATACTGGAAATTTTAACTTGTATTTAATCCAAGTTCAAGGTTAAAAAGGTGAATAATTCATGAAAATAAAGATGATGGAGTTAGGTGACTTGTCCTACTACTGTAGCCAGACACTTTGAAACAAGTATTGGAAGACAGAAAAAAATATGTTTAGTCTTAACAAAGATACTGCAAATTATAAAGATATTTAAGGTATTTCCTGAGTAGAAAACGGGGCATAATTCTGAAAATAAAGAAGATAGAGTTATGTAACTTGTTGCATTCATGTGGGGTGTTATTATGAAGAGGTAGTGTAAGAAGAGACAATTTGAAGTAATGGCACAGGTATTTGAAAATGTAAAAGGTTTTGCAAGCAGATGTCGATGCAGAAGAAGAGAGGCTTATGACAAGACTTAAAAGTTTTCTTCGACAACAGCTGAGCTAATAAAATGATCGTCGACTGATTTAAGTGGTAGTAACAAAATAAAATCTTGTACACACACTCAAAATTGTTTTACGAAAAAAAGACTGTCAGAACAAATTAACGAAACATTACCACCAATATAAAAACTAACAAAATCATGTAAAAGTTAAGATCATTAAAAAAAGTAATAATTTTCAGGGAAAACACTGAACAATAGTGTTGGTAGCAGAAGAGAGGGAAAAAAGTTTACTTTGAACATTTGTCAAGCTGTCACAGTCTGGGGACAAAATATCTTTCAACAATTATTTCTGCAAAATCTCTTCGACAAAATCTCTTTCTTGTATAAAATGATGGAATATTGTAGTAATTGGGGATAACTGTTTGCAGAAGAAACACATAAATAATGATCCATCTGCAATTATTCTAAAGATCAATATCTAATGAAAAAGTCTACTCTACTAGGCAATTCCAACGTAAAGAGGCTGTGTTAAGGTGTATTTTTTTTTTTTACATTTTTTAATCTTTTTCACTATCTCAAAGTTATAAGAATTCCCGTCAAAATTCATTTAAACAAGAATTCTTGCAATTTTGTCTGCAAAAAATGATATTTTAGTAACAGTCCTTATTATCATCTGCCAAAAAGTAACATTATTTCAAAATAATGTTTTGCGACTCTAAATTTCAGAAACCTTTCAATACTCCTGCTATTAATTTTCTTGAAACTGAATTTCTAACATTCAATTTTAAGAGCTCTTTAGAACATTTTTAAGGGTAACAATTCAAATAACACCTACTAACTAATCAGAAAAACAATCTAGACCATTATCAGACTGCATAGATGTTGAGGCTAATTATGTTCTGCAATGGTCATAAAAGAAAACAACTTTTGTTGCTAGCTACGTAAACATAACAGACATTCCAGCCAAGGCTCAAGCAAGCCGAAAATTTATTGGTTTTAACAAATTTCAGCTTCCTGGACTGGTTGCTATGTCCAAAACTCATTAAAAGATCTGTCCAAAATATTTTCAAAAACTCAAGTTCAAGTGTAACTTTGACAAATGCCAAAATTTCACATCTAAATTCAAATCAGTCCCTAATGCCCTTCATATCTATCATAAACCCATAAAACTGCCACTGTGACCCCCCCTCCCCACCCCACTGCCAAGAGTCCTGATTCCGGCCTTTATAATGTATTGCTTTTTAAATCTTCTTTACTTTTGATTTTATTTCCTCGTCAAATCTTTCTGTTACAATAAACTTATTTTTCCTAATATAAATAAGTGACACTTAGTACAAAATCCTTAATCACAGAAGTGACTTGCAAGCAAAAATCTAACTAGTATACATCTAAAACTGTATTACATGAGACAGGCACTTTAACATCTCCTAACAATTAGATACCCATCTCAGTTATATCAGCAGTAAGACCCTCTTGCAAATTAATCATTTACACAAGAATCAGAACAATTGTTGCAAAGCCTCAGATCTTTCCAGAAAACTCTTACTCCTATATCAAACCAACAAATGACATTTTTACAGAATTCATGCAAAACTATTTAAATAAAGACTATTTATATTCTGAAGAGGCAACAAATTCCTTATGTGAATATGCCAATATGATTCAAAATTACCATTCTACCATACTTAAAACTTATGAACAAGTACTGAAGTACCCCCACTACATTCCAGACATTTAATGGACCAAATCAGGGGAAGTATTACAACTGTAATTTTTTAATACTGTCTTATATATTCTGTGTCTGTCATTAAATAAATCTTTACCACATCTATTGTCCCTATTCGAATATCTTCATTTTCCAGTCTCAGGAAATGCTGAAAACATTCATTATCAGCAAGGAATCACAAATTCTGTGAGTAAAATATTTTTGTTCTGAAATCATTAAACAACATCTCAGAGTCTCTGAAAAAATTTATACTATAAATTATCAAACCATCTACCATAACAAGTATAAATATACAAGCAATCAGTCTGGCCAGTCACCATTTGAACCGAAATAATAAATTCTCAAGTCACGCAATGAACATTATTCTTATTAAACCACTAAGTCATTAAAAACATCAAGTGAAGCATTTGCCATTTATATAGCAAATTACTAAAACATCAAATGAAACATTTGCCATTTGTATGGCATCACTAAAACATCAAGTGAAACATTTGCCATTTATATAGCAGATCACTAAAACATCAAGTGAAACATTTGCCATTTATATAGCAAGTCACTAAGACATCAAGTGAAACATTTGCCATTTATATAGCAAATCACTAAGACATCATTAGGAAATCGTTCAACATCAAGTGAAACATTTGCCATTTATAGAGGAAATCATTATATATCAGGTGAAACAGTTTCCATTTATATAGAAACTCAATAAAACATCAAGAGAAACATTTGCCATTTATAAAGCAAATCACTAAGACATCAAGTGAAACATTTGCTATTTATATAGTAAATCACTAAAACATCAAGTAAAACATTTGCCATTTATAAAGCAAATCACTAAGACATCAAGTGAAACATTTGCCATTTATAAAGCAAATCACTAAAACATCAAGTGAAACATTTGCTATTTATATAGTAAATCACTAAAACATCAAGTAAAACATTTGTCATATATATAATAAACAGTGAAACATCAAGTGAAACACCTGTCACTTAAACAGGAAATCATTAAAACATCAAGTGAAACACTCTTTTAATAAAGAAAATTAGTTCAACATCAAGTGAAACATCAGCCATTCTATTAGGAAATCATTCACTATAAAGTGAAACATTTGCCATTTATATAGAAACTCAATAAGACATCAAGTGAAACATTTCATTTTAATCATTTGCCATTTATATAGCAAATCACTAAAACATCAAGTGAAACATCTGCCATTTATATAGGAAAATCTTCAACATCAAATGAAACATTTGCCATTCATACAGGAAATCATTCAAGATCAAATGAAACATTTGCCATTCATATAGGAAATCATTCAACATCAAATGAAACATTTGCCATTTATATAGGAAATCATTAAAGATCAAGTGAAACATTTGCCATTTATACAGGAAATCATTACAACATCATGTCTCAATATAATTAACAATATAGTGTGAAGAGTCACAACAGATCACAATCATAAGCTTCAATAGGCTTACTACCATGGACTCTATGGTTAAGTTTTTAAAGAATGCTTTGATGTGAATCAAGGACCATGTTTCCGAGCTCCTAAAAGACAGACTTTCTCTAAGAAAGCAGGTAGTACTTCATGTAAATAAGTCTTACCTTCATTGAGATATTTAAGACATAATTTCTACCTAAAGCTTTTTCAGCTTCTCATGTAATTCAAGAACTATTGCAAAGTACAGTAACCTCCACTTATAACAATATCGCTTGTAACGATATACTGCTTATAACGATGCTGTTGTCGCAGTCCCGACTCAAGCCTTCATTATTCTGTACGCTTACACTCTGCATGTAACAATATCGGATATTATGACATTTTGGATGTACCAATGCATTTTTCTGGTCCCAAGTGCAAATTTTTCCCTTTTAGTGAGATATTAAGGGGCATGAAAGGTGTTAATGATTATTGCTCAAATGATAAAATTAAATGTTAAAATTTAATATTGGACAAACAATCTAACATAAACACTTGAACACACAAGTGCTACTTATAGCAATAAATGATTAGAGTAACTATTTCTCCCTATCAGTACATGTATTTGCAGCAGCTAATATTTTCTGCATGTACTATAATAGAGTGTCGAAGTCAAAAAAGAAAAATTTTGGATCTAAAATCTAAATATAAATTGATATTTGAATATGACAAATCTCTTAGGAATATTACATTGCTGCTGACTTTGGAATAAAACAAAATTCACTAAGCATAATTTTAAAGATATCGGGATTTTATGCTGATAAGTGATAAGTAGTAATACATATATGTATACCATGTATAATGAAAGTGACTGTCACTGGTGCATTTGAAAATGTGTGTTGCTGATTAAAACAAAACTCATTTTTCCTTTGTGGTTATAAAAATAAATATAAAAACTTCTAGCTGTCAATTTTATGTAATACTTAACATGTATATAGTTGCATAAAAATGCATGAACAATGGTATACTGAAAACCTATCCTATATTATGTGCTTTACCTTTATTAAGTGCACTTTACCAATTTCCTATTTCTGAGTTTGTTGTCTCTCGGATGTAGTGATATCCAGATATAACTTTATAAATTCAACGGTCCCTTGAAAATCGTTGTAAGTGGAGTTTGTTAAAAGCGGAGTTTACTGTATATGGCACTACAAAAACAAAAATCTGAGGGTGGCTTATATTCTCTGTCTTACTTGTTTTGAAAACTACTTCTTTGCCTAAAAATATTAAAACAGATTTTCCCATAACCTTCCCTCTCTTTACATTCCATATCTTTTGATACTGATTACAAGAGGTTCACATGGGTCATTTCAAACTTAACTAATTTGCCTAAATTTTCAAAAGAATATTGCTTCATCTCTAGATAGATTGTAATAAAATATGTCTTGATTAAAGAACATCAAAGCTATGTGAACGCAGATTTTAATTTATGAAAGGCCTTCTGTACAATTATACCCTACTACTGTTTTACTAGATTAAGTGGGGCAGTGCTTTTATATTGGTGCATGTGCTAATGAATGAAATTAACTTAAACTTAATGAAAAATGTTGCACAGAGACACAGACAGTGCTGTCGTAATTGTGAAATTACACCAGTAGCCAACTGCAAATCTGAAGACCTTAGCTATTACAGATGTATCAAAAAAAAAAAAAAAAAAAAAAAAAAATAGAATCTGCAACATTTAAAAGTCTTATTGTGCATTGTGCACTGAATACTGGTTTCTAACAAATTCATTGATAAAAAAAGATGACCTGTCTGGGAAAAATGAGTTCAAGAACTAAACAGTGATACTCATAATAAATTTCATGGACTATTCCTGTTTTATTCACAAAAAAGTTCATTAAAACGGTTGGCTCAATGAGTTCATAAACTTGTTATTGACTTTGAAAACTCATGAACATCTGAATTACACATCTTGATTCAGGTTTGAGAGAACAGTTCATGAACAACAGTGTTTCAGTGGTCAAGAGTGGTGTTGTAACATGATAAAACCATTAAATAATACTGAATCACTTACTTATCCAGTTATTTAATGTAATTATAATGCCAAATGTACTTCTGTCAAAACAGATTCCCACAGTGAGTAACTTCCCTTGCCACTTGGTGACATCGATTCTTGGAAATGAAAATCGATTGTTACCGATATAACAGGCCCACCAAGAATTATTCTATTTTAAATATAACACGTTACATCACTATTCAAGAGTTTCTCAGTCTGTTCATGAGATCAAGATCATGACCTGTGATAAAGAACCGTTTAATGACAACTTACAAAATTGTTCCGCAATGACAATATAATTTCAAGGGTTCAAGAATAATATTGATTGACAGGACCCTGTTTCCAAGTAATTTCATCAAGAGTCACCAAGGGTATACTCAAAATTGCAAAGGCAACAGATATATGTTGTTTCTTTTTTTCCTATACAGTTTTCAGAATTATCATTGTATGGTAGATTGAAAACTCCCTGTGCATCATTAAGAAGGAAAATTTCTTATCATCACAAAAAAGGCAAGTATGTTTTCATACATATTTTACCTAACACCTTACCTAAATATGATTCAATCATTTCATTTCATTTAAAACATCTACCAAACACCCTATCCAAACCCCTGAACACCTGTAGCTGATTAATTAACTTTTTGTCACACTGAAATATAGACTACCAAAAAATTTCAAGATTAACTGCAATCAGAGATTTTCATTTAATTCATATTTAAACCAAAACGTTTCAAAAACATTTCCATAACAGAGAAAAACACTTCTCCCTGTTTGTTGATATATTTAAGGCATGTGATATTAAACAGGGTTAATTACAGAAATCAGGGGGACGTCGCCCAAAAAGGGCATTTGCGATTCAAATGTGTCTTCGCGCAATTTCATGCTTACATAGGTTTGTTTTCATTTCAATTCAACAAGTGTCAGATATAATCCTATTAAATGTGAACAAAGAGTTGAAATAATTGGGCGAACTTTCATCAAATCTCGTACATTATCCCCCCTAAAACTCTCATTTATTTGCGTTTAATTAAACAAGCATTGCGGTGACTGATAAATGAAACTTTCCATTCCGTTTTTTATGTTAATATGGGAGAATTTCACCTCACAATAATTAATATCCTTAGGAAATTAATCTGTGAGTGTGTAAAATCAAACGTCTAGGACACAAACACTGATAACATTCTTTTAGGGAACTGCTTGGATTCATAGCAACCAGCAGTTTTAAATCTCAACTAATTAGCACACAAACAAACCCAATAAACCATATCTTTTTAAGAGGGTTGTATTTGCTTTGTTCGAAGACCAATGCACTAAAAGATCAAAGAAGGGGATGCAAACAGAACATCTTTTCAACAAATGAACAAGAATTGATAACTGTATTTTCTCAAGCACACAAGAAAGAAAGTGGAACTCTTGTATTATATTTAATTGTTTAAACCCCAGTGATGATAATAAACTGGTTTGTTTTTACAGGAAGGCTACAAGGATCAAACCTCAAGGCATGGTATCATCAAAAACTGATTCTGCAGACAGCCAGAGCACAAATATTTCACCTCAAATTTCTCACAATGGTATCTTTTTTCTAGTCTATTAAAGTTTTTGCGTACAAGTTATTGCACTTTAGACAAGATCTTATACTAAAATTAATGTCAAATAGTGGATAAATCTATCAGGAATATGTTCAGACCATGCATTCTGACTGCCAGAACATTTATCAACAAATTTCGCTGAATTTATTTATAGAGTTTTTCATAATTCTCCTATAAAATGCATTAATACATCTATCTATTGCACAACCTGATCAAAATGATACACTTAACATAAATAAATGTATTTTATGTGCTTATTGTCAGGGAATCTATGACATAATTAATGTTGGGGATAAATATACTCTCCATATTATACCATGCAGTATTCAGAGGAAACAGTCAGTTCAAATCATAATTTTCACATACAATTTCTTTTCCTTTTTTTCTCGACAAAAAAACAACAAATGATCAACATGAAAACCCAAAACAACAGAAGAAATGTTCAAAATCCTGATGAAAACTATTCTAAGATGTTTAATCAAATGGTGTACACATGGTTTCTAAATTAAACTGCCCTTTATTTAACTCAGAGAAAAATTATGTCTGATATCAATCATTAATTTCATGGTCAGTATTTTTCTTACTCATTTCTTACATAAAAACAAAAATCAAACTTTGAAGCAAAACTGTTACTTTGGACAAAAATGATAATCAGAATACATTTGAAATTTCTATTTCCAAATAAGGAATTATTTCAAAATTACATAATAACATATATTGTAAAGTAAGGCAAAAACATAGTTCCCAAATAACCTTTATTTTTTCTAATTATAGTGCAAAATCACTTGTCTGCTTTGAACTGATAACAGTTATGCACCAGCCTTTTGAATGGTGAAGCCAAAAATGTTATAATTAATCAAGAAAATGATATAACCTATCAATCATTCCAAAAATTAGTTTGCATTTCAAAGCAGCACCATGTTTTTTTTCCTTTTAAACACACAGAAAAAAAGTCAATCAGTATGATGTTAAGAAATTGTGTCGAGATTTTTTATTCATTTCTTGCCGGCACGTTCTGCTTAAGGTTCATTAAAGTTGACAATTGTTTCCATCAATTCGAACTGGGAATTTCATTCCAGTGATGCAACAAGAAGCCTGGTCCATTAAGAGGATTGGTAAAACCTGATTAATCTGGAGAATTCCAAAAGATGACATGGCCGTCTTTAACAAAAAGTGACGGCAATAATCATTAGTAACAAGCTCTATGAATAATCTTAATCATGTATGGAGGCTCACAGATTGGTTAAGGCGAAGTTTTTGGAAAGAAACTAATAATATGAGACTATGGCAACTAGAAAACCACAAAGACTTTACTGATACACCCACTAAAAAAGTTTTTAACTTAAGGACATAAAAACTCTTGCATTCAAGGATTTTTATTCTCCAGTTTAAACTTCTTTGTTCGTTTCAATTCGTGCAAAGTTTTTCAATCTGTGATATGCTTTTAAAGGTCATTTGAAAGTGCTTGAAAGTTTGACATGAACCCCATCGACAGTATAACTTTGTCCAGGAGAGCAACTTGCTGCTTAATTTCACATTAAAAGCACCATATCTCTAAAGAAAACTACTGCAAAATATATGTGTATTATCATTTCATCTAAAAGCTGCTGCCAAAATTACCAGAGTATCTACTGTTATCAGTTTAGAAAGTCAATTATAGAACATCCTTGGAGAATTTCATTAACTCGGAATGATAAGGGCATCTTGAGCAGTAGACAAAGAAGTAATTTTTGAAATTACGACAAAATAATAAGATATCCATCAAACGCATACGAAACAGGCGTCCTCTGGTCAAAAAATACACAGAAGAAAATTTTATCAGCCAAAAATGCTAATATTTCACCGCATCGGTCACAAAGATTTACTTATCAAATGTACGTTGAAGTTATGCTATTACACTGTCAATGTGCCATGAGCAACCAGTAATGAACTGTTTTCAATCAAGTGCACCAGATCGCCAAGTTTGGAACCAGTCACTTTGTGTGACAATTTCAGTCTAAATTACTCTTATTACCTCCCTTAATTGGAAGGCCTTGGTATTTTTCCCGAAAGTAATTAAAGTGAATCAATCTTACTGGTACATAATTACCGTGTTAAAATCTCTGACATTCCCTTACATTGTCTATTACAGAAATAAAAACAATAAATGATCCATTCTTTATTAGGCAACCACACAATGAAAACACACTTGCTGCATGAGTTATTCAAGACACAGGTCACAGAACAAGTAATGAAGCCAGACTGGACACCACAAAAGTTTGCAACAAAAAGGAAGATTCTAGACTTGACTCCAGTAAAAACAAAATGCAATACAAGTTTTTTCCCTTCTGTTCATTGCTTAACAAGTTTAAATATTGTTATTAAATATCTTCTTATTCCAATTTGCAATTCCTGAAATGATGGTTTTTGTGAGAATATTTTAATTTTATATCCAATAACATTGACTTACTATTACCTTGACCCAACTCGACCCAAAAGCAGTATTATCCTGCAAAGACATTATTACAATTATTGTTAACCCTTTTTGACAGGAGGTTATACTGTCCTTTTCCACAGTATTGTATTATCTGTAAGTGACTTAGTTATTTTAGTTATCTTCCCTTTGCAATGCTGCCATTACTTCACCAAGATTTAAGCTGTTGAAAACCTTTGGTCCAAGTCTGGAAAGAAATTTTCCAGAAGACTGGAATTTGAAAAGTGTTAAAGCAATAAACTTTATCTGAACACCCTACAAACTGATATTTTAACAAATATAGGATACCTACAGAGAATATTTTTCTTAAAAGGGGAGGTAATAACATACATTACAAATAATTACAAAGCTAAAATATTGTTATCTCCCTTGTACTAAAAAATCTACCCGATCCACTATTCTACCCAACCTGAACAAATAAATAAAATTTATACAACTGAAGTTCTTAATTATCTCACTATGTCAAGCAGAAATATTCAAATAGGAGATTTTTGTCACGAAAATTAATACTTTAAATTTAAGGGTAATTTCTGACAGGCCCGAATGCCTGCTAACAATTGACAGAAATAACGACAATCCACATGAACTTTTGTTGACAGCAAGTTAGATACATGGAGACATCCCGATAGGAAAAGATGGATGACATATTTTTACAAATATTTAGATCTTAGATCCACTATTATACAGCATCTTAATTTTCACACCAATTAAAGATTTATCATTTTATCAAAAGTTTAATTGCTGTAAACAGAACCCTTCACTTGATGAACCTACAAAGCATTTGTACTTTTCTATTTAAATTCTTTGAAAGTAGTTATTCTGAAGCAGTAACTTTTATTAAACTGAAATTAAACTGAGCTCCATTTTATAATTAAGGACTTTCCTACAGGAGTAGGTGCGAGTAGCTTGTTACATCTAGTAAAATGTTAATGGTTTTTCTTGCATTGATTTCTTTTTATGATGTGATCTAACCAGAAAATAACAGGTCAGCAGTCCTCAAAACCCCAACAACACTACCTATAAAAAAATATTTTTGAATATCTTTGGTGACAAGATCTCAGAAGATCAGTTAGTTTAGTTTAAAACCTTGTTTACAAAAAACATCGGTTATTTTGTCAGTAAGAAGCCGATTTTCAAAGATTAAAATTTGTAAGTAAAAAGAAACACTGACCTCTCAGAATATCTATATTGCACTTTAACAGCTTAAGTTTGGGTTGCAAGAGGATGAGTAAAGGACAAGAATTTTTCGAAAACAAAATACATTCTCTCCAATCCTTTCAATTAAGGCCCTGTTGATATGCACCACATGTGAGTTTGGATATGCAGAAAGAAAAGAAATCATTTTTTTTTAACAAGATCATGTTGACTTTCAGAAAAACAAGAGCTGTCAGATGAGACAGCATGCTTGACTATTTAAATACTGGATAGCAGGCTTGCAGAAATCCGACAAATCATCAGTTTTTACCGATTCAGAACATCTGGGACTGGTTCGCATCTCCGAAAATCCCATTTTAATCGGTCCAGAAATTCACCGTTTTCTATTCTTAATGTAAATCTAGACAGTATAAAAATCTACCAAAAACGAATCCACAACATAAGTCCCGGACCGTCTGTGTATATCACACCTCGCTAATCCGTTCCAATTACACCCTAATAAACTTGTCAAAGACCAAATGACCGTGAAAAACAAGTTCGATAATTGGTAGCTTCTATCGGTGCCTTCAAATTAATAAACCAAATCCTTTAGCCTTATGTTTGCAGCTAGCACTACCTCAGCCAACGTGTTCGTAGAAGTCGGCTCCTTTGAAGTCAGTTGAAAGATAAAACGACCTTTACACAGTTACTTTTGAGCTGAATTAGCGGTGCGTTTTTATGCTAAATACTGTTTGATGTTTGGAAATTGAGTAACAAAGCGTGTTATTTTCAAAATACACCATTTAAAAGTGTAAATTTTATTTTTATGCAGTTACACACAGCATCAATGTGTAAATCAAACAGAAGGCGGTAGGCAATTATTTTTTATTAGCAAGTCTTTTATATGTATCAAAACAGGGAACAAATTTTTCATTCTGTGACCACTAGTGGACGAGTGACCAAAATTTCTACTCATCCGGCATCACCATCACCCATCCTGGAGACCAAGGAGAAAAAAGATCAACGGTAATGTGCTGTTTACTAAAAAGGCGTAGTGCTCCCCGTTACTCACGCTTCCTGTTTCATTTTGACAGCGTATTACGCCGGTTAACTGTGATATTATGATATACACATCCATCGGTATATATTTGCACTTTTTGCACTCTTTTGCAGGACGAGCGATCAGAAAATTAAACTTGTCCTCCTACTATACTACCTTTTCCACTCGTCAATACGAGCGAACGTTTTCTGTTTGTTTTTTTTGAAGGGGGGGGGGGGGGGGGGGGGGGGGTAATCGTTGGGTGGTCGAACCAATTGAGCTTGAAACATTTCTGCAAGCCTGCTGGATAGTTAAACAAGAGGGCCATGATGGCCCTGGATCGCTCACCTGAGTACTTTGGCTGTAGGTTTGCTGTTAAGCAGTATTTCATTTTTTAATTGAAAATATGTAAGTGCCTTCAAACCAAATATGTAAAATATCAGTCAATAAATAAAGACTCTATGACAGAAAGTAGAAATATCTATTATAAGCTATGGTGACCTTGACCTTGACCCAGTGACCTCAAACCCTACCCATGGGTAGAGGTCCATGCAAGGAACCTCTATACTGAATATCAAAGATATTGGTCTATAAATGAAGGCTCTATGAGGTACAGTAGATAAATCTACTTTTAGCCTCTGTGACCTTTAACCTAATCCAATAATTTGAAAAAGCTTGATAAAGCTTGCTTCATGCCAAATTTTAAAATTCTAGGTCTTGTGGTTTCAGACAAGAAGATTTTTAAAGATTTTCTTCTATATTGTTATTTAAAACTTGTGACCCCTCGGGCGGGGCCAATAGTGACCCCAGGGACATTTTTCTAACAAACTTGGTAGAGGTCCACTAGACAATGCTACACACCAAATATCTAAGCTCTATAACTTACGGTTTCTGACAAGAAGATTTTTTTTAGATTTTCTTATATAACTCTATGTAAAACTAGTGGCCCCTGGGGCGGGGCCATTTTTGACTCAGAGGCCAGGATTTGAACAAACTTGGTAGAGGTCCACTAGACAATGCTACACACCAAATATCTAACCTCTATAACTTACAGTTTCTGATAAGAAGATTTTTTTAAGATTTTCCTATATAACTCTATGTAAAACTAGTGACCCCCGGGGCAGGGCCATTTTTGACCCAGAGGCCAGGATTTGAACAAACTTGGTAGAGGTCCACTAGACAATGCTACATACCAAATATCTTAACTGTAGGCCTTCTAGTTTCTGACAAGAAGATTTTTCAGTTTTTCCTATATAACTCTATGTAAAACAAGTGACCCACGGAGCGGGGCCATTTTTGACCCAGAGGCCAGGATTTGAACACACTTGGTAGAGGTCCAATAGACAATGCTACACACCAAATATCTAATCTCTATAACTTACGGTTTCTGACAAGAAGATTTTTTAAGATTTTCCTATATAACTCTATGTAAAACTAGTGGCCCCTGGGGCGGGGTCATTTTTGACCCAGAGGCCAGGATTTGAACAAACTTGGTAGAGGTCCACTAGACAATGCTACACACCAAATATCTAAGCTCTATAACTTACAGTTTCTGACAAGAAGATTTTTTAAGATTTTCTTATATAACTCTATGTAAAACTAGTGGCCCCTGGGGCGGGGCCATTTTTGACCCAGAGGCCAGGATTTGAACAAACTTGGTAGAGATCAACTAGACAATGCTACACACCAAATATCTAAGCTCTATAACTTACGGTTTCTGACAAGAAGATTTTTCAAGATTTTCTTATATAACTCTATGTAAAACTAGTGGCCCCTGGGGCGGGGCCATTTTTGACCCAGAGGACAGGATTTGAACAAACTTGGTACTGGTCCACTAGACAATGCTACACACCAAATATCTAAGCTCTATAACTTACGGTTTCTGACAAGAAGATTTTTTTAAGATTTTCCTATATAACTCTATGTAAAACAAGTGACCCCCGGGGCGGGGCCATTTTTGACCCAGAGGCCATGATTTGAAAAAAACTTGGTAGAGGTCCACTAGACAATGCTACATACCAAATATCTTAACTCTAGGCCTTGTGGTTTCTGACAAGAAGATTTTCAAGTTTTCCCTATAATTATAACTCTATGTAAAATCAACTGACCCCTGAGGTGGGGTCAGTTTTGTCCCCAGGGACATAATTCGAACAAACTTGGTAGAGGTCCACTAGACAATGCTTCATACCAAATATCAAAGCTCCAGGCCTTGTGGTTACGGAGAAGAAGATTTTTAAAGATCCAACTTATAAAATCTATTTTTAGCTCCAGTGAACCAGAAATGCAATGGACCAGAACCATTTGAACAATCTTGGTAGAGCTTCATGCAAGGAACATCCCAGGTAAGTTTCATTAAATTTGCCCCATTGGTTTCAGAGGAGATGTCGTTTGAATGAAAAGTTGACGACGGACGGACGGACGACAGACGACAGACAAAGACCGATCAGAAAAGCTCACCCTGAGCACTTTGTGCTCAGGTGAGCTAAAAAGGGATAACAACTAAAAACAAGACATGCCAACGGGCAGAATGTCAAGCCTGCTATAGTCTTAATTCAAACCTGAACCTATTAGCTTCAGATCAAGGAGAAAGATGTATACATAGGTGAGATCCTCTTTATACCCAAGGCAAAATCTTGACATTGCATCATCTTAGGTGACCTTGACCTATGACATGGTAACCTGGTTCAAGTGCATGACACGAAGTCTCATGATTAACATTTGTGCCTAAAAAACTCAATTCATGTTATTTGAACATTTTGATATTTTTATTTGATTTTTGACCTCTTGTGACCTTGACCTTCATTTTGCGCAAGACAACTCAACTCACTATGGAGAACATTTGTTGTAACTTATATAAAAATCCATCCATGTATAAAGAAATATACTCACAAATGAATGTTTTAATTTGTTATTTGACCTTTGACCAAAATCCTGCCACGCATGTAGAAGTTATGCTCCGGACACGGGTATTGAGCTGACCCTCCAAATGTGACCTTGACCTTTGAGCAGCGGACCTGGGTTTTGCGTGTGACACACCATCCCATCATGGTGAACATTTGTATCAAACTATTTTGTAATCCTTCAAAAAGAGCAAGATATAGACTGGACAAATCTAGACAGACACACAGATTGACGGATGCACATACACTAAACCACAAAAAGTGAAAAGGAGCAACTAAGTCATTCTCACCACAAGGGGGCTCAACATTTCAAAATCCTCTGACCACTAAGCAAAATACTTTAAAGCATAAGCAAGAAACAGTGCCAACAAATAAATTTTAATATTTTTATTTGACCTTTGACCTCTTGTGACCTTGACCTTCATTTTGCGCGAGACAACTCAACTCAACATGGAGAACATTTGTGCTAAGTTATAATCCATCCATGTATATAGAAGTTAAACTCACAACTGAATGTTTTATTTTGTTATTTGACTTTTGAACCCATGACCTTGACCTTTGCCACAGACACCTGAGTTTTTCGCACATACACCGAACTATACGCCAAAAGTGGCCACTTAGTCGAGCTCACCGCAAGCGGGCTGGACCAAAAAATTTTAATTCCACACCTAGAGATATACAGACAAGAATCTTCTCCAGGGTAGATGAAATATCATATAATTATTTTATCATTGATATTGATTAAGAAGATTGCAGAAAAATAAATAAAATAAGAGTAAAATGTTACAATCTTTAAGGAAAATTCTAAGTTTAAAAGTAGGGATGCAAATGGTAACTTTTTCATTGTTAATCCGTTAACCTGAAGCTGTTACCAGTAAATTTACCGGTTAACGGATTAACAATAAAAATAATTTCATGCCAACTAGATATGTACACTTTTTAAAGTGAAACTGGAAGTTGATGGGATAATGTTTACTATTTGGATTCCGCGGGTCCAAAAGAGTATTGTTATCGCTTATTAAATACATATTCATTCCCCTCGTATCTTATTTCTTACAGGTTGAAATTTACTTAGTAAGTGTATGTGATCATTGTTGGTAATATTCATTAACATTTTCAGTCTGTTTTTGTTTTAGGTTTTATTTTTATAATGAAATGTATTGCATTACATACATAAAATATAAAACAAGAGGGCCATGATGGCCCTGTATTGCTCACCTGAGTATGACTGCTTTTAACAAAGTTGCTATGGACCTGGTTAATTGACCCCAGATGACCCATATTCGAACTTGACCTAGAAATTATTGAAACAATCTCTTTGACAAATTTCCAGGATATTTGGACTGAAAAAGTAGCATCTAGAGTGTTAAAAAGGTTTCTCTATATTTAGGCTCTGTGACCTAGTTTTTGACCCCAGATAACCCATAGCCAAACTTGAGCTAGAAACCATCAAAAAAACCTGTCTGACAAATTTCCAGGATATTTGGACTGAAAATGTAACCTCTGGAGTGTTAAAAAGTTTTTTACATATTTGTACCATGTGACCTAGTTTTTGATCCCAGATGACCCATATCCAAATTTGAGCTAGAAATCATTGAAACAACCTTTCTGACAAATTTCAAGGACATTTGGACTAAAAATGTAACCTCTAGAGCTTTTACAAGGTTTTTCTACTTTCGGGCTCTGTGACCTAGTTTTTGACCCCAGAGAACCTATATTCAAAACTGAGCTAGAAATCATCCATAGAATCTTTCTGACAAATTTCCAGGTTATTTGGACTGAAAATGCTACCTTTAGAATATTAACAAGGTTTTTCCATATTTGGACTCTGTGACCTAGTTTGTGACCCCAGATGACCCATACTCGAACTTGATCTAGAAATCCTCAAGGCAATTTTTCTGACAAATTTCAAGATTATTTGGGCTGAAAATGTAACCTCTAGAGTATTAACAAGATTTTTTATTTTTGGGCTCTGTGACCTTGTTTTTCAACCCAGATGACCCATATTTGAACTTGTGCTAGAAATCTTTGAAGCAACCTTTCTGACAGATTTCCAGATTATTTGGGCTGAAATATAATCTCTAGAGTGTTAACAAGATGTTTCTATTTTTGGGCTCTGTGACCTAGTTTTTGAACCAAGATGACCCATATTTGAACTTGAGCTAGAAATCATAGAAGCAACCTTCCTGACAGATTTCCAGATTATTTGGTCTAAAAATGTTACCTCTAGAGTGTTAACAAGGTTTTTCAATATTTGGGCTCTGTGACCTAATTTTTGATCCCAGATGACCTATATTTGAACTTGACCTAGAAATCATTAAAGCAACCTTTCTGACAAATTTCCAGATTATTTGGGCTGAAAATGTAACCTCTAGAGTGTTAACAAGATTTTTCTATTTTTGGGCTCCGTGACATAGTTTTTGAACCCAAATGACCCATATTTGAACTTGAGCTAGAAATCATCATTAGAACATTTCTGACAAATTTCTAGGATATTTGGACTGAAAAAGTAGCCTCTAGAGTGTCAACAAGGTTTTTCTATATTTGGGCTCTGTGACCTAGTTTTCCAACCCTGATAACCCATGTTCGAACTCGTCCGAGATATTAAAGAGACAAACATCATGACCAAGTTTCATGACAATTGAGGCAACAATGTGACCACTAGAGTGTTAACAAACCAATTGTTAACGGACGGACGGACGATGGACAAAAGGTGATCAGAAAACCTCACTCTGTCACTACGTGACAGGTGAGCGAAAAAACAGGGGGCATCTTAATTAATCTTAATTTGAACAATTTTAAGAAGATGCGTCTTATGCAAATACAATGTAACGTGATGAAAGGTCGGACTAAGAATGAGTTGCAATTGCTTCAAAAAACAAACTTTATTTGATGTGTTAATTGTAAAGAAATCATTAATAACGATCTTCCTTTAATCTCAATTAAATTTTTCCCAAGTAGAAAACAAACAATAGCGTCAATTAAACTCTTAATTGGCAACGGCAAACAGGAGACACAATGTTTATATAATTGTTAATCATAAAAATGGCAAAACTGACAATTACCAAATAAAAGAGAGGCATCCTGTGTATAAGCGTGGCGTGTATTGATCAACGCGCATCTGGGGTCTATCACCATGATGACTGACAAATACTGACGTCAGCACGGCGTGCTTGTTTGGTAGCTTTTATGTTTAAAGTTGATATATTTAACATTCTTTTTTTTTTTTTTTGGTTAACCTCACCAAAAAATTGTTACCGGTAAACCAATTATTCAGTAGCTTAACCGATTAACCTATTGCATCCTTATTTATAAGGTAGATAATTCTTTAAATATGGATGCTAGAGTTATGAACCTTACCCCATATGATGAAGGTGATGATAAGGAACACATATTTGAAGTTTGAAATAAATCCCTCAAGAAATAAAGAAGTTAGAGTAAAATAATACAATTTTTAAGGAAAATTCTAAGTTTAAAGGGGTGATAATTCTGGAAACATGGGTACTAGAGTTAAAAACCTTACCACATATGATATTGGTTGATAATAAGGATCAAATATTTGAAGTCTGAAGTAAATCCCTCAAGAAATAAAGAAGTTACAGTAAAATATTACAGTTTTTAAGAAAAATTCTAAGTTTAAAGGGTAGATAATTCTAGAAATATGGATGCTAGAGTTAGGAACCTTTTTACAAATGATGTGGGTGATGATAAGGAACAAATATTTGAAGTTTGAAGTAAATCCCTCAAGTAATAGAGAAGTTACAGTAAAATATTACAATTTCTAATGAAAATTTTAAGTTTAAAGGGTAGACATCGTCAGATACCCAGGGCTAGTCCATTAACATTTATCAGCCATGGGATTTTTAGACCATATCTAGTCAATTAGAGGTGTTTCAAAGACAGCTATTTCACTGGTTCCCTCACGATTTCATGAGGAGATTAAAAACAATCAAAACGCTGGTTCTATACGACATTCAGTATTACAGACAAGATGGCGGCAACCTTAGACGACATGTTTCATTCAGTCTGTGAAAAGCGCATGGGCGCAACCATTTTGTTTCTGAAAATTTTCTACCCTCTCTGTTGAAGGGTATCAATTTTGTTAAATGCGATTTCATTGGTCAATATTTTAGGCACTTGTAGCTATGTATCAACACAAACTGGTTCATTTTTCCCACTGTTTGATTACATGTACTAATCAACCGTGGGTATCCGACGATAAAGGGTAGATAATTCTGGAAATATGGGCGCTACAGATATAAACGTTAACCACATTATTTGGGTGAGGATAAGGAACAATATATTTGAAGTCTGAAGTAAATCCGTCAAGAAATAAAGTTATAGTAATAGAATAATACATTTACTTTCCTTCATCTTATCATCATCATTATTCTTACTGCTTGTACTTAGTAAAACAAGATTATGACGCTTGTATAATGTGGTACCCTTTTTGTCATTTTTTTTTAAAGATACATACATGTATTTTTTAAGAGTGTTTTTAGTGAATTTTGTTAAAATAAAAAGAATAAATCCAAGGCAGAATATCACATGAACTTTATTTAACAATTCAACAGTTGTCATATGTCAGCAAAAAGCATTGAGGATATATACTTTTCCCAGTTAGAAAACTATGGGATGGACCTTTGATGACAAGGGGGGGTACTAATTTCTGAAGTGGTCTAATACATAAAAAAAACAAGATTTACATCACTCACCTGAATATTTCTTGAACAAACGAGACATTCATTTTGTTCTTGATTTCTGGTTACTTTCTTTTAATACAATTAAAGATGACAAAAGCCTTCCTAGGTATCTTAACCTTACAAAATTAACAATTTTCTTTTCTTTTTTTTCCTTTTTTTCCTCATACCCTGTAGTTCATTTGTTTTTTGGCATACAGACTGATGAGAACATAGTATGTCATACATGAAATCAATGAAGTTTTGATAAGAAATTGCTCTCTTACAACATCTATATGATTTTTGAATACCAATGGCTGTATTTTTCTACTTTCATTAATTAAAGAAAAGAAGTGCCAAAGAGACACTTTTTATCTCTTTTTACCATTCAGGACAAATTTTTTCACACCAATGTTGTTGTGGAAAAAAACTCTCAACTTTTAAACTTAATTTTGCCTTGTTTAAAAACCGAGCCCAACCATCTGTCCAAATGTAAAGTAATTAATAAGTAATCCCTCTGTTAACAAATATAGATTATGTACCTATTTCTAGACACTTTGAATCACTTTTAAGTGACATGTGTAACAGTAAAAAATTCTGAAAGTCCTTAAATTATTGAACAGGTTTTCAACTGAAAATGGAACTTCAGTTAAAAACCGTCTTATCTATTTTGTCCGAAAAACTGAGGAGGTAGATTAAACTCGAAACAAATTAATCTACGGATGTCAAACCAGGCGAAGCCATGGTTTCTAGAGTCTAGACAATAAGCCTATCTTGCATATGTTAATTAGATTTTACCAAACACGGGGTATTGTCCCCCATCACTTACAGCCGCAGTTAATTAATTACACGAACGAGGAAATTAATTAATGTCAACCTGACACCCAAATGTCTGAGAGTTAGTGAACGCTGTCGACATCGGCAAAGCAATACTTTGTACTTCTTTTGAAAAATTGGTAGCCCTTAGCGGGTAATTATAAAACCTGTTTTAAAAAGCATGTAGACATGTAAATGTCTTGATTTTTTTAAAAAGAATTTTCTGAAACATCAATGGTGTACAATTCAGTTACATGTATCTTTGATAAATGAAAAATATTTTTGCAGATACTTAAGGTACAAATGTCTCTCAACTAAAAACCTATTATAAAAGAAATAAGCCAAAGAAATATTTTAATGACAAAAAGTACTTAGACAAATGGAGATTTGATTCCATTCTGACATAAGAGACCTGGCAGAATTACAAATAAATAAGAACTATTTTGAATGTATTTTGTCACCAGATATAACAAAATTTTACCAACTGCTTCATATATTTATTCCAAAATTTAGTTACAAATAAGAAGTTCATTCAGCTTAAAACGAAATGAAATGTTTATAACTAACAAAAAAGGAAGGGACAAAATTAAGTTAAATTCATCTCATTATGTGATATATATGTATATTGTTGTGGTCTAGTGCACACCTTCGATAATTGAATAAATACAACCTCCGACAACTGCGTCAGGGAATCGATTCTTTGGCTCAGTGGTTAGAGTGTTGGTGTGTCATGCGGGAGATCGAGGTTCGAATCCCACTCTGGGTTGTGTATTCTAAGATGCATTGCATATTTCTGTTACAGACTTTCAAGTTCGTAAGAATATCAATTTGAATTTCTTTGTTTTTCGCATATAAATTCATTTTTGTATATCTACACAGATCTAAATGTTGTTTTAAGTCAGATAAATCAAATATAAAATTTCAACTTTTTTCAAATTTTGAAAATTACATGCTCACAGAAAGCAGAGTTTAAAACTACTACATAGCCTTTTTTTATAAATCCATATTTAATAGTTTCTTGGTCATTCCTCAGATTTGACTGGAGCAGTAATGCTGCAGAAGTATTGTTTTCTTTTGAACTAGAAAAAAATACCTATGGTAGAAAGATTCCCTTTTCTTCTTTTGCGAGTGCTGGCGGGAGTAGACTTTACTGTGTTTACTTCTGAATTCTGAAAAGACAAAATGTATTATCTGCTTAACTTTTTGAAAATCATCTATGAAATCTGATCATAATCTGCTGTTGCTGCCATTCATATGAATACCCCTTAAAACCATAAATGTGTCTTTCCAAACTGAATGCTGGACAAGTCCACTTTGGAAATTTAGCAGGGTGAGGATTAAGATATTTAGCAAGAAAAATGTATTTTCTAAAATGAAGTCAAAGTATGCAAGAAGAGACTAAGCAGAGTATGATATAAAGACTTTTCCTTAAAGAGGCTGTACTCCAGATCTGACATAAAAAATTTTTTTTTTATAAATTATATATTTAGATGCCGTGGGATTATAACAACATAATATTTTACTTCAAAACTGATTATCAAAGTCAAAATAGAATAAAAAAAATATTTTCGCTCCAGCCTGATTTGAACTCTGGACCCTCATGTTAACAAAATATTTCCAACGCTTTTACTGTCACCACCATCGCCGCATGTGATATTACAGTTATTTACTTTAAATATTATATGATTTAGTTATACCGTCGCGTTACGGTAAAGCACTTTGAAAGGGAAAAAAATCAATTTATAATGTAATTATTTGACATATTTTTTGTCAGTAAGTTATTTTTTAAGCATTAGTCATATATATTAAAAGAAATGTATAATACAAGAAAACTGTCTTTTTTTTGTCATCTGGAGCACAGCCCCTTTAATGACAACTGTAAACTTTGTTAACTATTGATAGGGGAAGTTTACATGCTTTAATGTATTTTAGAACTTGCAAATGTTAAAAAGCGCTGCAACTGTCAAGGCGGTTTAAAGATTTTCATAGCAGAAGGAATGGGGGCAGTTAAATATGTTCATCTATGCTAGCTAAGCATTTCTTGCACAGGTAAGCTGCAAATAACCAATGCTGAAATGTAGAATTATCTTTCATTTCCAACTCCATATTTAAAAAAATCTCCCCTCTGGTACAATATTTAAGTTCGAAAACAGCTGCTTCGAAAAAAAAACTAACTATACTGTTCATTTTGTCATAAACTGTCATTGTTTTCCCCATTATCCACAAAAAAACCTTATAAGGATTCTGAGTTAAAGTGATTTTTTTTTTTTACAAATTTACAACAAAAAAATTATTTATTGAACTGCCATCCTGTCAAAAGATGCATGCGGATTAGCGCCGAAGCTTCTTCTGTGCAATTTTAATTGCAAAACGCGACAAGTCGAGAGTGATGAGCTATTATGAACATCTCTATTAACATGAAAAGATGATAAAATCTGAATATTTCTGTCTTTTCTATGATTCATACGTCAAATCAGACCATCATCCGAAACTGAAAACACAAAATTATTCCAACTTAATCCAATTGAGAAGAAGCTTCCGTCGTATAATTCTTTGAAGCGGGCAAATGGAATTAATATTGATAGTTTTCTAGAAGGCGTAATTGCAAAACAGAAAATATAATCTAAATCTTTATGACATTTACACAAATTTAGGTGAAGCGTTTGAGGACTCTACGGCCAAAGGGAACTTCATTAGCAGAATTGGCAACAAACAACAGACTCTACAGTTGGTTGTTTTTTGTAGAAAGACAAATGCATAGCAATGCTTGAATATGCTTGGTATGCTAATCGGTCTGGCGCTTGTCAGGCAAGACCCCAAAAATGGATAGGTGTTTCAAATGTATGTTAGGTACATCCCCCTCTAAAAGGATAAAAGAATTTCAAATGAATAACACAGTTCTTCAATAAGGAACTGAAATTATTTATACTTTAGTTTCTTCTCTTGTCTCCAGCTGTAGTTATAAAATGAAAAATAGGCCCATGAATATGAACATTACCTGAACCAGCATGTTTTCAACCCAAATACATTAATCTCCTGCCCCTTAGCAAATCACTAACAGGGCTCACACCCCAGACTTGTACACCAATGGAGGGTAATTTATAAAAAAAAAAAAAAAAAAAAAAAAAAAAAAGCTCTAAAGCTCTTCCCCCAAATATTCCAATAGCACACAGACATGTCATATATTATTTCTACCTTGTCACAGTAAAACAAAATCAACTGTCTGGAAATGTGACCTTGCTAACCCAACTTTCTTCCAACAGTCTGGAAAAGCTCTAAAGAAAACCTGGAAAATGACAGATTTACAGGTTATATGAAACAATTATTTCCATGTACCACAGAGCTTCCTTACGTAAAACTGTACACAATTTACTTTCCGAAGTAATATTTCTTTTCAATTCAACAGGATTATCCCTATTATCCTCTTAAGCCTTGAAAGACTTTTCATAAACACAATATTTCTCTAAGGTCCCAAACTCTGTTTTTCATGAATTTTAGTTTCCATATATTATACTCAGAATCCAGTTATTACTTTTGAGTACTACTAGTGACAGTCAAGTTCAGTGCGAGTTATACATGTAACTGTGGTACAGTGGTGCTTATTATAATATAGTAATTAAACATCTAAGTGATTTTGGAGAAGCAGTGGTCGAGGGGTAAAGCCTTGGTTTCCCAATCCAGAGTTTTGAATCCCAGCAGGAACTAGAACTATCGCTGAATGCGATTCATACCCCCACCAATGTCCTTGACAGAAGACGACATGGAAAGGTGGTTAGGGAATAACTTTAGTGGCACAAATATATATACATAAAAAGAAATTATCTCTGGTGAAAAAAAACAAACAAATTGTACAGGTAATAGTATAAAATTAATATATATTGTCAAATCAAGTTCGAAACAGTTACAAATAACCTTTCATTTTCGTGAATATCTGTTCTAGTTTCAGAAACATTTAAGTATTAATGGTTATATCAGAACATTTTCTAAGCCTAAAAGGGACATACTTGTGTCATAATTCAATGGAATTGTAGAATTTTCGTCATCTGAGCTTGCTTGTAACCATTCATATAAATTTTAAGTTTTAAGTAAATATCTGTTCTGGTTTAAGAAATATTATAATAAATAAATTTAAAGACATAAAAATGGACTTAACTTTATCAAAATACAATACAAAGTTATCCCCCCCCACCCACTTTTTTTAGTTATGAAACTTGACCTGCATATCTTACTTGCAACACTTCGTATATATTTGAAGTTTCAAATGATTATCTGTTCTAGTTTTAGAAATATTCAAGTACATGTTTAAATTTTAGAACATTTTTAAGTCAATTTTTGACCTTCAAGTGTGGCCTTGACCTTAAGCTGGCACAAGGGTAAGATGGGTTCTGCACATTGCCCAGTTGGGGTGAACATTTGAGGAAAGTTTGAAGAAAATTCTTCCATTAGTATAAGATTTATAGAGCGGACAAGACATATTGTCTAATATTTGATTGTATGTAATTTTGAAGACCTAAAAAAGGGCATAACTTTGTCAAAATGCAATACAGAGTTATGAAACTTGACCTGCATATCCTAATTGTGACACTTCATATATATTTTAAGTTTCAAGCAAATACGTTTTCTAGTTTCAGAAATATTCAAATACATGTTAAAATTTAAGAATATTTTCTAAGTCAATTTTTGACCTTCAAGTGTGACCTTGACCTTAAGCCGGCAAAAGGGTAACATGGGTTCTGCACATCCCCTTGTTGAGGTGAACATTTGAGCCAAGATTAAAGAAAATCTTTCAATTAGTGTAGGACTTACAGAGTGGACACGACATAATGTCTAATATTTGATTGTTTGATATTTGACCTTCAATTGTGACCTTGACCATGAGCTGACACATGGGCAACATGGGTTCTGCACATCCCCTTGTTGAGGTGAACATTTGAGCCAAGATTAAAAAAAATCTTTCAATTAGTGTAGGACTTACAGAGCGGACACGACATAATGTCTAATATTTGATTGTTTGATATTTGACCTTCAATTGTGACCTTGACTTTGAGCTGACACAAGGGCAACATGGGTTCTGCACATCCCCTTGTTGAGGTGAACATTTCAGCCAAGTTTGAAGAAAATCCTTCAGTTGGTATAGGATTTATAAAGCAGACACGGTAATGGAGACGGACGGACGCGACAAAGCGAATCCATTATAGCCCCCCCACCCCACATTTTGTGGTGGGGGTATAATGACATGAGGTGTTATTCAAATTTCTCACTACTGCGACAAGTTGTGCTTTTATATCTCTGAAACTTTAACCCTCAACCTGCTGGAACTGAAAGTGATTAGCCTTTGCCACCAGTATAGAGCCAGGGCAGCCTGCACATCCGTGCAGTCTGACCAGGCTCTATACTGTTGGTAGCTCCATTTTGTATTTTGATATTGAAATCCCTTAAACTTTGAATGGACTGTTCCAAATTCAAAGCTGGACAAATCTATTACAAAAATTCAGCAGGTTCAGAGTTAATCCTAAACATCTATCCACTCTGCAGTTATAACGTATACATTGTAAGTGGTGGATTAGAACTGTGTCTTCTTATTGGGAGAACAATTTCAGCAACTTTTGAGTTACACTGCATACTTATATTATTCAGAGCCATTCAGACTTAAACATTAAACTGAGAACACCATTTTAGTCAAAAACATGAAACTTTACCTCCACAACATTATTTTATCATAAAAATGATAAAATGACCTATACTGAAGTTTAATGGTCACCTAAATTTAACAATCTCATCTGATTTGCTAATACCTATTATATTATTTGGCTGTAGAAGTCCAACCGAACAGACCTACTAAATGGACAAATAAAATACGTGATAAAGAAAAAGAGGAGATATCTGGATCTTGAATGAGAATATTTTTTCACCAATTCCTCTGCAACCGTCCATTCTCGATTTGTTCCACTTTACGGACATAAAGACTTCTATAATGAAGGTTTATCTACAGCAGCAAAGTGCCGTCACATTCTTGCCGAACAAAATGTGTAAAAACCGCACCAATGTTAAATGCATTGTTTACTTTATGAGTTTCCTTAAAAGAATCTAACTGCAATATCTTCATTTAAAAGCCAAAACTGGTGGTTAAAACTTTATGCTTAGAGTCCCATGTGGAATAAACATTATCAAATGACCAGTTAGAACTTATGCTTCATTAGAAATTTCTGATTTACTTCTTTGTAGATGAACATTTTTATTTCCACCTTTCCAAATTTTCAAAAATGCCTACACAGCATAATATTCTTTCTAAATGTAAATGTTTTTAAGGTAAATATAATTATTCACATTCTGAAAGCAACTATACGTAAAACATTTACACTGCACTTTCAGGGGCTTAGGTAGAACTTTTGTACAAGACTGTAATGAGGCACCATATGTGTTTGGGTGGGTATGGGAGTGACTGTCCTGTTTCTGATGTACATATTTCAAGGGATACACAAAAAAGAGATCTGACCAACACTGACAGCTTGTCACAATCAGAAATCCTTTTTCAAACATCAAATTATAATTTACTCTTTTTTAGCTTAAGTTTAAGCCATTTATATTAACTTCATGCAGGGAAAGAGCCCAGCTTTATATAAACAGAGATCATTTAAACGTTCCACAATATAAAACCAGATCAGCAGAAAAAAAAAACTGACAAAATGCTGAAACAAAGCCATCTATTGCGTAATTCGTAATCAAGTTTACGGGGAAGATTTTCTTGTCATTTCACATGAGAAAGGGAATCTACTATTCGGCATACTGACAAATGAAATTAACAGGAGGGCATGAAGACTAGGAACTTAATTGATGATATGCTTTTATGGTGATTTCTTAATGGAATTCATAGAGCCGAGTTTCGATGTCTTAATTGTGTTGCATGACAGACGGGGGAGAGCGTTTCCAGGAAAACAGAGAAAAATGCACTTAGTTTTATGACATCCACTTTAAAGAGCATGTGATCTTATATGGCAAATTTATAATTTTCACCATGAGTTCTTAAAAGATTTTTTCTTCAGCTTTTCTTACAGCACAAAGCTTTTTTTCTTTACTGATCAGTTTGCCAGCTTGGTTTTAGTACATAACAGCAACATGTACCAAAACATGGAATTTTTTCCCGTAATGTAAATGGTAACCAAAAATGGGACCCATTCACAACAGCCAAGACATTTTCATTTTAAAATCATGAAACTTTTCTTTCAAACCTTATTAATACTGTAGTACTCAGTGAGATTTAGATAAGCTATCCATAATTAAAAGAAACTCTTCTTTCTGGCATCAATTACTTATTCACCACCCCCACGGTCCACACACAAATAAAATTTTGTTAAAAATCATGTATCACTATTTTTCAGGCTCAAGAAGCTCCATTATACTAGCTGACTTCAAATCTACAGATACAATCTTGCAAAGGGCAACTTAAAATTTTACAGTGTATTTCATATAAAGAAACTATGAGTATGTCTTCTTTCTAGAAATCTTTCAACCTAAATGGACTATACCAACATATTCTCAAGATAAGCCAACAAACCGACCTTAAGCAAAACTATGTCCTGTAATAAAGATACTACATGACATAGTCTGTCAGTTAATAATTGCAAATTTTTCATATATATATAATTTAAACATCAGTCATAATTCGTAGAGAACAGAACAACTAAACGAATTAGCAAAGATTATTCACAGAGCCGGTATTTGTTTCTGCCGACTTATATCACGTCAATTAGTCTGCTTCCAGTTTTCTCCAGCGATAAAGTTCCCTAATGACTTGAAAGAAATTAGATTTTGATATAGTTTTCATCAAAAATGCATATTATGTATTCCGATAATGGAGCGTCCCTAGAAATTGCTAAGTGTAAGAGTACCATTGATCATTCTAATTGTTTTTGAGGTCCACTTGCATAAATAATCATATTAGAGAAGAGCGTACCGTTAATGATTGGTGACATCACGGAGAAAATCCATAACCATGGCAACATGTTATGTGTTAATTTCATAATGGGCTTTCTGATAGACGGCACTTCATGATTCAGAAATCAAGAAAGTATAAAAGGTCACTAATGCTTACTCTTTTGTAAAAGACATCCTAAAAAAGGTGTGACTTCGGTTTTTAATTCACAATTTTAACAGATGTATGAATTTGAACAGAATAACATGTTTTAACAAGTATAAATGTTCCTTTTAATAAACTGAAGTACCTAATTTGGAACAAGTTCTTAAAATGATGCTGTGAGAGGGGTAAAATTGTGCTTTTGGCAAACCTGTACTTGATATTTACACGAGTTAAAACATGACCTCTGCTCACTGATTGAACTGTAAAGGCTTGTAATATTCATTCATTCATATTTAGATTAATATTTCACTTTCGAAATTGCAAAATTATCATTTAGACCCCGCAGTCACAGCAGTGTTGCATTTCAAGTATTGTCAATTTTATTCTGTTGTAGAATTGCTTCAACATAGAAAATATGTAAATCATGTACAAGGACGGTATAAGATGTTCTATTAATGATCTGTTGATTGTACTGAAAAAGTTTTCGACCATACAATGTTATGGATGATCTTTAATTTTGTCCAGTAAATACTCATCAAAATGACCAAGTAGTACACTTCACCAGAAAACTGGTATCAAATTAATTACAACAAACTTCATGTTACAGTAAGACTGAGATTTTTTAAAGTTTAAACTATGCAAGTAGGACTTTGTAAATGTTACAATAAATTTAAGTAACTCAAGTGCTTGATATAAGTATAAAGATCTCATCAAACAAGCTATTGTAAGGTTTGTGGCTGGAGCAACCCTATTATAATCAGCTATGGTCATGTTAAGATTCAAGTCTGTTTTATGGAATGATGGCATTATTTCTAAAAGATTTACTTCAAGAAAGAGGGTAATTGCATAAAAAAGTATTAAGAAACATTTCTCTGTTAAAAACTAGAAAGTCAATCTCAGTTTAATACTAAAATCTCTTAGTAATATAAGAAAATGTTGTTTCTTTCCTCTTATGTAAAAACAACATAAAAATTCTACTCACTATGTTAGTGAAGTTCAAAAGCTCCCAGTCAACCAAACAGTAAAAAATAAAAAATTTCTCTGTATTTGATTTCATAATTTAGGTTTTTCTATCAAAAGGCAAATATTGGTTGAAAACTTAATATATTAAACCCTGCACAGTGCATTAAGAGATTATCCCCTTAATAACCCCTTTATTTTCTTATGTCATTTCATCCTATCATTTTCATTATATTATTCACTTAAAAAAGTACAAATTAAAAAGATATTTTCACATATGAATGAAAAAAGTCTTAATATCTTAACTATGACAAATCAATCTGATTAGGCCATTATTTTTATATTTTTCGGTTTACTGACCCGCCGACCCTGTATTTTGGAAAATGAAAAAAAAAAAAAAATTTTCAGAAAAAAAAATTCTGAACGCAAATTTTACGGAAAATGTACCGTATGAACGGCTCATTTTCCTTGGTTTCTTCACAGTAAAGACTGAATACATTATTAAAATATTCATATATACAGTATTCAGGAATAAATAGAAATAAGAAGACTTTCCGATGTTTTTTTTTGTTTTTTTTCAAGATTTTTTTTTTTTTTTTCCCTCCTCCTACCCTAACTTTTTTTGAAAAAAATCAGTAAACCAAAATAAAAAAAAAAATGGCCTTAAAATCATATCCTAAACATCGCTATGCTATTAGGATCTGAGGACGACCAATAGAAGGTCACCTTCTTGTGACCTATCCATCAGCCAATCAGAGCAACGCTTCCATCCTCATGGAAGTAAATGTTTAATGTTGAAATTAATGTTTGTGCAGAATATTATTTTTTAAAAATATCTAAGCATTTTCCGTTTCCGATAACAAACATTGTTATGCTAGATAAGTTTACACGCAGTCTGAACACGCCGTGTGTACATGTAAGCTATCGAGACGCGTCATAAGCTACAGTTTCATTGGCTGGGATATAAATAACAATAGTGGAAATTCCAGGTTATCGAGAAGACAGAAATAAATGCGTCGTCTTCAGATCTAACCGTAGGGAAATCGTGAACTTCAGTCAGATTGATGACAAATGGTATTTATAACTTAAAACTTTTCAGGTTTACAGGTATATATTTTAAGGGGTTCATCCTAGGGTTTTATTTAACACAATGCATTATCAGCCTATAATACTTCATTCACATTATGAGCAAATTTACCCTTAATGTGCTGGAACCGAAAGTGATTAGCCTTTGCCACCAGTAAAGAGCTAGGTCAGCCTGCACATCCGTGCAGTCTGACCAGGCTCTATACTGTTGGTAGCTCCATTTTTGTAATTTGATATTGAAATCCTGAACTTTGAATGGACTGTTCCAAATTCAAAGCTGGGCAAATCCATTACAAAGGGTTAACTCACTTTGAACAGACACACCAAAAAAGAATTCACTGATCTATTTATTAAATAATTTGACAATCTTGGAACAGTACCCCACACATTATATTTCAAAAGTCTTAGACTTGAGGTTTCTGTTATAGAGATTTTTAAAAACTTTTGTCTAGATATAAGTCAAGATAAAACATGCAAACTTTCAGGAGGAGTCAATTATGACATCATGGACCTAGTCTGTACAAACTAGGTAGAACTCCAGACAACACACCAAATTTCAGAGTTCTGAGCCTGGGTTGAGGTCAGACATGAAGATTTTAAAAGATTTTCATTCTTCTTGCCATAGCAACCACAGTTCTGACTGGAATGGAATTCTTTGAATAATTTTTGTGCAGCTTCTATGCTAAGTTTTATAGACTCTGACCTAGTTGTTTAGGAGGATTTGTTACTTAAAGTACAAGAGATGTCAGAATGACATGTAAGCCCCCTAAAAGTTTGAAGTTTGCAGGCTGTGTAACAAATGTTACTCAATTGGCTGAGCCAAAACATTTTTCAAATTGAAATTGATGGTTAGCTTGACTTTTGACCTACTGACGTAAAAACAATGAGGTTCTTTTACTCAACAAAGGCAATAACACTATGACATTTGAAGACTGTGGGTGAAATGGTACTCGAGTTATTGAGTTCAAACTATTTTCAAATTCAAGGTGAGCAAGATCCTGACCTTTCAAATAATGACCCTAATTACAATAAGGGTCTTCTACTCAATAAGATCAACCTTATAATGAAGTTTGAAGGGTGTACATTGTAGGTCAATGGTACTCAAGCTATTCAGCAGAAACAGTTATCAAATTCAACGTGACAGTAACCTACTGACCCCAAAAACATATGCCATCTTTTCCTCAACAAGGGCAACCAATATATGAAGTTTGAAGGAAGTGGTTCAAACGGTGCTTGAGTAAATGACCAGAAACTGCCTTTGATTCAAAAATGCCAGTGACTTTGACCTACATTGTATTTACCCAATAAAACTAAAGGGTTTTCTACTTAGTAATTTCAACTACTCTATGAAGTTTCAAGGGAGTGGGTGGAATACTTGAGTTACTGAGTGGAAATGATTTTCAAATTCAAGGTGGCATTGACCTTGACCTCTGACCTAAAAAACAATAGAAGTTTTATACTTAAAACGGACAACCATCATTGAAAACTTGGTGCAATATTGAGTGGAAACCAGTTTCAAATTTAATGTATCCTAACCTTGACCCCTAAAACAATAGGGGTCCTCTACTCAATAAGGGTAACCACTCTATAAAGTTTGAAGTCAAGTTATTATGCAGAAACCATTTTCAAATTCAAGGTGAACTTTGAACTTGATGTAATGATCTCAAAACCAATAGGGGTCTTCTTATCAATAAGATCAACCATATTATGAAATTTAAAGGGTGTAGGTCAAATGGCACTCGGGTTATTCAGTCGAAACCATTAAAAAAATTGAAGATAACCATGACCTTGACCTACTGACCCTCCCCCCCCCCCCCTGCCAAAAAAAACAACAACAGGTCTTCTACTTACTGAGGACAACCCACTCTACGAAGTTTGAAGGATATACAGCGAATTTGCAATAACTCGAAGTGGTATGGGAGATCACTTTTTTGTTGAGTCATCGCATCTGTCGAGTCATAACATGTCATGTCCAGTTTGTACTTTTGTTTTTGGTTCCAAAATTTCTCAATGCTCAATTGTTTGATCTTATGTAAGTGCAAAATTTATGAAACAAAACAAAATAAATTGAAAATGGTATCAGCAAGGTATGAAGACTTCATTGTGCAGATTTTCCTCAGTGGTTGCATCTCCTGTGTTTTGTACATGCAGTAAGTGGGGTACCAGTCAATTTATTTGGATGTCTTTGGATAATACTGTATGTGAGTTATATGTAAAGTGAAAGTAGAACAATTGTTTGCAACCCAATGTTTTAGCAGTCCTTTACCAGGTTGAATTTTACCAGACCTTTTGATTTTAACTGGACATGTCCAATGGTCTGATGAAGTTTGGAGATGACTGTACTGGTGAATTTAACAACGACTGTGCATTGTTTACGTCACTTAGTGAAAAAAGCGCATGTTTACTTACAGTACGCGCCAGGGGGAATTCACATTTTCCGCTTTATTCCGCGGACACGGAAAAAAAATATCCGCCGCGACATCGAGGAAAAAAAAATTTCCTCAATGTCTCAACATCGCGAAATATCTCGGCAATATTTGACGACCAGCTCGAAAATAATTAGAGTGATAACTCCCCTGGATAAGCTGAACAATATGAAATTACCATAATGAAACTGGGCATTTTACGTCTGCCAATTATGTGACATTTGGTAAAATTAAAACCAAATTTCTAATACATTTGCTGAGTAGGTTTATGTGTACTTCCTTCGTTGAAAACGCTCGTTATTGTATAGCAAAATCGATCAATAATTTTGCCAAGCGCATAGACGATACAGATGTCGCAGTAGGGTTTACATGTTGTATGTTTTCTTTAAATATAGGAAAGCAGTTTTAACACTTGTAAATCGAAAACCAGTCAATCTATTTTCTGAAAATAGGGTAAGCTGTTCCCAGAAGCAATTACTTTCGGTTTTGAATTGTCATTCCTTCCGTTAACAAATACGAGCATTCGTAAACAAATGCATCAGAATGAGAGTTTTATACATTTAAATGATTTTTTTAAGTGTAAAATTCGCCGAAATTCCTGTAATCAGGAACTTTGTGAGCCTCGATACGTCAATTCTTACCTGTGAAAAACTTAGCGGAACCATTTAGCGGACGTCTGCCGTGATATTTGGTGACCATGTCCGCGGCGGTGATCCTCGAAATGCGGCGGATTTGGTCGCGTCTTAAGGAATGGGTAGTCCGCGACAACCTCGAGGAAAACGAGAGTTCCTCTTGGCACGTACTGTAATCTTACACCGTCAATGTTTAATCAGCACTTCATCTCTTGTTAAAAGTTATAGAAGTGCTACAAATTGAACCCATTTTTCACTGCTGTACTAAGGGTAGAATCTACAGCTTACGACTGACTGATTGATTCTGGTTTAACTGTAAAAAGTATGCCCTGTTTGACCAACGAGAAGTGAATTTTCTACATTCCAGTTATAAGATATTCAAAAAAAATTTTTATTACATAAAGCAAATATTTTTCAAACTGTGCCTGCCATGATGATAATTATTCAATTTAGAAAGGACAAAATTACTAAAAAAAAAAAAACTCAAATTTTAGTGCTAAAAGCTCTAGAACAGCGATTTATTTCCTTATATAAGCATGGGTGAAAGATGGAAATCTGAAAAATCCTGAAAATCCTAAATTAAGCATTATTTTGTATAGTTTATATAGAAAACAGAGAGCTTTAGGGAGTGTGAAAATCAGGAATAATCCTGAAAACTTTCACCCATGTATAAACAGTACCAAATAACGAACCCATTCACAATGACGAATGGTCATTTAAAATTTTCAGTCTGGGTCCAATGGACCTGTTCACAATTCTGGTGAAAATTCACAATTCTGACCAATTCAGACTATAATTACACCTTTTTCCCTTATTTCTCTGTATAATGATGTTTAAAGTCTCTATCAGTTGTTACGTCATCGTAATGTTTATGTTCAAATGCATTCTACTGACCAGGATTTTTGGCGCATTTGTCCCCTTATATTTTCATAATTGCATGCATCATGATGGTACAAAAATTATTGCGCTTTATAATATTTAAGTACGAGACTATTTAGGACGAATAAGAGCATATGGGTATTTAATAAATTTGACATACATGTCATGAAAAAGTAAATATTACGTGAAGAGACTCCTTAAATCAGCCAAGAAAGGTCGTCAACAAATAGATGCCAGTGTATCATATGTTATAATATGTAGTTTTCATTCATTGCACCAATAAAAATGTTGTTTAGTCCATGTTTTTGTTTAATAGCTGTACTTGATTTTAAGAGCATGAATAGTTTTTGTACATCCAGTAAGTTCTACTCCAGCACAATTTCAATGTTCTTACTATTCAAGTAACTGTGTATATAAATTCACAATTTTAAGAAAATATTTACAATTTTATAAGAAAAAAAAAACGCTTTTTTTCACTATTTTCATGGTATCCGACCCATTCACAATTTAAGGGAAAAATTGCTGCAGGAACAAAATTTTTTTATATACATAAGACCAGCATATACATATAGCCTTTCTTGTATTCTTGGCTTTTTTTTACTGAAAAAACACCTGGCATTATCAAGATATGGTAGCTAAGGTGCTCCTAGTTTCCATGCAAGACACCAAAGAATCTTGAAAGTTTTGTTTTTTTTAACTTATTAGAGAAAAGTCACATTTTTACTCTACTTTCATGCATCTGATATTTATCAGTTGAATACACAGTTATTACAAAGCAAATGTTAGGCCTACAATCATTTCTATGTCCTCCCTTGCTGTAATCAAGTTATATACACATCATTTACTTTTCGTCCCATATTCTTTCGAGCCACACTATCACCTATACCCAAACTGATAAAACTTGTTCTTTCACACTAAATATGATTTATGGGCAGTCTGCAGTACCAGTTGATAACACATTATGTGTTCATTTGAAAGAATACAATGTCATGACAACAAGATGATGTTGAGAGTCTTTATTAGTTTTCTTAGTAATTCTTTGACTAAATATAATGAGACAGATACTGATTTAAATTATTGTTAAATTTAAGGACACAAACCACATGATCTAGACCTTTGTTTTTTATTTAGAAATCCATGGAAAAGTATCTTCAGCTGCAAAACCTGCCTAAATTATAATGTTAGAATGAGGGTCTGGACTTAAAATCTATAAAACTTGTTTTTTTTTATGCAACTGGGACCAAATTTCAGTTCATGTGACTACGAGTTTGCCCAAGATGTTTTTAAAGAAATCAACAATCCCTGCTGTACATGTCTCCCTTGTTCAAAGTAAACTATAATAATTCATTAATATTTTCGTTGATGCCTATTCAAAAACTGAAGTTCAGATTTCATCATGCTGTTTGTAAGAAAAACAACAACTTCCGGTTGTTTATTTTCTACCAAAAGCCTTAATTAAGGAATGCCATTCATAACATTTTCTTTAAAGCAACTTTAAGAAAAAAGCTTTATCCTACAACTGTCATATATACCTTATAACGGGTATAAATATTCTTTAAACTTGTTAATTTATGTACCGGCAACTTGTTGCAATTTCTCAGTCGGCCATTTGCAATGTCCCAGAATGCAATAACCCGCCATCTGTCAACAGGCTCGTGAAATGCACGAAGTCTTTAGTTAAATCAAAGCCATTTAACAATGTCATGTGGATGATTTTATGGAATTCATTTATTTCTTTATTTATCAACTATTTGCAATTTTTTCATACACTGTCATTTCTTACATTTCTAGATTTATTTTTGGACTCTGTATTCGCCCTCAGTCACTTTCGTAATTAAAGGTTTGAATTTAATCAGTAAAACTTTGACTATTCTGTTACCAATAGAGAAACCATTAGTTTGGAACACAGTGACACTCTTATGGAAAACAAACCCCATTCAAATACCATTTTATTTGGACTGATTTAAATAATAAGATTTCTATTCGAATATTATAAAAATAAATTGGCAGCAATTGAAAGTCCAACTTGAAGTGACACCAGACCACTGAATTATCATCTGATGATACATCAAGGTTTAAATTAATAGGTTATTGGCTTTCTTTCACAGACCAGATCATTCAAAAAAGGCAAATTTACCATTCTTGTGTTAAAAGTTTGAAGTTAAAATAGATAATTCTAATCTAAGAACTTCCTTCTAGGCATACAGGTGAACTTTTTTTAGTCTTCGATAATCACCAGTAGACTTTTAGTTGAAATACCAGTAAACCTAACTTTTCATCCTTAGATTTTATGTTTATCATAAGGCACCATAAAATATGAGTAAAAAAGATGTGCTATACAGGGGCAGATCCAGGATTTCAGGTTGGGGGCGGGGATGGGGTGCAAAATGTTCGGCCCAATTTGTGTCCATTTTCTACCTCATTTCAACAGTTGTGGTTATGCTAGAGTATACTGATCTGGAAATATTACATGGGCCTCTGATTATTCAATTCAGTGTTGAACAATAAGGTATACATTATTTAAAGATAAATTCAAAATAGACCTACAATAACACCTATGGTCCCGGAATTTTAGGAGGGGGCTCGTGCTGGGTGCACTCCCCTCTGGATCGGCTAGTGCTATAAATGGACTTTATTACATTAGATAATCAATAGTTTTCATTTTAACAATCATTTACATATCATTATGTAACCCGGAAAAATCCACCTGCCCCGAGCTGGGTTTGAACTCGGGGTACCTTCGATTACTAAGCGGACACTCTACCACGTCGCCATAAAAGCTAGCTGATAGGCAAGGGAGTAGAAGTGCCTTATTATACCCCTGCTACATACACCCCCTCCTTCTTAGAATTCGTCCTCGAATTCCTGGAGCACTGAATGTCTGTGGGACTTACTAAGGGTGCCATCACATCTAAACTGGTGAGTCATTTACGTTGGGCGCCAAATGTAACCTGGAAAAATCCACCTGCCCCGAGCTGGGTTTGAACTTGGGTACTTTCGATTACTAAGCGGACACTCTACCACGTCGCCATAAAAGCTAGCTGATAGGCAAGGGAGTAGAAGTGCCGTATTATACCCCTGCTACAATTAAGTAAAGGTTTTGAAAAGAAAGAAGATACATGTCTAAGATTTTGTATTTGTATGACATCAAGACATATTTAGTGTGAGTAGTTTTCAAATTATTCTCTGAATTTTTAAGGGGTCAAAAAATACATGTTCAGGAGCTGTGTTTATAGTATAAAACTTCATGGACCCATGATCAATAATAGTTCAACTTTCATATCATAAATGACAGAAATACTCATCAAATCTACAAAGGCCTTATGAATTTCTTCGGCTTTTACTTTTTTTTTCAAACCAGTAGATTTAGCACTACTGTTGGTAGAACCAGGAGATGGATTGAAATATCAATAGATTTTATCTACCAGTGGTAAAGTTCACGTGACATGTTTGAGGACAACATTGAAACATATTTTCTTCACACCTGAGCCTCTTCCTTGACAAAATGTTCTAGTTACTTCGGTGAGCTGCTGTGGGTGGCTGTTCTTCAGATACTGGTTAGAGAGGCAAACCCCTTCACTTGTTGGTATGTTGGTTTAGTACATATTCAACAATCCCATTTACTTTTGGAGAGTGTTTGTTCAGCTCCAGTTGAACAGTCCCATTTACTTGTTGATACATTTGTCAGACTTCTGAAGTTACAGATGTAGGTATATAAGGAATAGAAGTGAACCTGCTTGGTTAGCTGCTTAACCTACATGGCGATGTTCAGTTCAGTTTGGTTTAATTACTACATCTTTTTACTATAAGAGCAAGAAAATGTGTTCGGTTTTTAGTTTTTCAGTTTTCTACAGTTTTTGTTTTGTTATAATAAGAACAATTTTGAAAATTGACAAGAAAGAAATATTTTTATTTTCCAGGATATCTCTCACTCTTGGGTTCTGATTTCTGGGTTTCAATGGTATATTGCTGATAGGGATGTAAATGAGTTTAACAGAATTCAACATGCACTTTTTCAACTGTAATTGTTATGTATTTTATATTTGAGAAACAGCTGCTGATGTAAACTTTAAAAGACTTGTTGCATTATAAGTTCTTGTTAAGTTTTATTGTTTTCTAGCTTTCTAACCTCTTCTGTAGATAAGAAAAGGATGGAATTACACACCACAAAGGCACAGACAAGACAGAAGATCTATGTAAACTTGGACAAAACAGACAAATTAGCTAATAATATTGTAACCCTAGCCTCAGTTTATTGACAGTATTCAAGATGCTGCAAAGTTACCATGGAGGTTTGATCAAAGCTGTTTCTATTCAAGGGACCTAAATAAGAAGAAGAAGCAAGATGGGAGGTTCAGTGTCACTGCTCTCGACAAGTAGGTTTTCCTGAATGCCTTAATCTTCACCCTTTCTTATATGTTCTACATGTACTTTCTTGTTTGGAGTTGTCCATCTTTTAAACCATTTTTTTGAAATTTTCAGAGAGACATGTATACATAATCTCGGATAGTTCTCCTCCCCCAATGCGAGAGTGGGAGAGAGACATATATTCATTATTTTGAATAGTTCCCCTCCCCTAATGTGAGAGCGGGAGATGATCAAGGAATGGTCTTCATCCATCCATTCATCTGTCTGTATCTCCATCCATCCACATTTGTGTCCACTCCATAAATTTCAAACTGTTGGTGAGATTTTAGAATAACTTGGCACAAATGTTTACCATCATGAGACGATATGCAGAGTGCAACACCCAGGTCCCTACCCCCAAGGTCAAAGTGACACTTACAGGGCAATAACTTAAATTCTTCATGCTTTTTTGTGTGTGCTCCACAACTTTCAAACTATTGGAAAGATTTCAAAATAACTTAGCACAAATGTTTACCATCATATGATGTGCAGAGTGCAACAACCAGGTCCTTATATACCCCCAAGGTCAAGATCACACTTAGAGAGGCTTCCATTAGTATGAAAGGATTTCAAAATAATCTGGTGCGAATGTTCACCATCATTCTACGATCTGCAGAGCTCAACCAACCATTACAAGTGGGTGATATAACCCACTCCAATCGGTGGCATCACTTACCGTTCCTTGAATAAGTGATATCACTTTTTTGAATGGGTGATATCACCCATCGAAAAAGGTGATGTCACCTATTCAGATGGGTAATATTACAAAATTCAAAGTTAAATAGTAAAACGGCACCACATATATATGCAGCTTTTGAACTACTTGGACAGTTTCCAAATAATTGAGTGCTAATTATCTAATACTACATACTACATAGTTGATGGTTGTCCATCACTGTACAATGGCACACTAAATAATAAGTCTTAAAAATATTAGAATTTCGAGGGCTGTCCAAAATACTGTCTTAGCAACCCTCTGTTACTTGTATGCATTTACAACAGCTTTACAACCAACCCCATTTATTGGATGAACGGTGATGTGAGCTGCCTGTAAGACTGCTTTTTTGTGTTGACAGATTTTTGTCAACTCAGACAGTTCTTCCGTATTTTTGACAATGCCCCTCCTGTATTTGTGACATCGCCAACAATTCTCCCCACCCCTCACATTTTTGACAGGGTGGACAATTCCCCTCTTGTTTTTTTATCAGGGTTATGAATTACTTTATGAGTTACACAAGTATTTCATTTATGTATCAAAGTTTTAATGTTATGAACAAATAAAGATATGTATTCATAAAATGTGTTCATACTATAAAAAGCTCAGTGTGCTCAAGGTGAGCTTTTGTGATCACCCGTTATCTGTAATGCTACTTGCATTGTCATCTTTTCATTTAGAGAACATCACCTACTAAACCACACCAAACAAAAATTGATAAAACCCGTTTTTGGCTTTTGTCTATCTTGTCAGTTTTGGATGAGGGGGTTTTGTCCGAGAGAGTTGTTGTCCATATCCCTCCATGGCCTGCAGAATTACTGGATCTTTCAGCAATTTAACGTCTGTGTGACATCCTAATCGCGAAGGGTAAAGAACATAAGAAGGTCAACAATGTTTGCTCTTCATGAAGAAGGTCAACAATGTGTGCTCTTCATGAAGAAGGTCAACAATGTGTGCTCTTCATGAAGAAGGTCAACAATGTGTGCTCTTCATGAGAAGTGGGTGAGGATACATATACTATCAAGATGGAGGATACACCAAATATTGACATAATCTGTGGTTTTTCCCTACCACCCTGTCTGTCTCTAAGTGAAGTAAGTCTCTTTTGATATCAGCATTTCTAAGTAAAAACCGAAAGGAATTGTATCTAATAAATTTGTTGGCTGGTAGGTACCTATGTTGCCATTGCATAACTATATATAGGAAAATAATTTAAATTCTCATTTTTTATGAAATCACAAGGCCATAGTTCTGAAACTTGGCATCAAGCATTGTGTGTTGAGCATAACCTAAACAGTATGAAAGGGATTGTCTTGAAACTTATGTTAAAGATTGATGGTAAGAAGTATAAGTGCAGTGTGCAAGAACCATAACTCATCCTGGTTTCATTCTTTAATTATCTCCCTTTTTAAATTTTTTTGACAGGACTCTACCTTATCTAGATTTTTAGTAATCTTCTTATTTTACCTCACCTGAGCATATGCTCATGGTGAGCTTTTAGGATAGCCCTGTGTCCAGCCTGTCTTTTGTCTGAAACCACAAGGTGCGTAGAGCTTAGATATTTTGCATAGAGCATCAGCTAGATTTCTACCAAGGTTATTCAAATTATGTCCCTGGGTTCAGAATTGGCCATGCCCCAGGAGTCCTATTTGTGTAAAATATTTAATCTTTGAAAATCTTCTTGTGAGAAAACATAAATTTTAAAGCTTAGATATTTTGCATGGAGCATCTGGAGGTCCTCTACTAAGATTGTTTAAGAAATACCACTTGGTTCATTAGTAGTCCTGCCTCAAGGGTCACATGATTTACATAGGCTTATATAGGGAAGACTTTAAAAAAAATCATCTTGTCTGAAACCACAAGGTTTAGAGCTTAGATATTTTGTATTGCGCACAAGCAAGAGGTTCTGTGCCAAGTTTGTTCAAAGTATGCTCCTGGGAACAAAATTTGAGTGGGGTGGGGATGTCACTCGATTTTACATAGGCTTATTTAGGGAAGACTTAAATAATCTTCTTGTCTAAAACTACTGTATAATGTAGACTCCTAACCCCCAAAAGCTAAAATAATGGCTCTTGAATTACTTCACCTAAATATTTGACCATCCAAAGTGGCTGACAGAAAAGCTTGTTGACAGTCACAGATGTGTATATTTTTGATGCAACTTATTGTACATGTTTTCAGAATTTTGCTTCTTTCAAACTTCTGTATTTTGTCTAAATTTGTCGCTCTGAGACCTACTGAGTAGTTTGAAACTAGTTTATTGTATCAGATACAACTTCACCATGAAATATTGCATAGTTTCTCAAGTTCTTTGTTTTTTTACAGTGGAGATTCACAAGGATTATAACATGGTAGCAAGAGTGACAGATTTGACTGACCAGTTTGGATTTCAGGCATGTTCAGTTTTAAGAATAGAAAAAAAGATAATCAAAATACAGGTTTTAAAAAAATATAAAATTCTGAAAATCTGTTCAATAAATTGTAAAGGCATAAAGTGATCTTGCAGAACCAACATTTAGGCTGAAAGAAATTCAAGTACATTATATATATACAATAAAGTAAAGAATTCTCTTGAAAAAATAAAGAAGATTTTTTCAAGAAGTTTATTTCATGATGCACCATAAAGAAGGAAGGGGAAAGTGTCATCTAAGACAATCTGAAAAAAAGACTAAAATAGTAGAAAAATATTGTATTCAGGTCATGTTTGTGACAAGTTCTTGCATCATTAACAATGAAGTATGCAAAAATCTTTTATATTACACAAAGGACTAAAAAAAACCATGAGAAATTGGAACCAGACTGTTCTTTGTCACATTTGAGGGCTAGGCATCTTCCAGTAATTAAGTACGGTAAAAATTAGCCATATTTAGCAGCTTTATTTGCAAAAAGTTCACAGTGAGCAATTTGAAATCAGCTTCGTTGTGTCATTAACAGATTTCTAGGTAGGATGTAAATAAGCCTGATTCTGTCTATATCAATACGACTGGTAGTGTTTCATAGAACAGGTTGTCTTAAGCATTTTATTAGAAGTCTTTTCCCATCATTTCTATTTCGTTCATGTCAGTTGCTAATCATATGCAAATTATGGACATCTCTGAGGCCGGATGAACAATATAGCCGCTCCAGTAAATACTTGCATGCCTTGAGATTTAATTAGTACGCACATAATTGCTATGTGTCAGCAGCTTTTCAGGAATCCTCTTGGGCAATTCGTTCTTAGAAAACTGAAGAATAACAGGATGGAATTATATTTTAGGGACAAGAGCTGTATTGTAATGATTCTAATTGAACTGAGATTTGCAACTTTTCCCTGTTCCGGCATATCATTTCAGGCCTCATCTTAAAGAAATACTCTTTAAGTGCAGATGTAAAGTTTATATTTTTATGGTAAAGTGATGCTTGTTTGGTTCATGTGTTTTACGTGACAAATGGGCTGAACTGTATTTAATTGATATTCAAAATCAACTTCCAGAGTTTATCAGAGTTGTGCAACTAACATTAATCCCTTAATAAGATGACTGCTTCCTTGATTAAAACCAGCTCTCATGCACGAAGTGTGGAATGTTTAGTCAGTGGAGAATCTCACCCCTGATGGGATTCAAACCATTGACCTCTAGGTTTGGATGCTTTTGCTCCTTCACTACTTCACCTTTAGTATAAATAATTTACACTTAAGCTTTTTTAGATAATTTTCTACTAGCTAGAAACTAGGTACCCATGAAAGGAGTTTTTATTTGTATTGAAATTTATACATTTTTTATTGTTAAGAAAGCTAAGTTCCTGAGAAGTAAGTAACGGGAACAAAGAAATCAAATTTTTGTTTCATGTGCCATTTGATTTTTTTTTTCATAGTTTGTAACTAGGGTTGCAAAAATATAGGACTTTATTTAGAAACTTTGTTCAGTTGGTAGCAGTTATGTTTTGGATTTTACTTCATTCATGAAACTTTTATTACTATTTGTGATAGACCTAAGTTTTATCATTTTTGTAAAGTTTAAAAGGACTTTTTTTAAAGCGACTGACTCACAGATGGACCGATGATGAAAAAAAAGATGTTTATACATCTAGAAATTCTAGCTGTAATTGTGAAGAACATATCTTAATTAAGTTATTGACCCATTTTTTGTTACAGAAACACATCACAATAGGAAGATTTACACACTTTTATTGGTAAAAAGATTAACCTGTTAGTCACCCGGTAGATACTTGGGTTATAACTTTAATTTTCACGAATTATGAGAACTAGTCACAGTGGCTCAGTGGTGTAGATCATTGCTCTATATTTTACTGACTGAAAGTGCATGGGTTCGAATCCCGGTGGAAGAAAAACTTTATTTTCAGTGTTCATAGTGTATAGAAACATAATATTATGTTTTTTTCCATAGTATTTTAACTTGTCTTCAATTTTAAAGAAAAAAAGAAAAAAAATTTAAAAATGTAATGGTCACACTAAGAGGCATTGCTCATGACCAAGTTTTCCAGGTCAAAATCCTACCTTGGCATTTGTGTAAAAATATCACATTTGAAATCTTTGTATTTAAAGCGCAGATAGTGTATCTGGGGCTATATTGGATTCATGTGTGTCAGTCGGCCTATCCGTCCGTCCAGTCACCCATAGACAAAATTTGTTCAGACTGTTTCTCATGAACTATTATTCAGATTTTAATAATACTTTGTACTAAGTACCAAGCCTGGTTGTGCCTGTTTTTGCTGCATTCCACTGCCATGATTTTTCACTGAGTTATGGCCCTTTGATTTTTTTAAACATATAAGTTTGTCCAGACTATTTCTCAGCTTTTTGTCAGATTTTAATAATACTTTACAAGAATCATAAGTACCAATTTTGATCATCCTGGATAACAATAAAGGCAAAAATGACGATTTAATCACATTATTGTTTCAAAACTTTTGGAACACATGCTCTTACCTCAAGTTGATCAGATTACTGTGTCAAGGTGATAGCTGGGGGTATTCATCATGTTTAGTGATAGCTCTTGTTTTTCCTGAATAGAGAGATTTGAAATAACTTTACACAAAAATTCACTGTTCCAAGTTTAGTTTGACACGTCACACACACATGACCTTTATTCACACCTGCATGTCTACTTTATTTATTGTGCCTCTTCATCCATTGTCGGCATCTTCTTTACAAGACATTTCCACCTCCTTGGCTTGATAGCTGTTGACAATTCTTCATAGGAATGGCACACCTGCCATAATTTTTCTGGCCATTTCCAGGATTTTGATATCGAATTTCTGGGATTTGAGCCGATTTTCAGGGACATACAACTATTCATATACTTTCAATGCCCTACCGTTGGCAGTACACAAAACTGGGACGGGATTCTGTTTTTGGTGGGAAAAGCCATGCACGTCTTTCAAATACACATCAGTACCATCAGTTTCATACCTTTAATTTTAGTTGCAAGAGCATAGTAATTGTCAGACTTGCAGAAATGTTCCAAGCTCAATCGGTCCGACCACCCGTCGATTACAGTACTCCCCACCGCCTCAACCACTTCAAAAAAAAAACGTTTGCTCGTATTGACGAGTGGAGAAGGTAGGAGGACGAGTATAATTTTCTGATCGATCATCCTGCAGAACGAGTGCAAAAAACGAAGAAATATACTGATGGATGTGTATATCATACGCTGTCAAAACGAAACCGGAAGCGTGAGTAAGGGGGAGCACTGCGCCTTTTTAATTCAGTAAACCACACAGTACGGTTGATCTTTTTTCTCCTAGGTCTCCAGGACTGGTGATGGTGATGCATGACGAGTAGAAATTTTGGTCACTCGTCCTCGAGGACGAGTGTTCACTGAATGAAAAATTTTTTCCCTGGTCTGATATGTATAAAAGACTTGCGAATAAAAAATAATTGCCTACCACATTACTAATTGTGTAGCAGTAATCATAAAATAATAACTGTGTAACATTAATTAATTAACATCATAAACTCGAATTCAAGTTGAATCACAGGCATTTGATGACAGCGTCGTCGATGCTTCGTATTACAAGTATCGGTGCAATTTGATCGAACAATACAATATTCACCACGAATTTTATGCGCGTTTGCATTAAATTTAATTTTAAGCAGCATCTCTATTAACGCCAATTACCACAGCGACAGTCTTTGAAAGGGGCAGATATTTTACAAATTAATTAATGCACTGAAAGTCAATAAACCGATAGCCGATAGCAGTCATTTGTTAATTTGTTATCAATGACATGGGGTGTATTCACCGAATCGGAACATATTAGCATAACGAATAATTAAAGAATTAGCGGCGTGTCAAAAATTTGACTGGCCTGATCAAAGGCATGCACGTTTTTCATGTTTTCCGGGACATCGGGTGTCTTTCCGGGACTCCGGGACTGGCCCTCGATTTCCGGGACAATCCCGGACGATCCGGGATGTATGGCAGGTATGGGAATGGTCTATGGTAGTCCTCTTTCAGAGTTGTTAAAATCATTTTGGTCTATTGGATTTTAAGGTCAAAGGAGCAAAAATAGATTTTCAAACTGAAAATTTTAGAAACCTTGTCTAAAACCACCAAGGCCAGTGCTCTAAAATTTACTGTGTAGCTTTGTTTAATAGACCTCTAGCGAGACTAGCAATTTGGTATATAGCATTTTCAAGCATTACCTTTATGAAGATTATTAAGGTTATGTTCCTTTTCCTTAGGTAGGGCCAAGGAATAGGAACATACCAAAGGTCCTGTAAGCTATACAACTTAAATATTTTGGTATTTAGCATCATCTTGTGGACATGGTTCCTGGTTTTCTAAGCATTAGCATTGAAAGTTTAACTATTTGTAATATTTTCCTTTCATATTTCAATGTTTTACTTGGCAAACAAAGACCTCAACCTACTTTAGCTTTGATGTTTAATGCAGTGGTTCTCAGGTGAGCGATGAAGTGTCATCATGGCCCTCTTGTTATGTTAAATGATTTTAAGTAAGTCCCATCAGATCAGTCTGAAAAGATCAATGTACCAAGCTTGTGTTGTTCATTTGAAAGAAAAATTCTAGAAAGTCTACCTACATGTAAGGGAATTAGTAACTAAAACGGCTGAAGTTTGAAAAAAAATCTTGGAACAGTTCCATTTACAGATAGGCGATCACTTTTAATTAGAAATCTCAGTGCAAGGTGAAGGGTTTTTAGAAAATCACCTCCAGTTAGAAATTTAAGTGTAAGATGAAAGGTTTTTAACTCAGACAGTAGTTGAATAGAGGTGTTAAATATCTTAAAAGTTCTCCTTGACATTGCTAAAGGCCAGTCAAGATTTTGGGTGAAAATGCTGTTTTTCTTGTGAAAAACTTATGTCATGAATTTCCCAGGCATTTGAAGTGCTAGTCAATTCCATGCAAAAATCTTAGTTAAGTTAACTCAGTAAATTTGTGAATAAAGGGCATCAGACAGGTTCTCAGGTCTGTTGTTCTATAGAAGGGACACAAATCATACATGCCATTTAGGGTTGGATCATTAACGGGAGATTTATGGAAAATCGCCGGGTTTTTGGACATCACAACGGGGTAAAAATGAAAACAAAAAAACATGTGTTTCTGACGTCATACATGGTACTTTATTCAACATAGAGTAACAACAATCAGGCGAATGATGTGTCATCTTGTTGCAAACATCAATTACATCAATCAGACGCTAAGTATTACCCCTGGCAATGACCAGATGTTACTGACAATTAACGCTAACGCGCGTAAGAAAGAGCCAACTTTCGTCACATAATCAACCAATTATTGATCTCGTGTGTCAAAGTTTTGACTTGGTATTTTCAAACTTGGACTTAAGTGTGTATTCGACGAATTTTATGGATTTTTTTTTTTTGCTTTCAAGACAAAATGTTTATTTATCGGGAGATTTGGGTGCTTCTCTGGGGTGCCCGGGTAAGGGTCTAAATATCGGGAGAACCCAGCAGGTAAAAGGAGAACGGCATGTATGACACAAATGTATCAGTGTGTGCCCCAGATTATTTAGCTGTTGTGTAGTACAAGTAGTGTTTGTCACTTGATTACTAGAGGTGTTTTGAGGACAAATTTGAATAAGCTTAGATAGCTTCTATTGTAAATGAACTGAAACAAACTAACCTGGAGGTTGTGCATTTGAATCTTGTCATCAGAACTTGATCATGACCATTACTCAAGATCTTGCAGTGGTGAAATATTAGCAAAGGTGTTGTCAAATATTGATGTAGGAATTGGAGGCATTATTGCATGGTTTAACATGACTCCGACTTCCAGAGTCATCACTTTTGGTGCAAGAGCTGGTCAGAACTCAGTGGAAAACAGTTACAGAACAACTTGCACCATTTAATTGATAGTAGAATGTCAAGTTTATTTTGCAGCCTCTGATACCATATATAATTACTGCTTATTATGAATGTTATCTAACTAAATTTCTTGTTCATATTCAGTTAAGACCGCCCATTTATCATTAATAGGGATATCAACTGAAATTTCACATACGGTTTAGGGAACAGAGAATATCATAATCACTCTTATTGAATTTTGGGATTTGAACTCATGCCTACTTTGTCGTGAATAGTATGAAAAACAAATGCACTAGACCTTTGAGTCATAGAATTGATTCCCTAATGCTGTTGTCAGAGGTTGAGCTTAAGAAAACCAAAGCAATTGTGCAGATGACTTAACAAAACTGCACAGATGTGAAGGCTGGTCGTGGTCTGCACTGGAGTAAATGATTGAATGATAAATATGTACTTGTAATTATTGTTTATCATATTTCAGAAGCTAGACCCTTCAAAGAGATTTTTATTGTCAAGAACATTTGTACAAAGAACAAGACAGACATCTTGTTCCTCAGTATGGCAAAATGAAGACAAAGATAAGTTCTGTCAAAGTTCTTGGAGGAATTGACACATGAGATTGACATGGATCTGCGCTGGGTGTCAAAACAGCCAGACACAAATTTGCTGACAGAATAAATTATGAAGTCATACTGTACATACATACAGAATGAGGGTATGTGTACAATTTTTACCTTTTTCACTATCAAATATATTTCGGAACATAGACGGTTACGATTTTCTTTCAAGGTTGTTTTGCATTTGTAGTTCATTTGAAAGTTAGAAAATTAAAAAAGTTAAAAAGTCTTACAAACTTCCTTCCATTAGACAGAGATACATGTACAGTGCTTCAGAAAAAAACCCACCTCCCTTATGTGAAATTTGAACTTACAATTGCTAAGTCACGCGTTACTGTAAAAGCCACTCTAGACCACTAAGCCAAAGAATCGATTCCTTGACTCAGTTGTAAGTAGTTGAACTTATAACAAATCAGAGTAATGTTCAATCACCCAGAACTCATGTCTACAAAAAGTCATCATTTTTTTAAATTTCTGGCCCAATTTTGGAAACGATTTCAAGTAATTACATGTATATCCAGGAGCTGGCCTGATGAATCAGCCCCATATCATATGTATGAACTTTGTCAGTAACCCAGAGAGGTGGAATGTCAGAAAAATTCCCAGCCCCCATAGGACTTTGACTTCACACTTTAGGCAAACAAGCTAGAAAAACTAATGCTCTCGACCATTGAACTAAAGAATTGATTCCCAATCTTGACAATCCGGGTTCGATACCCATCAAGGCCGGCAAAATTTCTCTGTGATATTTGATCTCAGACAATGCATCTATAGGTCATTTGTCCCTCACCTCTGAAGCAAGTGAGGAAGTAGTCAGTCACTTGCAGAGAAATGGGTTAGTAAACTGCTTGGATATCCAGGAACACTTGTTAGGTGGACTGACCGCCGGGATATGACCTTAGCTGTTAAAACTGGTGTTAAACCCTAATAAAACCATAAAAACCCATAAAGAGGTGAATTTTATACAAATCAGTGAAGTGTGCAGGCAAGTGTAACAAATGTAAATTCATAACTTCCAAATGTGTAGAGCAGTGCTGGCTAGTGATGGTCTTAAGTTTGTATTTGCGAAACAGCACTGTGGTAACATTGAGGCTTGAACCACCACTGTAAGGCTGTTATAATTCTTCTGTTTATGTACCAGTGCGTATATATATATATTTGTCATTAATGAGTGACATCTTAAGAGCAATTTAAGTAAGCTTCAGTAGCTTCAGAAGCAAGCACGCTTTAACAGTAAGCAATGGAACACTAGTCAGCTGTTATCTTGGCTGGAATTTTCAGTTCTATAATCATCTCATCATAGAATGAAGCCCCTAGGAATAGGGCTGTCTGAAAAATGTCTGTGTCACTTACCTAGGAGTGAACAGTGTTTGCAATGCTCTCTATCCCCTGCTGTTTTTTTTCTTTGATGGGAAAATTTTCTGTAAGATAAATGAGGTGTGAACTGACCTTATTTTCTTGTGTGTGGGAGTTGGATTTAATAACTGACTTGCATGAAAACAGTCAACAATATCGAAGATTGATCTATGTATGGAGGTCAATTTTTTTTTTTTTTTTTCAGGACTGACCATTTTCTAGGTGGCCTTTTCAGTTTTTCAGACGTCATTTAATACATTAGTGAAGAGTTTCTATTCAAACTTTGTTCAAGTCCTGATGCAGTATTTTTATGTTCCCCAATGGGGATGCATATTGTTGCCGCTTTGTCCATCCTGAAATTTTGTCCGGAAATTTTGTCTTGACTATTTCTCAACCACCACTGGCTGGAATTCATCGAAACTTTTTAGGAAACTTTACTACCAAGAGGAGCTGTGCATATTAGCAGCATGTTCTGGTTCACTGATTTTTCACAAAGATATGTCTTTTCATTTTGCATTTTTAATTGTAATTTTTGTCCAGACTATCTCTCAGCATCTTTGTGGATGTATTTTGACATTATAGTGGAAAAGATGAGAAGAGTATGTGTTGGGTGAAGTGCAACTCACTGCCAGTATGAGAGTTATTACTAGGTTATGCAACCACAGCATCTGCGATGCGGGACATATAGCGATCTTGACTTGTGTGTGTTTGCTTATGGTGTGTGTCCGTTATGTAGATTATATAGTGAACTTCAAAAACTTCTTCACAAAAACCACAAGTCAGATTTCAACCAAACTTGTCAGGATTGTTCCTTGGGTGAAGCATCCAAAGTTGTTTAAAGAATTTGATTCCATGCAGAAATCTGCTTGCCATGGCAAACAAAAAAACAAAATAGGACATTTTTTTTTTAAATCTTCTTCACCAGAATCACAAGGCCTAGAGCTTTAATATTTTGCATAAGGCATTACCTAGAGGACCTCTACCAAGTTTGTTCGAATCATGGCCTGGGGTCAAATTGGCCCCCCCTAGGGGCACATTTTTATATGAGATATATAGGGAAAACTTAAAAATCTTCTTCTTCAGAACTGCAAGGCCTAGACCTTTAATATTTTGCATGAAGCATTACCTAGTGGACTTGCCAAGTTTGTTCAAATCATGATCCCCCGGGGTCAA